>OVBL01000143.1:0-557500 GCA_900406555.1 Pseudoturritis turrita | reverse complement strand
TAAACATGAAATGAATTAAATTCGAAGATAGATCATCCATTGCTCACCAGTTGATCTAAAGGATATATTTGTCAATAATTTGTAAATTCACAGGAGAACAAATTTGAAATTCACCTACTGCATAAGTCAAATTCATCGTACAAAAATCAAGAGAGAAAAGCCCAAATTCGCCACTAAATCGATGCAAAATCATATGGTTTAATCACCATTAGTGATGATTGCGCTGGTTTGAGGAGGAACCTTTAACTCCTCTGCTGCGAATTTCAGAACTGCTGTGAACGGAGCTCCCTCTGGTACACTGAAACTGTTAATTCACCGATCGGAGAAAACAACTCAGAGATCAATCACAAGCAAATCAAACGCTTATAGATACAACAACAAATAAGGAAATTGAATAGAGTCTCGATTTGCATAAACTTTGAATGAAAGCTTAGGGTCTGAAGTCAGAGTGACTTTGAAGGAGGCTTTTCCACCAGTAGCCAAATCTATGAAACCAAATCAATGAGTTATGTACTGCTACTACATTCAATTTGTAACAATTCTACTACATTCTATTTATACAATTATAAATCAAGTAATAATAGAATACCTTCAAGATTCGATTCCAGCCTACTTTATCAGACCCACAAGCATCAACAACGAAGTAGTCTTCGTTATAGCAAACTGATAATATTTGAGAGGAACGTTAACTGAAATAAACAAAAATCGTAGTGACATCATATATTGGACTCCGCTGGTTTTAGAGAATGTCCAAACATATACTCCCATCAGCATAAACTGCACAACACCGACCAAGTTCGAGTTTTGTAAATCACATGCACTCTATATAAGATAAGCTGATGCTGCAATTTCTAACTTACTGTTTGGATGGAACATCCGTGAAACAAACGGGACTGAGTGGCTTATTTGGATAATCTTCTGAAAACTGCAGTGAGAGTTTGAAAGTACCTGAAAAGATCATAAACAAGAGAGATATAAGAACATATATGAAAATTTGCCAAAAAATTCAAGATAAGTGATTACAATAACAAAACTTTACTTCCATCCTAAGGGGTATCACCAGGCCTGCAAATCCACAAAAAGAAGGCTTAATAAGCACAGTACATATGTAGAAAGTTTCTGAAACCAAACACTCAATTTTTACTTGTTTCGTTACCCGAATATAATGGCATTCCACAACATGATATTGTTGTCTCGTGGAGCACCACTAATTCCTGCAGGTGGGTCTTGCTGCAACCTCTTGAAATCCCTCATCAATCTCTTCCTCGCTGGAGTCGACATCTTTCTCTTACTCTATCAAAAACCCAGTAAGCAACAAAAGATTATCTTGAGTGTAGCCGATTACAGAATTCGAAATCAGGATTTCAAATGTGTTAAGAGATTAGAAGGATAAGAACCTGCAAGAGTTTTTCGCTTTCCGAAGATGGAATTCATCTTGATTCAAGACGAACTCAAAGACCGAATCTCAAAAGTTGCAGAAGCTTGGACGAAATCAAAGCCGAATCCGAATTAGCAAAAGCTTAGAGAAGTGAGAGGAATCGAGGGAGAAAGTAGAAAGAAGGTAAGGGTTTGCAAAAGGGAATTTTGTCAAAAGGGGATCTAATCGACCAATTTTTTTAAACTTTTCTTTATTTTTTTTAAAGCCAAGGCGGGTAACCAAAATTATTTTCGCGGTTTACCCTACGACTTACAATGAGTATGTGCTATTACAGACGGAGTATAACCAAAACTATAAGCGTGAGATTAATTATTTTTGCCGCTCAACATATCATAGCATTTGCCATTAAACAAATGCTATGAAAAAATTTGGCATGGCTCAATTATAGCAAAAACAAAAAAAACGCTCTTACAGTGCTAAGAATACTCATTTTTCATGTAGCGAATCTCTGGTTGAGTGTCTTCGATAATAAGAGACCATTTAGAAACCACCATGGGAATATCAGCTATATTCCACATAGCTCTTCCTAGAACCATTGATCTAACTGTCGAATCCGAATTTCACTGTCTTGTCATTAACTTCAAAAACTTCAACTCTCACCGTTTTATCATCAAGGGGCAATATTTTGTTCACGATTACGTGAATCTTCACCACATGTGGAGCCGCAGATAAAAACCTTCGACAAGGAAATCCTCCCAGGAGGAGCATCCTCGAGTACCTCATCCGACACTACCACCATCTCTAAACCATCTATGATTTTCTAGATGTTTTAACTCTATTTTTATCTTACGTCCAGTTCTGATTTTTGTGACACACTGTTATATTTTTGTCTTAGCTTTATTTAAATCTAATAGATTTGTAGTGCAGTTTTTCAGTCTCCTGTGGATCGACTCCTAAGTACTACTGCGTTTGCTATGCTCTTGCAGGAATATTCAGGGTTATAAATTTGAAACATGAGTCACATCAAATATATTTGGGATAAACACATGCTAATGCGAATTAGTCATCGAACGTAGGGCTGACATATCTTCAATGTGCAATGTTGAGCTTGT
Source organism: Pseudoturritis turrita (assembly GCA_900406555.1). Classification (NCBI taxonomy): domain Eukaryota; kingdom Viridiplantae; phylum Streptophyta; class Magnoliopsida; order Brassicales; family Brassicaceae; genus Pseudoturritis; species Pseudoturritis turrita. The sequence continues at coordinate 555,010 of OVBL01000143.1, read as the reverse complement.
CCTAATGCAAGTCTTGCCTAGAATGATACCACATAACGGATTTCAAAGGTATCATATTCTTATTTTGCAAAAAGGTGTTCATATGGTATGTTGTTTTCCGGGACATTGTGGGAGTCGAAATCAACACAATTAGATTTGTCGGAGGTTTGTTAAGAGGGATAAACTTTCTGCGTGTGAACCACGAAAGCGAAGATCCAAAGATGGTTTTTATTAAGCTGTTTCGAAAAGCTTTTGCGTACAAGAGTTTGAGAGCAAAAAATCTAGGGTTTTGCTAAGTAAATTGCGGATCCCTTTTTCAAGAGATGTACATAGATATATATACTAGTTTTAGTCGGCCAGACCAATTCCAAAGAGATAAGGAAAACTTCCTAAACATTCGGGATTTCCGCTTAGCTAAGTCGGCTTGGCTTCGTGGGCCTTTGTATCGACATCGGCCGAAGATGGGCTCGCTGACTTCGTATGGAAATGACTTCGGCCAGACAGCTTCGTACGGAAATGACTTCGGCCAGACAACTTCGTATAGAAATGACTTCGGCCAGACAGCTTCGTATGGAAATGACTTCGGCCAGACAGCTTCGTATGGAAATGACTTCGGCCAGACAGCTTCGTATGGAAATGACTTCGGCCAGACAGCTTCGTACGGAAATGACTTCGGCCAGACAGCTTCGTATAAAAATGACTTCGGCCAGACAGCTTCGTATGGAAATGATTTCGGCTAGACAGCTTCGTATGGAAATGACTTCGGCCAGACAACTTCGTATGGAAATGACTTCGGCCAGACAGCTTCGTATGAAAATGACTTCGGCCAGACAGCTTCGTATGGTACGACTTCGGCCAGACAGCTTCGTATGGAAATGACTTCGGCCAGACAGCTTCGTATGGAAATGACTTCGGCCAGACAGCTTCGTATAAAAATAACTTCGGCCAGACAACTTCGTACGGAAATGACTTCGGCCAGACAGCTTCGTACGGAAATGACTTCGGCCAGACAGCTTCGTATAAAAATGACTTCTGCCAGACAACTTTATACGGAAATGACTTCGGCCAAACAGCTTCGTACGGAAATGACTTCGGCCAGACAGCTTCGTATAAAAATGACTTCGGCCAGAAAGCTTCGTATGGAAATGACTTCGGCCAGACAGCTTCGTATGGAAATGACTTCGGCCAGACAGCTTCGTATAGAAATATCTTCGGCCAGACAGGTTCGTATAGAAACAACTTTGGCCAGACACCTTCGTATAGAAATGTCTTCGGCCAGACAGCTTCGTATGGAACGACTTCAGCTAGACAGCTTCGTATGGAAATGACTTCGGCCAGACAGCTTCGTATGGAAATGACTTCGGCCAGACAGCTTCGTATAAAAACGACTTTGGCCAGACAGCTTCGTATAGAAATGACTTCGGCCAAACTATCTTCGTATAGAAATGACTTCGGCCAAACTGTCTTCGTATAGAAATGACTTCGGCCAGGATGGCTTCGGCCAGGATTGGCTTCGGCCAGGATGACTTCGGCCGGGACTTGTCTTCGGCCAGGACTGGCTTCGGCCATGACTTGTCTTCGGCCAGGACTGGCTTCGGCCATGACTTGTCTTCGGCCGAAGTGGAGCTCGTATCGCAGTCGAAGTGAAGCTGCGGCCGAAGTGGAGCTCGAACAAAGTGGAGCTCGGCCGAAGTGGAGCTGCGGCCGAAGTGAGCTTGTATCGTGCCTAAGTGGATTCGTATCACGGCTGAAGTGAGATCGTATCGTGATCGAAGTGAACTCGTATCGTGCCTAAGTGGATTCGTATCACGGCTGAAGTGAGCTCGTATCCTGGCCGAAGTGAGCTCGTATCGTTCCTAAGTAGATTCGTATCACGGCCGAAGTGAACTCGTATCGTGCCTAAGTGGATTCGTATCACGGCCGAAGTAAGCTCGTATCGTGGCCGAAGTGAGCTCGTATCGTACATAAGTGGATTCGTATCGTGGCCGAAGTGAGCTCGTATCATGGCCGAAGTGAGCTCGTATCGTGCCTAAGTGGATTCGTATCACGGCCGAAGTGAGCTCGTATCGTGGCCGAAGTGGAGCTGCGGCCGAAGTGGAGCTGCGGACGAAGTGGAGCTGCGACCGAAGTGGAGCTGCTGCCGAAGTGGAGCTCGCCCGAAGTGGAGCTGCGGCCGAAGTGGAGCTGTGGCCGAAGTGGAGCTCGGCCAAAGTGGAGCTCGTATCGCGCCTAAGTGGATTCGTATCACGGCCGAAGTGAGCTCGTATCGTGGCCATGACTTCGGCCACCACTTCGGCCTTGTCTGATTTCCTCGTATTGCCATACTTAGTCATTTTCCCATTGATCACAGCTGGATGGATTCTGACCCCAACAGTTATCCCCCCAACTCGGTAGTTTTAGTTATGATAGTGCCGAGATAAAGGAAGTCTAAGCTGGGATCAATGCATCGTGTCAATCGGTATGAGCCGAACCGACGTGATGCCGAGTCCGTTGTTCTTGATGTTCTGCCAGGTTCTCTATCTTCATATCAGTAATCTCATTTCCAGTAGAGATTTCTTCATGCAACTGTGTTTTGGCACGATTTTCAAGGCATGATGACATCACCTTTTGCTTTAAGGGGCTATATATGCCTCCATTTCTCTTCATTTCTTCCTTACTTCTTCACTTCTCAAAAATTTCCAAGAAGACAAGGTAACTTCCTTCCTCCCTTATCTCTCCTTCCCTTGAAGATTTTTTTTTATGTTGCTGTTTTTGTTTTTCTTGCTGTTGACCGCCGAAGTGACTTTGGCCGAAGTGGTCCCCTGCAGAAGTGAAACTCTACCGAAGTCGTTGGCTATTGCCGAAGTGATTTTGGCCGAAATGGCCCTTTTTGCCGAAATGGCCTTTCCGAAGTGAAGGCTGTGCCGAAGTCTCGCCGTGACGAAGTCTCGCCATTCCGAAGTGGTGTTCTTCCCCGCCGAAGTCATCCTTTGCCGAAGTGGCGAAGTGGAGCTCTCTCTTCGCCGAAGTCTCCGCTTGCCAAAGTGGAGCTTTCTCTTTGCCGAAATCTCTGCTCGCCCAAGTCTCCTTTTGCCGAAGTAATCTCCCCCGTTGTTGCCGAAGTGATTTCCTTTGATGGACGAAATGGAGAATCCTTTCAAAGTGAAAATCAAAACGGAGAATGGAGCTTCGACTTTGCTAGGATGAAGCAAGACGCGAGTCTCCAAGCGTGTTCTTCAAAACGACGAGCTTCTAAGAGTGGATCCAAGCGTGAGGTACCCGATCCTCCGGGGTCTACCCTTTCTACTGAAGAATCTTTAGAGAGTCTTAGGCATCGGTTCAATATCTCCGAAGAGATTGAGCTTATCCTTCTGTCACCATTAGATCGAGCTGATGAGCCTCCAAAGGGGTGTTTTACTTTGAACGAGAGCTGCTTCTACATGTGCTTTCTCTGGTTTCCGATACCAAGGGTTATTCTTGAGTATCTATGGAAGCACGGGTTGGCTTTAGAGTAAGTAGCTCCTCGGGTATTCGGCACTTGGTTCGTAGCTTTGAGTGCAGCGAGGAGGTTTTCGTGGATCACTTGTTGAACTTGCTTTCCTTTCAGAAATTTCGTTCTAAGGATTCACTGCTCTATTCTATCTCGAGCAAGGTCCACCGTAAAATTATCGGAGGTTTTCCAAGTAAAGATAGATACTGGGAAGATTATTTTTTCTTCGTGCCTATTTCCGAAGCTTCGGTTGGTGCCGATTGAGTTAAGAAGATTAGGACCACATGGAGAGAAATCGGTAGCCGACCTGTAGCTTTATGAATTTTTTCTGCTTTGTTGAACGTATCGTGATCTTATGCTTTGTTTGTTGGTTTTGCAGTTCCTAACCCGATCCCAACGTGTCCTCCAGACGTAATTACACTTTGCGAGACTCTAGCTTCCGGCGAGTGTGATTGGCAAAGAGACTTTACTCTTCAAAGGGTAGAGAGAGAGCACGAGCTCGACACTTTGGTTATTATTCTCCAAGCTCAACTTCTTCGTCTTCTCCTAGTAGTACGAGGAGAGCCATGGGAAAGCGATCATCAGTTCGTGAGAGGATGGAAGCCGAAACCCGAGCCATGATGGAGCAAGCGGAGATTGGTCGAACTGAAGTTTCCGCTGAGCAGCTAAGTGCTACCCTTACTTTTCCCTCGGAGGACTCGACCGTAGAGCCGTCCATGTTAGCTCTGTCCGTTCCCAATGCGAGAGAGATTGTGTTGGGTCTTAGGCGATTGGATTCGTCTCTGGTTCACCGCAGACATGGTAAGGCTGTGGCCAAAAGTGAGGACGCCGACCCAGTGAAGCCAGCCCGAAGGCGTGCCGCGATGAAGGTTGATAAAGGGAAAGATCTTCATAAGGATGATGCTCCTAGACGCAAAAGGCGTAATGCTCCCGTTCTCGACACCGCCGAACACGAACCGCCTTCGGAGCCCGTATCTCTGCCGTTTGTTTCTAAGATGGTTTGTGATGATGCGTCAGCATCGGCTTCTCTTTTCTCAAAAATCCTCCTGATACTCTGTCTCGGAGCCAATCGTATGCTAACATGTCTCTTCGTGGTACTAAGGTACTTCATGTCGACTTTTCTTTTCTCCTACTTCGTTGAAAATGCGATATCTAACCTTTTCTTTTCGTTCAATTTCTGGCTTCAATTAACAAAATGGCGTTTGGCTATGAGGCAGATGCCCGAAAGAACGTGAGGAGAGTCGAGCATGCACGGAAAGCGGCCGAAGAGCTTCGAACCAAGCTTGACGAAGCTGACCGCGATGCTGCGACGGAGAGAGCATCAAAATAAAAAGAACACTTGGAGGCTGAGGTGGAGCTTCACAAGGAGAGGCGCGGCCGAGCCGACGATAGGGTTCTTTACTTAGAGTCTTCTCGGGTTCAGCAGGAGGCTCAGGTCACCGAACTTCAACGGATGCTAAGCTCAGAGAAGGCTATGACCGACAAAAAGGTGGAACGAGCTGAGAAAGTGGTGATGCGTAAAATGGCCAAGAAATTTCAGGCTAAAGTTGATCGAGCCAAGGAGAAGGTTAAGAGCTTGGGCGGGTCGTCGAAAAATAACATGGTCGACCTTGTCCAAGTCGATGGTAACCTTGAACTCCTTGCATTGCTTCGTGGTGACGAACCACCTTCGTTGGATGCCGAAATTTACAAGCTCCAGGGATGGAAAGCTAGGTACGCTGGCGATGATGATGAATTTGATAGGTTGGTTACCGCATTGGGCAACGACTTAGTGGTTTCGCCGATTTCTGAAGATTCGGCCAATGTTACGCTTGGTAACGAGTCTGTCGAAGTGTTAGCGGCAGACGTCCGGGTTCACGTTTTCTCTGGATACAACATGGGTACTCCTGGTCTGTCTTCGCTTGGTTTTAAAGAAAGCTTCCGGATCTAGGACGGTGAACGAATCTTCCGACAAGCCTACTTCGGGGTCTGATGACGATGTATCTTCCAAGGGTAAGCTTGGCGATGATGGGGATTGCCAAACCTGTTACTGAGGAGGTGCCGAAGACTACAGCTTGGCTTATCTCGTTTTATGTCCTTGTGCTTGACTTTATTTGGACATGGTGCCTGGATGGCTTTATCCGTATCAACTTGTTATATTTGCCTTGTGGCTTTTGCTTTTTGTTGTGTTGTTTCTTTATTTCCAAAACTCGTTGCTGAATGCTTTTTATCCAAGGAGGATTGATTTGTTTCACTGTATCTTGTGTTAACATTAATGCCAACGATTCATTTGTTGGGTTTAAGATGATCATTCCGATTCACGGATATGTTAATGTAAACATATCCGCTCGGTAATGAGCATAGATGTTTCGACCAACGATTTGTTTGTTGGGTTTTCAGATCAACATTTCGGTTTACGGATACGCTACCGTAAGCATATCCGCTCTGACAATGGATACATAGTACTGTTGCCACCAACGATTCGTTTGTCGGGTTTAGGATGAAAATTTCAGTTTATGGATACGCTATCATAAGCATATCCGCTCCGACAATGGACATGTAGTACTGTTATGACCAACAATTTGTTTGTTGGGTTTAAGATGAACATTTCGGTTTATAGATACACTACCGTAAGCATATCCGCTCCGACAATGGACATAGAGTACTGTTGCGACAAACGATTCGTTTGTTGGGTTTTTGATGATTATTTTGGTTTACGGACGAGTTGCCATCAACAAGTCCGCTCCAACAATGAACATGTAGTACTTGTTAAGACCAACGATTTGTTTGTTGGGTTTAAGATGAACATTTCGTTTTACGAATACGCTACCGTAAGCATATCCGCTCCGACAATGGACATAGACATATATATAGCGCGCTCTTTTAATCCACTAGGATGTAATAGTTAGAACCGTAAAGGATGTAGTAGTTCGTTGCTGTGGCCAGCAGCAACGAGAGTGAGATAAGATGTCTGTTTAGTTAAGACTTTGAGTAATCCGTAAAGGATGCGAATGGGATGCCTATTTTTGTTAAGGCTTTAGTAATCCGTAAAGGATGTGATATGATAACCTTAGCTTCAAAAAGCTTGCATTAAGTAGACTTAGAACTTATTAAAAAGGTGGGGGTATACGAGTATACGTACCCACTCCCCCCCCCCCATTTTTTTAAAGAGGGGGCAGCTGAACCCATCCGAAGACGAGCTGGCTACGTACCCTTTGCAGGGATCAAGCCGCCCCGTAGTTCATGTAAAGTGACTCAGTGATCCGTAAAACTTTGCTTTGATAGCTCGTTCTTAGGTTGCTGGTTCGGCTTGGCTCTCTTCTCCTTCGTATTTGTGTTAAGTTCTGCTACGGGATTTCTAAGCTTATGCTCGGCCATAACACAAATTCGGGACTCCTTCTGATTTCCACTAATGGTTTGGATTACATTGGGCGTCGAGAACTTTATGCACATGTGGTATGTTGAAGCCACGGCGCGCATCGTATTTAACCAAGGAATTCCCATAATGACGTTGTAGATTGCCGGGTGATCGGCCACCAAAAATTCCACGATTTTGGTTATTTCTCCAGCCCGAATAGGTAGCTTGATTGTTCCGATTGTCATTGTCGTTTCTCCAGAGAATCCAGTCAATGGTTTTGGAGTTGTCGTTACTTCGGATAGGTCGACGTTCATTCTTCTGAGAGTCTCTTTGAAGATTATGTCCACCGTGCTTCCCGTGTCTACCAACACTCTAGCCACATCACAATCGTTGATGATTGGGTCGATTACGAGAGGGTCATTGTGAGGTTTGTTGATTCCGGTAGTTTTCCTTTCTTCAAATGTGATTATGTCATTTGGGAACTTAGAAGGCTCGGACCAATTGATGCTGACATCAGCTCGTCATTGAAAAGCTTTAATCGACGAGATGGTATCTGAGAAATAGTGAGATCCGCCCATTATCATGTTGATCCGTCTTCTGGGTCCAGGTTGTGGGGCGTCATCATCTTGCCTCCCTCGCTTAGGAAGATCTTCATTCACCTGCTCGGGGTGTTCGCATTGGTATCCATGTCGAAATCCTTGAGGCTAATATCACCCTTGAGTCTGACAGCTGCCAACTTTGCAATGAGTTTTAAGCCTAGAATACGGCAATATGTAGTCGAATGTTCGTAGATATGGTGATGTTCACAATAAGCCGTTTCGTCGTAAGTCCCTTGGCCCTTGGTCCACCTGATATTCCATGTATCTCTTCCTCGGCCTTGGCCTCGTCCTTGTCCATATCCTGACGAGTCAACTTGGTAACTATGGGCTCCCTTGAAACCTCCTTCGTGCTAGACTTATCCAGAACCTTGGTTGCCTTTTTTGTTGTTCGGTGGGTTCGGAGCAGAGGGAGGATAACTCGTAGACTTCGCTTTTCCGTGCTTCTGGGCTAGGATCTTCACATCTTCTTCATTGGAGGCGAAGTCGGTTGCTCGATGCAATGCATCCTGGATCGTGGTTGGAGCGTTGAGCGCAATCTCCTTTCGAAAGTTTGAGTCGAACCACAGGGCTTTCTTCAATGCTTGCAATGCAGCCTCGTCACTTATCCCTTCTACTTTCGACAGTACAGACTTGAACCGTTCGATAAAAGTTCGTAACATTTCGTTTTGTCCTTACCCCATGGTCCATAGATCCGCATCGGATGTTCGGTGCTCCATGAATATAGCATAATGCTTGAGGAATGCTGATGACAGCTGATTGAAATTGTCGATCGAATTTCTTCCCAGCCTAGAGAACCATTGGAGAGCTGGTCCTTTAAGGTGCTCAACGAACAAAAGACATTGCCCAGCATCTTCTTCGCATTCTCTGAAGTTTGGTCGTCCCATTGCTATCGCGAAGGCTGTCAAATGTTCCTTTGGATCGGCCTTTCCTTCGTAAACCGGTATCTTCATCTTCCCCAGTCGGAAACCTTTGCCTTCGTAATTCAAGTTGTGAACGGGGTGTTCTGTGCTTCTTCAAGCACTCGGTCAAGTTTGGGAGCCTTGCTGGTAGCCCTATGCATCTGAGATCGAACAAATCTCATCTCAGCGGCAGCTCGCTCCATACCGGCTTGAATTTCAGCCATCTCCTCCCTCTGAGCTCGGATTACTACTTTTTGCTCTTCTTCGATCTGGGCTCGTTGGGCCCAAAGGATATTCTCCTCTTCCTCGGTAAAGTCTTGATCATGGCCTAGGTTGGTACCGCTTCGTTTAACTTGAGTTCGGGCTGCACCTGCGAGTTCGTCTTCGCGGCGATTTTCCAAGTCGTGTTTACCCTCTGGGTTGTCCTCCAGGTCGATCATCGGATTCGTTCCGTCCGTAGTCTGTGTGTTTGTTTCTTGCGCTGCCGCGTTCAGTTCGGCGGTTGCGGTTGGTTGGTTCAGAGGAGGTAATCCGCCTTGAGTTCTCGGCGCATGGTAAGGCATTGAGAAATCGAGGGCTGTTGGATTGAGACATCGAAGGGGGCGCCTTATTAGGTCAGCTCCTGAGCCCCTACCGCGGGCTCGGCTCGCCGTCGCAAGGACTTCCAGCTTGTCGGTCATCATTGTGTTCAGCTTATCCTGCTCCTCTGCCTTTTTGAGTAGCATCTCTAGCATCGTCTTTATCTGAGTCAGGGCCTCAGGGCTCGTCTCCAAAGCTGCAAGCGCTGGTGCATCTTTTCTCCGGATCCATGGCCACGATGTCCTACGGGTCGTCAGTTCGTCTTTCTCCGTCGCCGGTCACCTTCTTCGGATCGTTCGTATGGTGGTTCCTTGGTGTAAGAAAGTTTCAAATCCCCCTCCTTCTAGCGCCAAATTGTGGGAGTCGAAATCAACACAATTAAATTTGTCGGAGGTTTGTTAAGAGGGATGAAATTTCTGCGTATGAACCACGAAAGCGAAGATCCAAAGATGGTTTTTATTAAGCTATTTCGAAAAGCTTTTGCGTACAAGAGTTTGAGAGCAAAAAGTCTAGGGTTTTGCTAAGTAAATTGCGGATCCCTTTTTCAAGAGATGTACATAGATATATATACTAGTTTTAGTCGGCCAGGCCAATTCCAAAGAGATAAGGAAAACTTCATAAACATTCGGGATTTCCGCTTAGCTAAGTCGGCTTGGCTTCGTGGGCCTTTGTATCGACATCGGCCGAAGATAGGCTCGCTGACTTCGTACAGAAATGACTTCGGCGAGACAGCTTCGTATAGAAATGACTTCGGCGAGACAGCTTCGTATGGAAATGACTTCGGCCAGATAGCTTCGTATGGAAATGACTTCGGCGAGACAACTTCGTACGGAAATGACTTCGGCCAGACAGCTTCGTATAAAAATGACTTCGGCCAGACAGCTTCGTATGGAAATGACTTTGGCCAGACAGCTTCGTATGGAAATGACTTCGGCCAGACAGCTTCGTATAGAAACGACTTCGGCCAGACAGTTTCGTATAGAAATTCTTCGGCCAGACAGCTTCGTATGGAACGACTTCGGCCAGACAACTTCGTATGGAAATGACTTCGGCCAGACAGCTTCGTATGGAAATGACTTCGGCCAGACAGCTTCGTATAAAAACGCCTTCGGCCAGACAGCTTCGTATAGAAATGACTTCGGCCAAACTGTCTTCGTATAGAAATGACTTCGGCCAGGATGGCTTCGGCCAGGATTGGCTTCGGCCAGGATGACTTCGGCCGGGACTTGTCTTCGGCCAAGACTGGCTTCTGCCGAAGTGGAGCTCGTATCGCGGCTGAAGTGGAGCTCGGCCGAAGTGAGCTCGTATCGTGCCTAAGTAGATTCGTATCACGGCCGAAGTGAGCTCGTATCATGGCCGAAGTGAGCTCGTATCGTGCCTAAGTGGATTTGTATCACGGCTGAAGTGAGCTCCTATCATGGCCGAAGTGAGCTCGTATCGTGCCTAAGTGCATTCGTATCATGGCCGAAGTTAACTCGTATCGTGCCTAAGTGAATTCGTATCACGGCCGAAGTGAGCTCATATCACGGCCAAAGTGAGCTCGTATCGTGCCTAAGTGGATTCGTATCACGGCCGAAGTGAGCGCGTATCGTGGCCGAAGTGAGCGCGTATCGTGGCCGAAGTGGAGCTGCGGCCGAAGTGGAGTTATGGCCGAAGCGGAGCTCGGCCGAAGTGGAGCTCGTATCGCGCCTGAGTGGATTCGTATCACGGCCGAAGTGAGCTCGTATCATGGCCATGACTTCGGCCACCACTTCGGCCTTGTCTGATTTCCTCGTATTTCGATACTTAGTCATTTTTTCATTGATCACAGCTGGGTAGATTCTGACCCCAACAGTCATTTATCTTTCATGAGTGTCATGAACTGAATTCTTGTGGAGTTTGTTGTGATCGTGCTATGATTAAAAGATTGGTTGAATGAATCAAAATCTCATGTTTATTCTAAGTGAGTTATGATTGAATCAGATATACTATGGTTTTTACGGTTTTTAACTATGGTTTTAAATATCTTATACTGATTTTAAGGTATTTTTAGTGCTTTTTTAGTTCTTAGAGTTTTCACAAGTTATTTGGACAAATTGGATCAAAAAGGCAAAAAGGCAACAAATCCAGTTTTGGAGAGATCCAAAACATCAGAAGTATGTGACTCGTTGAAGGCCTTAATCTTAATAAGCTGATATTTGGACACCAGATACTCACATGAGTTAGCTTTCATTCATAAGTGGTTTCAAGTCATTTGGATTAACGATTTAAGAATTATGCCAATGTTTACGAAGTCTATCCGAGCAGACCTCAACCCGCGGGATCACCTTTTCCAACGGTCGCGTGCCTGAGCTCTTTCCTGGCCATGGGACACCTTCCTAGACGTGGCAAAGGCCCAAAATAAGCCAAACATGTCCAAACCTAAGATAACAAAGCCCTAAAAGATTTAGTAGGCTCTCAAGACCTATAAAAACACGTCTTTCTTATATTTTTAGGGCAACCACATTTTTTGACAGCCACCATAGCATATTTTTGATAGTTTTATTGTTTAAGGGAGAAGGATCATACTCTTTGTAACCATCGAAGAGATCTCTAAATCCTTGTTCTTCTACTTTGATTTAATTATGTAATTCTTCTTCTCTTCTTCTTTGTTGAATTGCTTGATTAGTCTCCTTATTGGGTTTAAGGGATATTCAAAGGGAATTCATGGATTGTTAAATTTAGGTTGTTATATTAGGGTTTATTCTTTTAGAAGTTCTTCGCTCTAGATTCATACGTATTGCTTATTGCTGGAGGAGCTAACTAGCAACTGATTTTAGGTTAACTTACCCACCAAAAGTGCAGCTAATTTGTCTGAACTAGTCTAGACGAAAAGAGAAACATAAAGCTTTTATTTCAATTTCCAAAATCAAACGTATATGTCGCAAAATTCTTTTGTGAAATTTCTCAAACTCTTTACAGCTTAACTCTAAAGCTAGACTCTAAATATTTACGAGTTATCATATTTTCAACTCTTTAACATTCAATTTCATGACAATAAAAGTGAAGTCTTGCTATGGAAAATGAAATTGTGACCAATCGGTTGGGTAGAAAAAATCGGTTTTAGCTTTGAAAGAGGTTGGTTAATGTGTTTGAGATTTTTATCAAAATAAAATGCAAGTCAATGTGGAAAAGCAATAGAGAATGGAACAATTGATGAATACAAGAATTCTCTTTCATCAATCTACCCATTCTTAATCTTTAATCTAAATTAATTCCAAGACTTAGCATTCTCTCTTGAATTTTTCTTTTAAATATCCCATCCCAAAACTATTTATTTTAAGGCATAAATTAACCCAATTTCTAGCTACTAAGGAGACTCTTTTTAGTACTTAGCTCTCTTTTCTTTGGGTCGACGATCTATTTTTCCCTCGAAACTTTCATATAACACCTTATCTACACAAAGTTTACGTCTCGTTCTATTTCTTCACCAAATAAAAGTTAAAACCTATTTACACACATAATGAAAGTTTGAAACCTGTATACACACAAATGTCAGTTTGGTTAAATGATTAAAAGAGATACAAGTGTGATTATACCATGATCTAATAATTATAATTCTCATAGCAACGAGAATTACGGTTTAAAGCCCATATAATTAGAGTTGAAAAACAATCAAGACAAGTATTTACAAAGAAATCTAACATTTTGAGTCAAGAGTTTAAAATTTGATAATTTCTAATTTAAAAAAATGGTTTTAGCGATAATGTTTGTTCAATTAGGATTTCTAAAATAAAAACTATACGTAAAACTTTACAAGGAAATTAAATAATTATCCCCTATGCAAGTGCAAATACAAACTAAATGAAATATAGACTTCTAAAAATATGCAATCCTATATGATTTTTGTGTTTTTCAATTTTTCAATTTTTTTTTTGTATTTTTAAAGGCTTTTTAATTATTATTTTTGATTTTTTGAAAATCATAAAATATATACAATGCAGTGCAAAAATTTTGAAAATTTTTGGGACACTAAAACACTTAAAATAAGACATAATAAACATAGTTAATATAACACGAATCCCCCCCCCCCCCCCCCCCCCCCAACTTAATTCACACCGTCTCGGTGTGAAAATAAGTCAAAAGTAAGGAAAAATAACGAAAAAAACTAATGGTATTTACAATGGTGTAAGAGATTACCTTGGACTATTAGTCATGAGGAGGAGGTAGGTCGAAGCAAAAAAACCTCGGAATGCAGAATGAGATTCCGTCATAGGAAGCCGCTCTCGTGTAAGGAATCGCTGGGAGGAAACAATTCGTTGGAGTCCCATTCTTATTTTTAAAGCGATATATGAATGAGGTGGGATATTCACATGACCCAACGAGGATCCTAGTACTTGTTAGGTACTCTTGGTCCACGAGGTGTGACAATCTTAGGGTTTTCTCGTGCGAACATGGTGCTGGCCAAGAGTTTGAGCATGTAGTGGATCGTTGGGCTCCGAACCTTGTTTGCATAGGCTGAGGTGATTTCGTATGGTTCATTGGTGGCAATGTTCATCCAACGTTATTCGCATGGTGAAAAGATGGTGTATCTTGGTGCTCCTTCTCCGGAAAGCCATACACGTCACAAAAGTCCGCTAGTGTGATGGAGTATTTCCTTGTCCCAACATTGAAATGAAGAACACTGGGTCCTCCATGAGTGACATCTCGCCGAAGCAATAAAGTCAATGGTGGGTTGAGCATATGTCGGCCATTCCATTGGGGATAGAACCCCTAAGTTCATGTTTTCGATTAACTCCTCCACGTTGTCCCTAAGGCCCAACTCGCCCATTGTCTCTTGACACGCAAACCTTGTTGGAACGATCTCCGCGTTGTATAAGGCACAACGGCTATCCCACATCTCTTGGGTCCATCTTTGGAACCAATTGGTCGTGTCCTCTTCCGATGCGGAGTCCCTTTCGTACCTAGTGCCTATGTTGTAGCAACCATTAGCTCCCATCAAAATACTCATAGTTGTGGCTACAAAATTCACCTTGTATTTAAATGAGAAATTATGTTAAAAAAAAATTGTAAGATAAATACCACGAGGAACAACATATTAGAAAAATATTTAGAATTAAATTCAAATTTCCATGACAAGGTTCATTAGCTTAGAACCTTTTATATCAAATATAAGTTAAATCCAAATGTTTTAAGCATTCCACATATTCACACAACTTCATTAAACTCCTTCAATCATTAATTTAATTTCACATTCTCAAGCATTTTTAATTAAATATCAAGAAACCATAAAAATAAATTAACTATGGAATTTTTAAACTAGTTCATAAGATTTAAATTAATAATATTTTGTTTAACAAGTTCCAATTTTTAGCATTATACCACATTTAACAATTAATTCCATATTTCCCCATTAATTCAAACATTAAAATTCAATTCTTAAAAAATCTACTATTCACATTCTTCTTCAAATTCTTGAATCCTAACTAACACTCCAATCTAAGATAGTTCATCTACTAATTCATGTTCCACATATGTAAAAACTACTAGAACTAGCATTTTATATGAATATATCAAGGAAATCTCAAGTTCTAACAAATTTTTATGTTATTGAATAAGAGAACAAAATCATGAAAAATTAAACATCTAGATGACCATACCTTGTAGATCAAGAAGGATGAGTGTGGTTTTAGTGATATATGAGGTAGAGAATGAAGATTCCAAAAGAAAATTGAATGTTTGCAAAGAAAATCAAAAGTGGGTTTTGAAAACTCTCAAAAACTCAAGAACACAAAGAAGTTCTTGTTTTCTCTCTTTTCTCTTTCTTTAATGATAAAATGTGAGTTGCAAATGAGAAAGAGAGTTGTTTTTGTCTTTACATAACCTATAAAATGCTTTTCTTTTAATAAAAGACGGAACGGGAGAGCTAAAAACGGTTACCGTTATTTGTTAGAATTCCGTTGGAGACAAAAGAGAAGGAAAAGGAGTAAGCTCGCCACTCACTGGCCGGTGAGTGGATGCTACAGCTCTTACCTCTTTCTCTCCATGCCATTGGCCGGCCGGTGAGTGGCTCGACCAATGGTTCCGGGCCATTATTCTTCGATTTCTTCCCTTGTTTGTGTTCTCTTTTGTTTCCTTTCATTCCTACAACACTTAAACCAAAGTTATATATATGAAAGGAGGTGAACCCTCTCCATATTTCTGCCACGTCAGCACTCCAGAGTGTGGCACGTGTCCAAACTTGATTTTTAAACCATAACGTTTTCAGCTTTAGTGGCCAATTCACTTCAGCTTCTCTCCTACAATTAATAATGTAAACGTATGAAGCGTTACCTCTCAACCGAAGAGATAACTCCCTTTTATCTTAAGGTTCGAAACTATCAAACCTCTTTCTTACGATCCAAACGCAATGCCCCTCTGGTAAAAGAAAAAAAAATCTTTTTTGGGCATCTTCAAAATTCGATATGGGTTTTAGCAAATTCTGTTAATGATATTGTTAGCAAAGTGGATAGTTTAGTCATTTACTTTGCATAAATATTAGGTTTAATACCTTGTATATATCTGTAGCCTCCGGCATATTGATCGAGGAGCAAAAAACCTTTAATACGTTTTGGTTTATGAAACATGGTATCAGAGAAATAGCTAAGATCATACAAATGTTTTGCTATTGTCGATCCTAAGCTATCATTGCCCTCTGATTTCTTTCTCTCTTTCGTTTAACCTTCTCTTAATTCGATTATTCCATCGTTTAGAGCTTCTTACTTCACGTCATGGCATATATTACCAAGGTCGTTATTGCTCACACAAAGACACGGCAAACTATTGATCCGTATGATCTCTCTTCTGGTGATAATCTCGGAAGCGTTATCTCTCAACCTCCTCTTCGTGGTCCCAATTATGAGGAATGGGCCATGAATATTCATCTTGCTCTTAAGGCGAGGAAGAAATTTGGATTTATCGACGGGACAATACCTCAACCGGCTGCAAATTTCGAAGATCTTGAGGATTGGTGGAGAAATAACGCTATGGTGATTTCTTGGTTGGAAGTTAACGATTGATAAAAATCTTCGAACATCTTTGTCTAGTCATGAGATTGCTCATGCCTTGTGGATTCATATTTAATGACATTTCGTTGTTCGTAATGGACAGCGTGTTCAGCGGCTTAAGACTGAGCTTGCTAACTATCATCAAAAGGGTCTCCCTATGCAAGAATATTATGGGAAATTGACTCAACTGTGGAGAAGTCTAGCTGATTACCAACAAGCTAAGACTATGGAAGAACATGCTAAAGAACGCGAAGAGGACAAGCTTCATCAATTCTTAATGGGTATCGATGAAACCATGTATGGGGTTGTCAAGTCTTCTTTGTTGTCTCGAGATCCTTTACCCTCCTTAGATGAGGCGTATCAAGTGTTGGCACAAGATGAAGAGTCCAAACTCACGAGCCGTCTTCTCACCACACGAACAGAGGAGATGAGCTTTGTTGTTCAAGCTTCAGCTCCAAAGGCAAATTTTCCGGACCGTCGATCTCGACCAGTTTGTACTTACTGTGGGAAAATAGGTCACTTGGCCGAGACATGTTATCCAAAAATGGTAATCCTGAGTGGTATGGAGATCGATCTCTGCCACGTTTGAAGATTGGTTCTTCAACACCAACGCCATTGGTACCAGGACGAGGTCGTGGAGGTACACTAGCTCGTGTCAATTCTATCGCAACTGGTCCTGTAGCTGTTCCTGTTGCTTCAGCTCATGCTACCATTACCGGAGCAGATCGTATAAGTACTACTAGACTAAGTGATACACAGTGGCAAACTCTGGTCACGATACTCAACGAATGCGAACAAACATCTCCAAAACTTACTGGTATGATCTCCTTCTCTTATTGGATTATAGACACAGGCGCATCTAATCACATGACCAGTTCTATGATGTCGTTTGCTATGGTCTGTGATATGCCACCGGTTCCTATAAAACTACCAGATGGTCGCTTGACTACATCTACAAAGCAGGGAGTTGTTGATTTGGGTTCTGATTTGAGTCTTCAGAACGTGTTCTTTGTCGATGGTTTACAATGCCATTTAATTTCCGTCTCTCAGTTGAACCATGATAGGGCGTGTGTTTTCCAGATCACTGACAAGCTGTGTATTATTCAAGACTGCATTACGAAGACGCTGATTGGAGTGGGTGAAGAGCATAACGGGTTGTATTTCTTTAGAAGCATGGATGTTACAACAGCGATGCATGTGTCCACGAAGTCGTCTTTGGATATTTGGCATCAACGTTTGGGATACTCGGCGACTAAAGCTATTTTTATCTATTCCTAATTTAAGTGGTTGTAGTACTTTTGATTCAAAGACATGTGAGGTCTGTATCCGCGTAAAACAGTCTCGTATTTCTTTTCCATTCAGTTTGAATAAAACTACGAATGTTTTCGAAGTTGTGCATTGTGACCTTTGGAGACCGTATCGAACTCCGACTTATGTGGTTCACGTTAGTTTTTGACAATCGTGGACGAGTATTCTCGAGCTCTATGGATTTACTTGTTACCGGATAAACAACAAGCACCAACGAGTTTAAAGAATTTTATCGCCATGGTTGAACGACAATTTGGACAACAAGTAAAAATAATTCGTAGTGATAACGGCACTGAATTTACTTGTTTGGGAGTTTTCTTTCGTGGACACGGCATCATCCATGAGATATCTTGTGTCGGAACACTACAGCAAAACGGTAGAATTGAAAGAAAGCATCGCCATATACTTAACATTGGTCGAGCTCTTCGGTTTTAAGCATCCCTTCCTCTTGAATTTTGGGGCCAATGTATTTTAGCCGCTGGTTGTGTAATCAACCATACTCCAACGGCTACTCTTGGTGGCAAAGCACCATTTAAAATGTTATATCATCGACCACCTCTGCTATCTCATCTTCGTGTCTTCTGGTGTTTGTGCTATGTTCATAATCAACACCATGGTGGAGACAAGTTTGCTTCTCGAAGCAAAAAGTCTATATTTTGGGCTATTCTTTTGGGAAGAAGGACTGGAGAGTGTATGATTTGGAAACTAAGAAAATTTATGTCTCTCGCGGTGTCATCTTTTCCGAAAATCAGTTTCTGTTTTCCACATCTTTTGATTCTCGTATCCTTGATATTGCTTCTTCGCTTCCTTCTGTTTCGCCACAACCATTGCCTTCTAATGATGATGCTTTTGCTACTAATGTCTTCTGACTCAGCAGGTTTGGAACCTCATCCTCTTCTTGTTCCATCTCGG
This sequence comes from Pseudoturritis turrita, assembly GCA_900406555.1. NCBI lineage: Eukaryota > Viridiplantae > Streptophyta > Magnoliopsida > Brassicales > Brassicaceae > Pseudoturritis > Pseudoturritis turrita. The sequence continues at coordinate 536,924 of OVBL01000143.1, read as the reverse complement.
TCTGGACTTGAAACTACTACAACAGTTGAAACTACTACAATCGTTGAAACTACTACAGCAGTTGCTTCAGATCCAGCAACTCTGATTATTTCGGATTCTCTGTTGCATAATAGTACTTCAACGGTGGATAATGATCCAATCTCGATGATCGAGTCTGCTTCCGATGATCTTGGTCGAGGAAAACGTCAACGGAAGCCTCCGGTCAAGCTTGCTGATTATGTATTTATCCAGCTCTTGTTTTTCAGCATCATATTGTGCTTATCTTCATGCTATTTCAAGCATCACGTTGCCAAAATCTTACGCCCAGGCAGTTCTTGATGAGCGTTTTTGTAATGCAATGCGGTTTGAAATTGATGCTTTGGATGAAAATCAAACGTGGACTCTTGTAACACTTCCTCCGGGAAAGAAAGCGATTGGTTGTCAATGGGTTTATATCATCAAATACCACTCCGATGGTACCATTGAAAGGTACAAAGATCGCTTAGTAGCACAAGGAAATAAACAAATCGAGGGTGAAGATTATTCCGAAATATTTGCTCCTGTTGTTAAGATGACAACCATACGGATTTGTCTTGAGGTTAGTGCTGCTAAGAATTGGGAAGTTCATAATGCCTTCCTTCATGGTGATTTAGAAGAAGAGGTCTACATGAAATTTCCTCCGGGTTTTCGAACCAACGATCCATCTCAGGTTTGTCGTCTTCATAAATCTCTTTATGGTCTTAAGCAGTCGCCTCGATGTTGGTTTGCTAAGCTCACTGATGTGTTGTTATCTTATGGGTTCACTCAGTGTCTCTCGGGTTACTCTCTATTCACTTACAATCGTGATAATGCTCAGCTTTATGTGCTTGTTTATGTCGACGATTTAGTCATCTCCAGAAATTCTTGTGAACTGATTACTACCTTCAAGAGTTATCTTAGTTAATGTTTTCGGATGAAAGATCTTGGTGTCCTCAAATACTTCTTAGGGATTAAATTAGGGATTGAAGTAGCACAAAGTTCTTCTGGTATGTATCTCTGTCAACGGAAATATGCGCTTGATATCATCTCTGAAGTTGGTCTTCTTGGAGTTCGTCTTGTTGCATTTCCCTTGGATCAGAATCATCGCTTGGCACTAGATACGGGTGATGATTTTCCAGATCCCAAACACTATCAACGCTTGGTGGGTAGGCTGATTTATCTTGCTGTGACGAGACCCGATATTTCCTATGTTATACATGTCTTAACACAGTTCATGCAAAACCCGAAGATTGCTCATTGGGAAGCTGCACTTCGAGTGGTTCATTTTCTCAAGAATAATCCGGGCCAAGGTATACTTCTTCGAGCAAACAAATCATTGGTATTGTCGGCATGGTGTGACTCTGACTGGGCTGGGTGCCCTCTGACTCGACGTTCTCTCACTGGTTGTTTTATTCAGCTTGGTAATTCTTCTATCTCTTGGAAGACAAAGAAGAAAGAGACGGTTTCTTGCTCCTCGACTGAGGATGAATACCGAGCAATGCAATACACAGTTCGTGAACTTAAATGGATCAAAGCTCTTCTTCTTGCTCTTGACGTTGATCATTCTGCTCCGTTCCCTTATTCTGTGATAACCAAGCTGCACTACATATTGCTGCAAATCCAGTGTTCCATGAACATACGAAATATGTTGAGAATGATTGCCATTTTGTTCGTGATGCTATCACAGATGGACTCATTGCGACGCAACATGTTTCCACCAAGATGCAGTTGCCTGATATCTTTACTAATGCTCTTAGTAGTGCTGATTTCGAAAATTTCAAGTTCAAGATGAGCATTTGCGATCTCCATGCTCCATCTTGAGAGAGAGAGAGAGAGAGGGGGGGGGGGGGGTGTTACTGATATGTATAAAGTGGGTAGTTTAGTCATTTACTTTGCATAAATATTAGGTTTAGGGTCTGACTGGTTTAAACGAAGCTGGTGCGGGTGCGGTTGCGGGAGTTTGCGAAAGAAGGCGGTAGCAGTTTCTAGCGTTATTGGACAATTTATACGACTGGTAAAGCGGATGGAAACAGGTGCGTTTGCGGGACGTTTATGACTGGTTTACAGCGGGTGCGAATTTACATAAAATTACCAAAATACACATAATATATAATTTATATAAAAATCAAAAATATATTATTACAAAAAAAAAATTATATATTTTAAATAAATCATAGAATAATTAAATATAAAATTTTAAAGATGTTTGAAACATTTTTTATATATACAATAACATTTTTATAATTATTAAAATTAAAATTGAAATCAAAAATATATTATTATAAAAAAATTAAATTTTAAATAAATCATAGAATAATTAAATAATATTTTTACAATAACTTTTTTTATAATTACAAGTTTATTTTAGTTTAATTAAAATATATATCAAGTGTGTATAATTTTATATGATAATATTCGATATAAAAAGTAAAAAATTTTAAATAACTTTTTTTTTTGTGTGTAAATTTTAGTTTATTATTTAAGATAATATTTTAAAAAAAAAATATTTTTTCAACAACTCGCAACTGCCTGCAACCGCAAACGCTCGTGAGAAGGAGCTTTTGATTTAGAGCGATTCCAAGGAATATAAAGCGGTACGGAACGGTATGGAACGGTTTCTGTGATTGTTGTCAAACGCTACCAACCACAACCGCCTGCAAACGTAGCATTTGCGGGTGGTAGCGGGTGAACCAATCAACCCCTTAATACCTTGTATAAATATGTAGCCTCCGACATATTGATCGAGGAACAAAAACCTTTAATACGTTTTGGTTTCCGACAAATTCCTAACCTTTCTTTCTTCTTCCTCCGATTTCGAATGATCAAATTCGTTGTGTTGTACCTCATTGACTGAAGGATGTGAAGCTTATATTTCCAGCCTACTTGTAGCATCAAAGACAGGTGATTTTAAAATCTTAATCTTCAAATAAAAGAACCTAAGTTTAACTCATTTGATAGTAATCGTAGGAAATCACAAGTAGAAAGTGTTGATTTTCTTTGATTTAGTTGTCTCCAGACCACCTTCATCCATGGTTGTAGTCTTGTAGATGCAGAGAAGTAAAAAATTATCAGCCCTAAAAGGTAATCAGTTTTTAATTTGGATATTTAATCTCAAATTAACGGTGAACTAGAGTTTCTTTACCCATCGAATGATGCTTATTTTTCAGACAACATTGTTAGAGTCCACTTTGGGAAATATGGGAATAAGTATGGCTTTCATGGCGTCTATGAGATTATGAAGACAATGCCTTCTTACACTAGCTTGGACAAGAGAGTGACGATGAGATCATTTGGTGCAGAGCTTGTCCTCACTGATCCAACTAAAGGAATGGGTGGAACCATTAAGAAAGCTTATGACGTCTTTGAGATTACTCACGATGCTTTTATGTTGCTACAGTAACACTGTGGGCAGCAATTAGACTGGCGGAAATGGCAGAGAATAAAGGCAAACTCATTGTGGTAAGAGAAGGAAAAAATGTTTTTTGGGTCTAATTTTTGCTTTCAGATTAGATGGTTTTATGCAATTACTCAGAATGTTAAGCTGAGATTTGTCATCGGAGGATACATTGAGTAGTGAAAAGATCTCGAGAGAGTTCTTCTGGATTCAAGTATATAAGTCTTTTTTCTCTTCAATAAAGTGTTTCAGATTGCTTGTTCCTAACATCTTACTTGTTTGCAATATAGGTGACCAGATTTGTATGCACAATGCGGGACATGAAAGCAAAGCTCAGCGAAGAACAAGCACCCAAAACCAAAGCCAGAATTGCATTGAGCATGATCCTAACTTACCTTGCGAAACAATTTTGTTGATATCAAATCGAGAGATTGCGAAAGAACTAAAATAAAGTAAGTTTGGTTCTTCTATGTTTTCTTTCTTTCTCTTTATCTCAGTATTCCAAGAAAGAAGTTTTAGTGGTTATGGCAAATGGGGCGGTTTTGTGTAGTTTCTGAGTAGAATTAAAACATTTTAGGTGTTTTCAACCAAAGCAAGTTCACCAAACCATGGGAGATGCTAATGATTGTAGATGGTTCAATATCCTCTTGATTTTTTCATGGAGTTTCGTTTAAAATGGAAATCTGATACCAAAATCCACTATAATGATTAAAATCTTAGCTCTTCAGGCTTCCCTATGTATGTCTTTTCATTTAAAATGAAAATTGCAGCTTCAAGTCTTAAAAAAAAACTTAAGTGACAGTTAAAGAGGGAAGGTAGAGCTGTTATTATTCAATTTTTATTAAAGCTTCGAAAATTGAAGGCCAAACATTTGATTTTGATTTTAGTAAAAACATATGATTTTGAATTTGGAAATTTTGTTGGGTTTTAACTTATGCACATGTTGGATTGTTTGGTTCCTAGATCCCTTCAACCATATCAAGACAACAAGACAAGAATCTTCCTCAGCAACTTGTTTTAACTGGAGAAAAAGGACATGAAATGGCTGCAACAAAGAAAAACTACCTAAATTTTCTAGGAACTTGTGTATACTCTTGATCTGTCTTGTATGAAGGTGTAGTAATGGCATATAAGTTGCTGATAAGAATCAAATTCGTGTTATAAATTCGTGTTATGGATTATTATCAAAGATACAAGGACACAGCAACAAACCACAATCGATTTGTGCCCAATTCTCAGGTTCAATGAACCTATACCTGATCCCAAAACAAGATAAAAGACTCTAAAAGCAATACATGGTCCTATTTATAGAATCATAATCCCTTACAAACACTAATTTTTCAACTTCCAATCCTATTCTGCCACGTTAACCTCCTTACTCTTCTTCTTCTTTGAAAAATAAACTCTCCACGGCTTATCATTACCCCCGTCGACAAGACGCAGCTTGTCCTCAAGGGCAAAGGAAGGAAACTACTGTTTCAAGTCCAACACACGCATCCAAGATGTCTCATGCACAGATAAGTTCTTCCAAACCACTAAAGCTTCAAGATGGCCTTCAGAACCATATCGTGTCTCTAACAGAGCATGAGGTTCAACCAACAATTCATCTTCAATGGACACATAGATATGGAATGGAGAAATGGTGTGTCCCTGGCCCAACACCGGCTTCAATTGTGATACATGAAAGACAGGGAATCTTAGAGTCCACGGGTAATTGCAGCCGATAAGCAACCTTCCCAACACGAGCTACAACTGCAAATGGACCGTACCAACGAGCTGCCAATTTCTGACACACTCGGCGTTGCATAGATTGCTGCCTATAAGGTCTTAATTTGAGAAAAACTGTGTCACCAATCTCAAATTCCAGCTCTCTCTGATGCTTATCAGCATTATTCTTCATAGCAGTATGTGCCTTCAAAAGATGATCCTTAACATCTTGCAACATTGCATCTCTTAACTTCATCATAGTCTCCAAGTCCACATTCGTAGTAGAACCTTCTTCATAACGTAGTAATGTAGGTGGTTTTCTCCCATAGACCATTTTAAAGGGAGTACACTGAGTGGAGGTATGAAAAGTAGTATTATACCATAACTCAGCCCAACCTAAATACTTTGCCCACGACTTTGGATGAGTAGAAGCAAAACACCTAAGGTACGTCTCCAAACACCTATTCAACACTTCTGTCTGGCCATCAGTTTGAGGATGATAGGCTGTTGAAAACTGCAGTTGAGTGCCAGACACTCTGAAACACTCCCTCCAGAAGGAACTCAAGAAAAGCTTATCCCGATCAGAGATAATGGACTTAGGATACCCATGTAATTTGATCACCTCCTGCACAAACTTATGAGCCACATCTACTGCAGTAAACGGATGTCTCAGACCTATAAAATGGCCATACTTACTAAGCCGATCAACCACCACCAAAATGACATTAAAGCCTTGAGACATAGGTAAGCCTTAAATGAAGTCCATTGATAAGGCCTCCCAGATTTGATCAGGTAAAGGAATAGGTTGTAACAAACCAGCCGGAGATAGTGTGGAATACTTGCTAGTTTGACATACCAGACACTCAGCCACATACTTCTGAACCATAGATCTTAATTTCTTCCAATGAAACCCGGCCTGAATCCTTTTAACTGTCTTGAGAACCCCTGAATGACCCCCAAACACACCATCATGACATTCTTTCAGAATCAAGGGTATACCAGAAGAAGTTGTTGGAATTACCAATCTCTGATGATAGAACAATCTCCCATCTATTGCAGAATACCCTTCTTTGACAGTTGCACCAGCAGCCAACTGTGTTAACATGTCCTGGATACAAGGATCATTATCAATTTCGCTATAGAGATCATGCAACTGCAGAGAAGATGGCACAGTTAAAGCCAAAAGCAGTGCAGCCGCAGAACCAACATCCTGAGAAACAATCCGAGACAATCCATCTGCAGCCTTATTTTCAGTTCTCATCTTGTATTCAATATCGAAATCATAACCCAAAATTCTGGTGAGCCATCTCTGATAATCTAGTGTTAGCTCTCTCTGCTCTAACAAGTACTTCAAACTCTTTTGGTCATTCCTTACTACAAATCTTCTTCCCAAAAGATAGTGCCTCCATTTCTGAATTGCCATCACTATGGCCATCAATTCCCTTTCATACACTGGTTTTAACTGCTCTTTATCCTTCAAACCATAGCTGAAATAAGCAATGGGATGCTTATCCTGCATCAAAACAGCTCCCAGACCAAACCAAGAAGCATCAGTCTCCACTACAAATACCTTAGAGAAATAAGGTAATGCCAGAACAGGAGCTGAAATCATGGCAGTCTTCAAATGATCAAAAGCCTGTTGTGTCGAGCCAGTCTATTCAAATTGATCAGTCTTGAGCAATTCAGTCAATTGTTTAGCTATCATCCCATAATTCTGCACAAATCGTCTGTAATACCCAGTGAGTCCCAAGAATCCCCGAAACTCCTTAACAGTTCTAGGCGCAGGCCATTGTTGCACAACAGCAATCTTAGCAGGATCAGTAGCTACACCTTGTTGAGATATGATGTGACCAAGGTAATCCACTTGGAACTAGCCAAAAGAACATTTCTTGTGATTTGCAAACAACTGTTGCTCTCTAAATACCTCCTGCACAATCCTCAAATGCTGAGTATGCTCCTCCACAGTAGAACTATAAACGAGTATATCATCAAAGAAAACAAGAACAAACTTCCTTAGAAATGGTCTAAACACCTCATTCATAAGTGCTTGAAAGGTGGCTGGTGCATTTGTCAGACCAAAGGGCATCACCAAGAATTCAAAGTGCCCATCATGTGTTCTAAAGGCAGTTTTCTCAATGTCTTGCTCTTTCATACGTATTTGATGATATCCAGATTGTAAATCCAACTTAGAGAACAGCTTGGCACCATATAGTTCATCCAAAAGTTGATCTATCATGGGAATTGGATACTTATCTGGGATAGTAGTTCTATTAAAGGGGTCGATAGTCAACACAGAACCGCCAAGACTTGTCTTTCTTCTTCACCAATAAGACAGGGCTTAAAAAGGGATTGTGACTAGGCCTAATAGTTCCTGCTACTAACATCTCCTGAACCAACTTATCCATAGCTTTCTTGTGAGCATGAGGATACCGATAAGGTCTCACACTAATATGACCCACACCATGATGAATGTTAATAGAATGCTCTCTATTTCTAATAGGAGGAAGACCCTGAGGTTCCTGAAACAAAGCCTGAAATTCTTGCAAAACCGCTTGCACTTCTGCAAGAACTGTTACTTCTTCCGATTTTGTTAAATCCATATTGCCAAACTCTAGATCCACTCCTTTACTATGGATTGTAAACTCAGGTTGTAGTGATTTTAGAGACAACTTAGGAGCATGCAGAGAAGGATCTCCTTTCAACATAACCTGCTTTCCATGATGAGTGAAAGACAGCTCATGACTATCCCAATCAATCTGACATTTCTCCAATGTCCTTAACCATTGAATGCCTAAGATTATATCAGCATTGCCTAATTCTAAGGCAATAAAGTCAGCTGAAAATTGTAAATCATGGATTCCAAACTACACGTGTCTGCAAATCCCCAAACTCTTTACCGTCACTCCGGTTCCTAATAAAACCTCCAACTTGTTATTTTTCTCGGATTGTAAATGAGTCATTTGTAGCACACTTGGAGCTATAAAGTTATGAGTGCTCCACTATCCAACATCACTACCACATGCTGTTTCCTTATAACTCCCCACATTTTTGTAGTTGTAGGAGAAGAAAGACCAAGGAAGGAATTCAGAGATAACTCCATTAACTCGCCAAAATAATCCACATCTTCTTCTAAAACTTCCCGTCTTATCTCATCAAGCACTTCCATCTCATAGCCATTAATGACAGTGAGAACCTGTAAGCTACGATTGGGACACATATGTGTTTTGGACCATTTTGCATCACATTTATAACAAAGACCCAATCTCCTCTTTTCAGCCAACTCAGCTTGAGTCAGTGTTTGTTGTGGTCTGTGTGCTTGGGTCATAATTGGCTTGTTACCCTGAGATGTGCTCTCTGTGGTGATGGACTTCATCTTCCAACCAGTCCTATTGGTGGAATCAGACTGAGGCTTTGTAAGAATTATTAAAGGAGCTTTTAGGTATTTTGTTCTCCTGTTGCATATCTCTGTTCACCACTCTATAAATTGAGCTAAACTCCATTTGTAAAGCCACTGAGATCATCTCAGGAAGATCCACTGGTTTGCACATATTCACTACTTCGAGCATTTCAGGCTTGAGACCATTCAGAAAGATGCCTTCGAGTTGTCTCTCATTCAACCCATACACCTGTGATGAAAGGTCTTCAAAAGCATGGACATAGTCTTCAATTGAGCCAGTTTGTCTCAAGGCACACAAAGGTTGACTGGGATCTCTCATCTTTACTCTATTAAAATGAGCCAACAACCTCTCTTTGAAGTCCCTCCAGTCCAGGAAAGGTCTTAGACGAATTTCACTGTTAAACCAACTGCTCACTGTACCTTCCAAACTGACTGAGACCAACTCCAACTTCGCCTCTTCATTATACCCGCCCAATCGGAAAAAACGTTCTACTCTCACAATCCAACCATACGGATCGATCCCTTCAAACACTGGCATCTCAATTTTCTTCAATAGACTGTCCCGATTAGCCATAATTGTGCTACCCAAACCATTCTCCAAAGTCCTACTGCTACGGCCAGGTTCCGCGTTAGAGAAACGTACCTGGTGAGGGCGAGTTGCGATGTTAGGGTTTTCATCGGACCATGCTTCTTTACCCGAACGATGCGCTTCACCTTTCTGCAACACTTCAATCATCGCGGCAAACTTTGATTCCATCTTCGCTTCCATGGACTCGAATTTTGATTCCAACGCTCCAAGCCTTGTATTCGTTTGTTTCTCCAGCTCGACTTGAGCAGCAATCGTTGTCATCATCGTCTTCGAAAGAGAATCCAATGTTACAGGTGGACTCGAAGAAAATTTCCGATGATCGGACTCCGACGATAACGAGATCTGGTTATGGTTCGTCATTTGAAAATCAGCCAATAAGACTTCGAATCCGCGATCTATCGATCCAGACGCTTCACTGGCACCAATTTGATAAGAATCAAATTCGTGTTATTGATTATTATCAAAGATACAAGGACACAACAACAAACCACAATCTATTTGTGCCCAATTCTCAGGTTCAATGAACCTAGACCTGATCCCAAAACAAGATAAAAGACTCTAAAAGCAATAGAGGGTCCTATTTATAGAATTATAGTCCCTTACAAACACCAATTCTTCAACTTCCAATCCTATTCTACCACGTTAACCTCCTTACTCTTCTTCTTCTTTGAAAAATAAACTCTCCATGGCTTATCAGTTGCATCTAAAAATCGCCACCCCGTTACTTCTCAGATATTGACTAAAAGTATAAACTACTCCTCCTTTTACTTGTATCATATTCTCCAATTTGAGTTTCAGGGGAAAACCTTCAGACCTTTAATTTTTCTTTTTATGAAACATAAGTGATAGAAAGAGAAGATACGGAGGAGACATGATAATTCCTCTATTTCTTCTCCTTGAATGTATTGATTTTCACTAGATTCTCCAATGAAATGTACCTACTTTTTAGTCACCTTCAAAAAACCTTGTCTACCTTTTCATGTAGAAACTTGATCTCTTTTTTGGTGTCATCACCAATTGGTCCTCTTATGGTTCGATCATTGCTTAGTGCTAAGTTTTTCACTGATTTCTCTCCTTGCGCCACATCGTTAGTATCAAAGCTTCCATTGCTTGCCATGTCTAGAGCCATCTTATATTTTTTTTTAACACCTCGGTACAAAGTGCCTAGAATTGCCATTCTTGTAAAAACATGGTGTGGGGTGTGGGCAATCGCGAATGTAGCCTTTGAGTCTTGTCCATGCTTCATAGAAATTTTCATTCCCACTTTTCTTGAAGCTTGAGATATCATTCCTTAGCTTGGCGGTTTTTGGCTTTGAGAAGAATTTCGTGAGAAATTCCTTTTTGACGAGTTCCTATGTAGTGAATAATTCGGATGGGATAGTCTTCTCCCATTGAGATGCCTTGTCTCCAAGTGAGAATGGAAACAATATCATCTTGATTGCATCTTGAGGTACTCCGTTGATCTTTACGGTTCGGCATAGTCTCTCAAATTGGTCAAGATGCTCGAGTGGGTTTTCCATTGGCAATCCCAAGTATCTTTGGTTTTGCACCATCCCTATCAAGCTAGACTTGATTTCAAAGTTGTTGTTTTAGATCAGAGGTTGTTTAATACCCGTCTTTTGACCGTGAGTCATGGATTCATCATAAACTCTAATCACTTCGAGAATAAAATGTTATTGGACCATAACAAAAAAATTGATAAATTTCGAAAATAAAATTTGCTCAACTCTATAAAATACACACTAAGATAGACAATATAAAAACAACATTACAAAGATAATATTGATGTACCATTTTTTTGTTATTAAAATGAGTCGTACAAAGTTTATAATAATGGTACAAGATTTTACTATCAAATTGTGGCGGTGCGTAATATCCTTAGTTGTATCACTACTTTGCTTTTAGTTAATTTGTTTTTTATATATTAAAAATTGAGAAATTGGCAACAATGACCAAAAAAAAATTCTTCCTTATTATCTAACCAAAATCCCCTATGTGGCAAGATCATGGCCACTCATTTTGGGAGATTTTGGTTAGTTTCTTAATATTTTTTTTTTTTGGTTATATGCCAAATTCTCCCTTAAAAATTCTGAATTATTTTTATCCCTTTCAAACTTTTAATTATTTTTATATATTTTAAACATTTACATGTGTGGATGGTTGTTCATTTGATATAAATACAAATATAAGAGTGAGTTTTACTAGAGTTGTCACGTTTTTGTTCATTTTTTTAAAATGTGTTGTCTTTTTAATTCATTAAAGAAATAAAAAAAAATGTTTATTGGACCACGACAAGCAAAAAAAGAAAAAAAAAATCTATTGGACCACACATTTTGCTATTTATCTTCAAAGGATAAAAAAATGCTATTGGACCATAAGAAAACAAAATTGATAAAACTATAAAAATGCACACTAAAGACATGGAAAGACACATCTACTTCCATTGTTTCTCAAAAAATATTCTCAAATGATAAAAAAAAAAAAATTTAGCTAGACTCTTAGTTACTTAATTCCTTGCCGGGGAGGATCGCACAGCCATTAAGTTTAGGTTTTGTTCGAGACCAAGGTTTTTATTTTCTTTTGTTGCTAGTCTTTTTTTTTTTTTTTGATCTGATCTCTTAGATGTATAACGAAGAATAAAAGAAACATGTCAGAAAGGAGTGAATGAGGAAGCAACCGTCAAGCTAGCGACGTTAAACGCGCCCTTAGGAACTCTCCCAAACCTATCATTTGTCAAGCTAGTGACACAAAACAAGCGCACTTGGGAGGCACTTCCATGGTATCCTTTGTACATATTTCTTTTATGTTTTATCTATTTTTATGTGTGTATTTGTGTGCCTTTGATCTTAGGTAACAAGAGCCACATTCTTTCGCTTTTCCACCGCCTAAAAAATTACAACTACGATCACTTCTAGCTCCAAGGTACCACCACCTTCTTTTTCATTGTACATACCATTTTGTTTTTGGGGAAGAAACACACACTTTGCTAATGCATTTTTCTTTGTCTTATTTTTATTTCTTTGAGTCTTGCATTCATTCATTTGCATTGTATATACCTTAAAAAAAAACAACGCAAAAAATCGAAATTTTTTAAAAATTCAAAAAATGCATATAATTTCACATAGCATTTGCATTCTTTTGTTTATTTTTCATATAGGATCGAGTCTAAAAGCATTCTAGGATTGCATTTGCATTATGCATATGGAGAACAATGATAAGAATGCCTTGTAGAGAATTTTAGTACAAGCACACTTTGTAAATATCTTGATAATTCGATATGAAGCAAATTTTCTGTTTTTTTAAGATCCGACCCGGTTTGTCCCGGGTCGACCTGGTCCAAACCCTTTACCTATTTAAACAAATTTTCAGACTTTGTAACCTAAGTTTCCTCTCCTCTAGAGTTGGATTTGGATCCAAACTCTTCTATTGATATTTTGGATTGATCTTCATCTTCTCATGCCACTTTAGAGAAGGATTCTTCAACTTTTTTATCTTTTATATTTTATTTACATCTTTTTATTATGTTTATGTCTTTTGCTTAATATCATGTTTAGCACTTAGCTATTTAGTTGGATCATGGATAATGCTAGATTAGGATGATTTGATGGTTAGATGATGATTATTTAGGTTGATCCTTGTTAGATCCTTCATTTAGGTTGTTCTTAATGCTAATTTTGACTTGATCACTCAAAATCTAGATCTTAGGCATTTCATGCCCGGAAGGTGTTTGTGAAAATGTTTGAACCAAAAAATTTATGAGCTTTTCTTCCCTAACCAACGAAAGTTGATGTTAGGGTGATTAGTGAACTTAATGGACCTAATAATAATGCTTGTTGATTATTTAATTTGCAAATGAAAGTTTAGCTTAATTGGATAATTAACATAGTTGATTAGTGCCACAAAAGTGGATTAGTCATAATTAAGTGCTCCATGTTCTAGGATAATGTTTGATTCAACCTCTTACATCATTGTTTGATTGTTAATAGATTCTTATAAAAGTTAAACCCATGGTTCAACGCTTTTCTCTTATTTTCCTTCTTGCATTTCACGCTCTTGCATTTCTTAGCATTTTAAACTGTTAAAAAACCCCCAAAAATATTTGCTATAGCTTAGTTTGTTTTTCGCATCTCTAGTATTGCAATCTTTAGTCTCTTGGGATCGATCCTTAAGTACTACCTCGGTGCACAATGCACTTGTGGTTTTATTTGAGGCTTTACAAATTTTAAAGTTTCGATCGCCTATTGGATCTTCGCTCCATAGTGAAGGTAAAATAGAGCACATCAAATTGGTGCCGTTGCCGGGGAGGATAGGGCAATTAGGCATTAAGTTTAGGATTTTGTTTGAGACTAAGGTTTTTATTTTCTTTTGTTGCTAGTCATTTCTCTTTTCTTGTGATCTGATCTCTTAGGTATACAACGAAGAGTAAAAGAAACATTCAAGAAATGAGTGAATGAGGAAGCAACTGTCAAGCTAGCGACGTTAAACACGTCCTTGGAAATTTTCCCAAGCCTATCATTTGTCAAGCTAGTGACACAAAACAAGCGCACTTGGGAGGCACTCCCATGGTATCCTTTGTACATATTTCTTTTATGTTTTATCTGTTTTTATGTCTGTATTTGTGTTTCTTTAATCTTAAATAACAAGAGCCACATTCTTTCGCTTTTCCACCGCCTCAAAAATTACAACTACGATCACTTCTACCTCCAAGGTACCACCACCTTCTTTTTCATTGTATATACCATTTTGTTTTTAGTTTCTTTTTAGTTTTTCTTTTACCTTCTTTTTGTGTGTTCTCTTCTTTGTTCTTAAACTCACCGAGACGGTGAGAATTAAGTCTGGGGAAGGAAACACACACTTTGCTAATGCATTTTTCTTTGTCTTATTTTTAATCCTTTGAGTCTTGAATTCATTCATTTGCATTGTATATACTTTTAAAAAAAACACAAAAAATCAAAAAATTTCAAAAATTCAAAAAATGCATGTAGTTTCACATAGCATTTGCATTCTTTTGTTTCCTTTTCATATAGGACCGAGTCTAAAAGCATTATAGGATTGCATTTGCAATATGCATTTGGAGAAAAATAATAAGAATGCCTTGTAGAGATTTTTAATACATAGCACACCTTGTAAATATCTTGATAATGCTTCTCTCTTGCCAAATTTGATGTAGTTATTTTTGGTGTAAAACAATCACTCAAATGAATCCTAAGTCACACCAACAAACGCACTCACTAGTCGTTTGTAGTATAGCAAAGGGTCGAACACTAGGAAAAAAGGGATTAACACATTAAGCTATAAGGATCTTTACTTAAGCTAAAGGAATAGAGATTTTTGTTTGGTTTTGTTGTTTACCTAAGATCCTAAATGCTAAGAAATGCAAGAAAGACAAATGCAAAAAGTACATCAAGAGAAAAGCATTGGACCATGGGTTTAACTATCAAAAAAATGAACTAACAATCAAACAATGATGCTAAAGATTGAATTAAGTACCATCCTAGAACATGAAATTCACAATTATGACTAATCCACTTCCATGGCACTAATCACTTCACTAATTAAGTAATTAACAAAAACTTCCATTCGTAATCACATAATCAATGAGCATTAAGAAATAATTCTACTTAGTTCACTAAACACCCTAATCATCAATTTCCATTGGGTAGGATATGTAAAGCTCATAAATTTTTTGGTTCAAGCATTTTCACAAACACATTCCGGGCATGAAATGCATAAGTTCTAGATTTTGAGTGATCAAATCAAAACTAGCATTAAGAACAACCTAAATGAAGGATCTAACAAGATGCAACCTAAATCATCACCATCTAACCATCAATTCATCAAAATCTAGCCTAACCCATGACCATGGATGCCCAATCGACCGTGATCTAGACTTTCATGCGGATCCGACCTCCATGTTTTTCATTCACCTATCTCAAATCTGCTTTGGTGTGTCTACTATGGATGACCCTAAGATACACATATGAGGAATTCTCACCCCACTCTTTGACCACGTTGGCGTGAACCTAGCTCTCTACACACCTCTTAGAGAAGCCAAAAATGGACCTCAATTACTTGATGCTCACTCACACAATCGCGGGTAGATTCATCCCAAATTCTTTAGTGTGTCGCTTCATGGATGAAGATGGAACCCCATTGTATTTCTTTTTGCCTCAACCAAGGTATTACAACACACGTTGCAACCGAGACCTACGGTTCATCTTACCAAGATGCCTCATATTTGAGCCTCCTTCTCCACAAGATTTCCATCCCGACCACTTGTATGCTCATTTTAGGTTGCATTGTACATATGAGAACAATGATGAAGTTGGCTTACAAAGGTTTTTTACTTAGCATTCAATGTGAAACTCTTTATAATGCATTTATTACTTAAGTGAATCATAGAAAAGCTCTCTTCTTTGCATCTTGATCTCTTCGCTCGAAACTCTTGGTTTTGTTGATGTTTGCTAAATTTGAAACCAATTCTACCTTATTTAACTTTAATTTGAAATTAAATTCTTGCTTAGGATCTTGAGATGCATGT
This sequence comes from Pseudoturritis turrita, assembly GCA_900406555.1. Lineage (NCBI taxonomy): Eukaryota > Viridiplantae > Streptophyta > Magnoliopsida > Brassicales > Brassicaceae > Pseudoturritis > Pseudoturritis turrita. The sequence continues at coordinate 521,299 of OVBL01000143.1, read as the reverse complement.
TCATGGTTTTCAAAGACAATTTGGGTTTTCTTATTCGTTTTTACCACTCTATGCTAATCCAAATGGCCATTCTCATATTTAGTTTGGTTTTCCCCACCTCAACCTAAACCTTTCATTTCAAACCCCTTGTTATTTTCTTGAGTGAGGCCTTTTTGTGAAAATGCATACACATGCAAAATCTCGAAAGATGGGAACGACAAAGAAGGTCTTCCATTAGGCTAGTCCTTTAAGCTCGAGGCTAGCAAACTATGAGGGTGTTTATGTTATCTCATTGTGGTTGGGTTTGGTGAGGGACTTGTGAGAAAAAGAAAGAGAGAATGGTTGAGTTCAAAAGAAGATTTAATAATAAAACCAAAGAAGAAAGAAAGAAAAAGGAAAGAAAAGAAAAAGACTACTCTAGGAAAAGGTTAAGTACAAAGAAGACTCTAAGTGTTTAAGGCAAAAAGTCTAGTTCTCCTCCATAAGCTTAAAATCAAACAAAGTTAGAAAGTAAAGAAAAGAATCAAGGAGGATGAAAGAGAAAAAGAAAAGGAAGAGTCTAGAAAAGAAAACCTCCTAAGAGTTAGCAAAAACAAAATAAAAGAAGAAAATTTGGTTCTCAACCATTTGGTTTGTCTCAAAAGAAAGAAAGTATGTGAGATCATGGGTAGAACATAGGCTTATAAAGGCGTAAGGATTTGGGTAGAATGGAAGCACTTCTTTGTATGCATCAATTGTTTCCTTTCTCCCTTGTTTTTGCATGATGTTTTGCATTAGTATTCTTTGAGAGTAAGTCACTAAAATATTTTGAACCGCCTTATCTTTTGTATCATGAACTTTTTTCTTACCATACCTGTGGGAGTGTAAATCCACACCAATTGAATTTGTCAAAACTTTTAGAGGGATATGAAACTTCTGAGTAAAAACCACGAACGCGAAGATCCAAAGATGGTTATTTTATTAAGCTGTTTTGAAAGCTTTTCGTATGAGAGCAAAATTACAGAGTTTTTGCTAGGTAAAAATTGCGGATCCCTTTCTCAGGAGATGTACATGTCTATTTATACAAGTCTGAGTCGGCTAGGTCAATATCTAAAGAGATAAGGAAGATTTCCTAATTCCTCGGGATTTCTTTTTAGCAAATCTGGCTACAACCATGGGCTTTGACCTTGTTATATCTCCATTATGGGCTTGAACTCGTGGGCTCGTCGTCTCGACCCACACGTTCATTTGCTCAGCTCAGCCCATACATTTATTTGCTCAGCTCGGCCTAACTCCCTGTCTTTGAGCTTTTGCTCGGGGTGACCGAGGCCCATGTTTGGTTCGGGTGGCATCAAGCTTCGTGGTTCGGGTGGCATCGCTTCACGGCTCCGGTGTCGTTGCTTGGCAGTTCGGGTGGCATCGCTTCACAGCTCGGGTGTTGTTGCTTCAAGCCTCGGGTGTCATTGCTTCATGGTTCGGGTGGCGTCGCTTCACGGCTTGGGTGTCATTGTTTCACGGCTCGGGTGTCGTCGCTTCACGGCTCGGGTGTCATTGCTTCACAGCTCGGGTGTCATTTCCTCATGGCTTGGGTGTCTTTCTCCTTAGCGGCTCGGGCAGTTTTCATGCGACACCCGAACCGTTTTAGGTGTGACACCCAAATCGTAGGTGTGACACCCGAACTATTTTTGGTGTGATATCCGAACCACTTTCGGTGACACTCGAACCGTTTTCGGTGTGATGCCCGAACCATTTTAGGTGTGACACCCCAAACCACTTTTGTGGTGACACCCGAACCATTTTCGGTGTGACACCGAACCACTTTCGGGGTGACACCCGAACCATTTTGGTATGACACCCGAGCCATTTGAGTTTGGCTCGGGTGTTCACGACGCTTTAGTTGACACCAAGCCATTTTTATACCTTTTCTCGTCTGTTAACTTTAGGTGGGTGAAAATGACCCCACCAATGTCGATTTAACATGATCGATAATTTGTAAGTAAGACCGCACTTAAACACCTAATTGAATGTTAAAGAATTGGTAGATAGGATGGCATGCAGAGGCTTAACTTTGAGTCTAGAGGCAAAAGATTGAAGTTGCGATAGATGTGAGAAGATTGATTGAGTAGAGATTCATTTATGCGATAAATTTGTATTATCTTGAGCCTTGATGTTGAATGCTTCGTTAGTTCCTATTGGCTTTGAGTTCTCACCTTCAAACCTCTTCTCCGGGTTTGTTCTTACTTGTTTGCTTGAGGACAGGCAAAGGACAAGTCCGGGGGAGTTGATGTGTTCATATTTTAGCACTTCTTAGCATGCATTTTCCTTAGTTTTTACATTTATTTAGCTTACATAATGCATATTTCTCTTCATATTATATTCCATTTAGTTTAGGTTTAATCTTAGAGTCCTAGGTCTAGTTTGTTGCATTTGCATTGCATTTTGAGTCTATTTCAGGTACTATGGAGTCATAGGAACAAGGATAATCGATTGGAGAGTGAAGGAGAACCAAGGGGAATGAAGAGGAATCAAAGAGCACCAGATGCAGCCTGCATCGACCACCCCTCTTCAACAGGTCGATGCACCAGGTCGATGGGAGCAACACCAGGGGAAATCCGAAACTGATGAACACTGCATCAACCACTTTGACTAAACAGGTCGATGTAGGTAGTCGATGCCAGACACATTTTTAGCACATATCCGGGTTTGACCCGGTTTGTCCCGGGTCGACCCAGGTACATCTTTTTTCCTATAAATATTTTTAAACACATTAAAACTCTAAGCTTTTTCTGATTTTTCTTTATCCCTTGGGCAAAAACAAAACCCCTTGGATCTTGGTATTTGGATGTTAAAGCTTCAACTTTTTATGTTTGAATAGTGAAGTTTTCTGTATCTTTTCTCTTAATCTTTCATTATGTCTTTCATTACTATTTGTTTGAGCATGAGTGAGTAGTCTTCTTAGTGGATTATGGGTGGAGTAGATTAGGATATTTGATGTGTGATTAGTGATTAGTGATGCTTAGGTCTAGATTTGCATGATTTCCATTGATTAGAGAGAATCAATTGCTAGGATTGAAGTAATTAATCAATTCCTAGATAAATGTCTTTTCATGCCCGAAAGGTGTTTGTGAAAATGTCTAGGCCAACTCTAATTCATATTTTTCATATCCTAGCCAATTAACACTTGATGTTTAGGGTGATTAGTAGACTTTTATGGGCATATGCGATAATGATCTCTTCTCACTTCAATAGGGACCGAAAGGATTGTCATCTTGGGTGATTCGTATAATGGGTTAGTATTATGTGAAAACGAGCTAATCTATATCATAGGATCCATGTCTTGGAAATGGTTATTTATATGTTCTTGCATCACTAGTTATAGGTTAAACACTCTTAGTCCATGATCTCTATCCAAAGTCTATGCCTTTATCATATTTGATCATATTTGCTTGTCTGGTTGACTTTTTGTTGACTTTCTTAAATTGCTTTTTTTTAAGTTTAATTTACTTATGCATGCTTTCTTTTATGTTTCTTGTTCTTGTTGATACTTTTCTTGCGTTTATGCATTCATTTACTTAGGTCGTTAGTTGGTTACCAAAACACATCTCTTGAATTTGGCTTAGCTTCTATAGTATCTTTCATTCTTATTGCCTTTGTATACTCCTTGTGGAAGAATGACCCTTAATACTACAATGATATTGATCATGCATTTGTGGTTTACACTTAAGGTTTAAAGCTAGGTTGAAGTTGCATTTAGAGTTTACTTGAATTCGAAATTGCAATCTTCACACCCCATCACATTTTTACATATTTCTAATGACATGCAAAATGTGGAGGAAAGAGGAAATAATTATTAATATTTCCTACTCCCTCCGTTTCTAAAAGAAAAATTTTATATATTTTTTTTTCATAAAGATAGATTTTTTACATTTTCTATGCATTTTTGTGAAGTATTAATGATAAATTTTGTAAACTTTAAGACATATTAATTGAAAATAATTTATTTTATTGAATTATTATTAACTTAGGATTATAGAAAATTGTTTAGCACAAAAAATAATGCATTTATAGTTAAGCATTAATTTTTTTTGTTTTAATATGTGTAAACATCTAACAATTAGAAACGGAGTAATTATATTTTTTGGCAAAAAAAAAGAATAATTAATTACCTTCTTCTCATTCCAAATGCAGTCCATGACCAAATATGTACCGCACTTATTTTTCATTTTTTTAATAAAAAACAAAAGAAAATAAAAAAGCGTGAATAGTAAAAAAATGTTGTCCAGCCCGTGTCTTACATTCAAGACCTAAATATGAGTTAATTTTGTCTTTTAAAAACAAATCAAGACAAATCAACTTGATTGGTTTATAAAATTTGAGTTTTTTTTTTTTGGGTACATCAAGGAAATGACTCTCCCATTTTATTATAAAGCAATTAAACTACACTCGAATATATCTTGACTGTGCCGACCCCGTCACATCCTCCATTAGAATCGAACTCACATAATCAGGCCTAGCCTCCAATAAGTGAATACCCAAAGGTAGTGAAAATGCATAGTTAGCCAATCCATCCGCAAGACGATTTGCTTCCCTATATACATGTGAAATACAGACAATCCAGTCCTTCGAAATAAAGCCATAGCACAAACATACTAGGAAAGACAAGGGATGAGTCTCACTAATCCCTGTCTTGAGAAAACCCACTACCATCTCCGAATCAACTTCCAACTCCACCCTTCTAGCTCCCCGCTCCCAGGCTATGACGAACCCATAATAGACTCCCCGCAGTTCTGCTAAGGGGGCGGAGCACACTCCTATATTCATCGCAAAGCCTCCACACCAATTTCCATCCCCATCCCGTAGCACTCCACCGGCGGTGGCTAAGCCCGGGTTTCCCCGAGACGCTCCATCCGTATTCAGCTTCATCCAGCCCTCGTAGGTGGTGACCAAGCAATCAATCTTTTAACTCGCATTCTCTGTCCATTGCCTTCTATCACACTCGAGTTCGCCACCTCCACTTCCTTAGCAAGATCCTTCAAGAATCGCACTCTATCCCGACACTTGCCAGTTGCACCAAACAAATTGCCACACCGCCATTTCCACCCCCACCATACGCTCATCGCAAACAACGTAGACCACATACACCCTCCACTCCTTTTATTCTCTCCCAAATTTGTATAAATCCATTCGAATAACGATTGAGCAAAAAATGAATGTAGCTTGCCTCTAGGTACAAGTCTCATCCATATTCCCGCCATCGCCGGGCAATCCCTCAAAACGTGTAAAATGGTTTCCTCTCCACCCTTACAAACCGAGCATATGGGTGTATCACTAATGTGCCTCCTATGACGTTCCGCAGTTGCCATAATTACTTGATGAATCCCCAACCAGATGAACACCTTCACTCGTTCCGACGCCATCACTGTCCATACTCGATCAAACAGGTTTTCCATATTCGGTCGTGGTGAGATATCACTCGTTAACCAAGCATGAGCGGACTTCACTGTGAATACACCATCGGCATTTAGAACCCACGAAATCCTATCCCTTGCACCGGAAAACGTGTCTACAACCACTGCCAACAGCCGCAATTTGACCTCCTCAGAAACATAAGGCATTATTTTTCCAAAATCCCATCCATATTCATTGCTCCATAGCTCCCGAACACTCATTTGCATCATATTCTCCGGCACTGCACTACTTACACATTCCACCAGCGATGTAGAAAAGACCCATTTATCCGTCCAGAAACGAATGTCCCTACCATCTCCTACTACCCACCCTAGACCCGGCATCACCACCTCCCTAATTCCGATAGTTATACTCCGCCATGTCGAGGACCATGTACCTTTCACCACCGTCCATGCCGTATCATGAGGATCACCCACTTTATATTTCTTTCTCAGAACCCGTGCCCACAGGCTGTCATGATCATTCATTAACCTCCATCTTAGCTTTGCTAACAATGCCTTATTCATGTCTACAGTTGATCGAATCCCCAAACCCCCTTTCTTCTTCGGTTTACAGACTTTTTTCCAGCTCACTAGATGTTGTTTGCGCCTCTCCACTGTAGTTTCCCAAATAATTCTCTCAACACTCTATCTAGCCGTTGAGTGGTAGCCTTTGGGAGTGCAATAGAACTCATAGAATGGACTGGTATTGAGGTTAGAACTGCTTTAGTGAAGGTTACTCTTTCCGCCATGCTCAAGAAATGTCCTCTCCAACCTGATAACCGAGCCGATACTCGCTCCAAGACCTCTCCAAAGGTGTCCTTATTTATACGTTTTTGTAACACCGGTATGCCCAGATATTTTCCCAGATCCCGAGTAGCTTTAATCCCACTCTCATCACTAATACGTTTTGCTAAGTCTCGAGACACATTAGCCGAATAAAAGATCTTTGATTTCTCCAAACTAACTTTTTGCCCTGATGCAATGCAAAACATTTCCAATACCTTGCGAATAACCCGTATTTGTGCCACCGACGCTTCCGCAAACAATATGAGATCATCCGCGAAACAAATATGTGACAACTTTGGCCCACCTCGTGACAAGGATATCGGTTTCCATTCCTTTCTAGCCACTGAGAACTCAATTTGATGGCACAATCTCTCAAGATACATAACAAACAAATACGGAGATAGCGGGTCTCCCTACCGCAGCCCTCTTTGAGGTTTGAAAGCCTCTGTCTTCTCTCCATTCCATAACACCTTCATCGAGAGACCCGTAACGCATTGCAGTATCCAATCCTTCCACTGCCCTGGAAGCTTCGCGGCCTTAATTGTATCTTCTAGAAAGTCCCACCGCACTCGATCATATGCTTTTTCCAAATCAAGTTTCAACAACATCCATCCTTTTTGTCCTTGCTTTCTCCTCATCGAATGCACCGCCTCTTGAACCACAACTATATTATCCGTACTCAACCTTCCCGGGATAAAACTCGCTTGTGCTGGTCCAACAAGCTTTGGCATTACTGCCTTCAACCGCATCACCATAGCCTTTGTAATTATTTTAAACAAAACATTACAAAGACTTATTGGCCGAAACTGTTTCATTGTTTCCGGCTTATCTACTTTCGCAATCAATACAAGTAGAGCATCATTTGTTTCGGCTGGTAACGTTCCTGATCGGAAAAATTCTAGCACAAACTTCACCACCGAAGGACCCACTATATCCCAACACTGCTGATAAAACACCGGTTGGAAACCATCCGGACCCGGCGCCTTAAACTTCCCCATACTCCGAATTGATTGTTCCACTTCCATGGCTGAAAAAATCTTCTCCAGATTTGTAATCTCCGCCGTCGTTAAACTGGTAAAGCCCTCCATCGGCAATGCTACAACATTCTGATCCACATCATCCATTGAATAGAGTTTTTTATAATACTCCACCGCTAGACTCTCCAATTCTTGTGCATTATCCACCCATCTCCCTTCATCATTCTTAAGAGCTTCTATACGGTTCCTCCATCTTCTTATCACCGTAGACATATAGAAATATTTAGTATTTCTATCCCCCAAAGCAATCCACTTTTCCCTAGATTTTTGGAACCAAATCACCTCTTCTTGTTCAAGGACCATCTCCAACTCTTTTATTAATTCTGCTTCCTTGTCCAGCAAGTTATCCGTTTGACTTGTATCCAACAGATCTTGCACACCCTTAATCTCTTGTAATAACAAGTCTTTACGTTTCTGAACATCTCCAAACACATCCCGATTCCATCTTTTCAGAACCTGTCTAAGCCTATTAAGTTTTTCCGGAGTCGTCAGGTTACCCCTCCAAGATGTCACCACCAACTCCTTAAAACTACCATGACTTAACCAGGCTGCCTCAAACCGAAAGGGGCGTCTACTCGGGTCACGTCCGACCTCCGGGCAGAGCTGCACATACAAAAGTGCATGATCTAATGACAAAAACGGTAGATGTGAGACTGCCGCATCCTGCCATTTCAATCTCGCGTGAGCACAACATAGTACTCTATCTAGTCGCTTAGCTACGTATGTGCGTGCCTCTTTTCCTCGTTTCCAAGTGAACTTATTACCTCGAAACCCCATGTCAATTAGAGCTGACTCATTTATCCAATCCCCAAATGCTAGAGAATCCGGAGACAATTGTCCATTACCACCCGTCCTCTCATCCAATCTAAGAATCGTATTAAAATCACCTCCAATTATCAACGGCTCCACAATTCCTTGAATGACTGTTTGTAAACTTCCCCACAAACTACTTCTCCTACTCACAGATGGCGCTGCATACACCACAATAAGATGCATCACTTCCTCTCCATTCACCACTTTAGCATGGATAAATTGTTCTGTAGACCCAACCACAAACACATCTCCAACCTCCGATTTCCACAACAACCATAATCCACCGCTTTGTCCTATTGCATCCACGCGAAATGAGTTATCGAACCCTAAACCTTGACAAATTTTCATCGCTCTCTCTCCTCCTGCGTGAGTTTCAAAAATCGCCAAGACATCCGTTTTGAATTTCTTCAAAATATAACGAATAGATCGTCTAAAATTGGGTTTATTCTCCCCCCGGCAATTCCATAAAAGACAATTCATCATACGTCGATAGTATACTACTCGAACTACCGGAGACCCCTGTTATGCTTGCTGCACCCGCATCACCTCCTCCTCTGATGCGTCGCTGCCCTTTACCCTTTCTATTTCAGAATCATCTCCATCGGCTGGTTAGTCTCTCGCCTTTCTAACTCATCCAAATTCAAATCATTTCCCCTCCGCTTTGGCTCACTCTCATTAATGAACACTCCACCCGGTCTTCCCACTGCTCTTTCACTCTCCTCTCGTATCGGGCCAAAGATCAAGCTTCTCGTAGGGCGCATGAGCTTATTTACCTTAGGCCCAAGAGTGTCCACCAATTTATTATTTCCAGCCTTCTTCTCTCTTAGGCCCATTTTTGCTCCACTTCTCCCTTTGCCTTGAATAGCACTCCTTCCCTTCCGTAATTGATTCATTATTCCTTCATTTTTCTTATTTGCCTCTAAAACAAGATTCACCTCCTCTAAACCCGCAGCTTCCAAATCTTCCTCCAAACTTCCAAATCTGTTAGTGATATCAATACTTGCCTTTTCCGGGATTTTCGGGACTCTAGCTGGATTCTTTCCTAATTGCCCTTCCGAGTTTCCCGCAGCAAAAATCATTCGACTTTGAGATGGTTCCGATCTCCTCCCCGATCTCCGTACTGGCGTAAAGCCCGACACCTCCTGTGACCTTTCAATATTCTTTGCCCCCGTACTTCGTACGACTAGCTCTGGTACTTTGTCTCGAACCACCTGTGGACAAGCAAGGATCAAGTGTCCATACAACCCGCAACCCGAGCAGATATTCGCCAATCCCTCATACGCCACATAGTATCTTTCACCATTGACCATTACCGTCCCTTTCAATGGCTTAGATAGATTCACCTCAACACACACTCTCGCGAATCGAGCCCTCTCAAACTTTAACGTTGTGAGGTCCACTCTTATGGGTTTTCCCAATCCCCTAGCTATCCCCATCAAAATCAACTTATGATACAGGTTCACCAGGATGTTAGACAACCTCACCCAGACTGGTGTCGTAACAATCTCGTTCCGTAATGGATCGAATTCCGGGGACCAAGCCTGAACCATGAGATAACTCCCAAACGCTCTTCATGGTCCCCCTGTCAGCGCTGCCATATATTCTTCCTCTAGTTCAAATCGAATCATAAAGAATTGCTGAGGCAAATCCATGACATACATTGTCCCATTTGGCTTCCACAACTCTCTCAGTTTCCTGCTGAGCACCGGGATTGACATATTCCGGCCTAATAATTTCACAATCATGCACTGCTTCCACAACCCATTCATAGCCTCCAACACCTCCTTATCGATCGTTATAACCGGTTCTCCATCCTCCCCGTTCGGAAACTCTAGCTATAACCTTGACGAGACAAAATCATCATCTAACACGTCCTCCGGAATCGGCATCCCACCAACGTTCCTTCCCACCACCTTTTGTACCCATGAACCCGCCCCATCCAGAGTCTCTCCCGGCGGCCGTCCCTTATCACCGATATCGAACATAGCTGTATCCTGATTTTCCGTAGCCATCGTAGCCCTCTAATTTTATAAAATTTGAGTTTTTGCTGATGTGTATTAATTAAAATATTATATTTGGTTTAAAAAATATAAGTTTTTGATGAGATATCAACTCCAAAATAACTCAAAATGCTGATGTGTTCTTATCATGAAAGTCACAAGTGTTTTTTGTCAACAACATATTTCTTAGAACGGTTCAGAAATCCAAACCGGGATAACAGAGTTTACATACGAAATATCAAACGGATAACAACGAGCACTATACGCTAAGGTATCAGCCTTGACACTACCACTTCGAGGGGTGTACGATATGGAGATGGACGTGAAAACCTCCTTACTCCGCTTAAAATCTTTATGATGAATCGCGAATACCAGCCATTTGTGCGGGGTAGTCACCATCCTAATCAACTCAGTACTGATGGTACCGGGTTTAGCACCCATCCTAGAAACCCGACCCGGATCCGAACCGACCCGAAAGAATACTAGAGACCAACCCAGAGAGGCAAAATGAGCTGGGCACGAATGGGCCGAAAAGCCCAACAAACGACCTCGGCCCACAACAGCAACTAGGTCTGACGAAGTTCGGCCCAGGGTGTGAGTTTGGCCCAATCTGATCGAACAAGCCCATGAAGCCCGCCGACCTGGAAACTCCGAGGAAAAAAAAGGGATGACGATCAAAGAGGAAAAAGACTAGAAAATAGGAGATTTTTCTATTTTTATTAGGGTTAACGAAACCGACTATTGTATTGTATAAATATACATGTAATCTCATAAACTTGAGGGGGATAATTAATACAATACACAAATTCCTAACTCTTTTGCTTTCCGACTTCTCTGCTTTAGCTTTCTAACTTATTTGATAGATCCAAATACCTAGAGGTATCCGGATTCATCAATTGGCACCATCTGTGGGGAAAAATAAATCTACTTCTTTTTAGATTTTCTCACACTTTGAAAGCTTAGCGTCAATGTCGGAAACACCACCTCCGGTTCCTGTTGGTAACAACAACGAAATCGAAGACATAAACGACGAAGATGGGATGAATAATGGCGAAGACAACCAGAACAACAACGACAACATTCTCCCGGAAAACACCACGACCAGCACATAAGACCAACTCGATGTCCCGAATCTCCTTAAGAGGCTCCTTGAGCGATTCGATAAACAAGAGGCGGAAACTAGGATAATCAGAGAAAGAATCACCTCTCTCGAAGAACCACAAGCCGCTCGCCAGAACCAAATCCAACCTTCGGGAGATAGGACGACCGATCGAGAAACTTGGTTGAACAGAACGTTGTTCCACAAACAAATTCCACCAGCCACGCTCGGGTCGATTGGAAAGCAAAGACACAGCTCTCCGCCGACCTTTACCACACCCTCCCGTCGACTCGATGACTCAGTCCGCGATCAAGAAATTGAAGGCATGAAGAATACCATCAGAAACATGACCTCAAAGATACATCGAGCTATCAGCTCGGCTCCTGAGATTGAACGCATTCTAGAAGACACCAATAAGATTCCGGTGAATCGCCAACACTCCTATCCGACACACCACGAAGATTAAGATCGCCATATACGAAGGGAAAACGGACCCAAGTCAACACATCATGGCTTTTAATATCGCGATGGGACGAGCTCACTTCAGTTCGGGAGAAAAGGAAGCCGGCTACTGTCAACTGTTTGTGGAGCACCTCGGTGGTGCTGAACTCACCTGGTTCTCCAGACTGGAAGCAAAATCCATCGACAACTTTAACCAATTGTCCACGGTATTTTTAAAACACTACTACATATTCATGCAAAAAGGCACATCAAACGTCGATCTCTGGGCCCTTACTTAAGGATCCAAAGAATCACTACGTGCCTTCATGGATCAGTTCAAATCTACAGTGTCCAAGATCGCAGTCAAAGATGAAGCAGCGATAGCCGCACTACGTAATGCTTTGTGGTATGAGTCACGATTTCGTGAGAACCTCTTCCTCAATGAGCCATCTACTTTGGAGGACGCAACACATAGAGAACCTTGTTATATCGATGTAGAAGAAGACCGCGCCAAGTTGGCCAAGAAATATGCACCAACAAGAACGACGACCTCAAAAGGAAAAGATGACTACTAAGAACCTCCCAAACACTACGAGAAGGACTACCCAAAGGACAATCGGAGCAAGAAAGTTTCGAACTACTATATTAGCGATGGTCAGCCTCAGAAACCCTAGAACAAGTACAACCGAGAGGACGATCTCAAAGAACCAACCGAGAAGCTATACTACAATTTCCACTAAAGTTCAGGTTGGCCAAGAAATATGCACCAACAAGAACGATGACCTCAAAAGAAAAAGATGACTATTAAGAACTTGCCAAACACTACGAGAAGGACTACCCAAAAGACGATCGGAGAAAAAAAGTTTTCAACTCTATGTTAGCGATGGTCAGCCTCGGAAATCCTAGAACAAGTACAACCGAGAGGACGTTCTCAAAGAACCAATCGAGAAGATATACTTCAATTTCCACGAAATTTCATGACACTCAACTGCACAGTGCCGTCATCTGCAAAATGTCCTCCTTAAAAAGTACCAGAAGGGAGAAATCAGCGACGTCGAATTAAGAAAATACAGTAGAACCAGTCAGTTTGATTACCACAACGAACAGACGAGGTCGACACACGAAAGCGACGAGAAGCGCAGCAACGATCAACGAAGAGAAGAACATCGGCGGACCGATGCCGACCTCAACCCACCAAATAGAAACCAAGATTATGAACACAGAGGGAACAATGATTCCGCATCTTGAAAGCGAATCAATATGATCGTGGGGACTCGAAGCATGCAATGATTCGGTACGGTCGATTCAGGAGTACGAGAGACAAGCTATTATGGCACAAAAATGGCCAACCACCATACGCGAAGGTCTTGCAATAACTTTTGACGAATTGATACATCTGGACTCGATTTACCTCACAACGACCCCCTAATGATCGAGCTCATGATCGGTGATTGCAAAGTGACGAGGATATTGATCAACACGGGAAGCACAGTGGATATGATCTACAAGGAAACTTTGAAAAAGATGGAAATCAGTGAAGACCAAATCAAATAGTGCAACCGACCTCTAACAGGATTCACTAACGAGATGACCTTGAGCATCGGCACAATCACGCTCCCGGTATATTTGGCAGGAATGACTAAATACATCAAGTTCGTAGTGATCGACGCACCCGCGGTCTACAATGCAATCTTAGGAACACAATGGATGTATGTGATGAAGGCGGCGACATCAACCGACCATAAGTGCATCAAATTCCCAACACCTAACGGTACGTATACCATCAGAGGCAACCAGAGGATAGCTCATGCATATTTCATTAACGAGAATAAGATCAAAAACAAAGCCGCCTAGCACTAAAAATCACCAACGAATCAATTGATCTCAGCAGTCAGAAACCAAAGGATAATCTCAGTAGTCAGAAACAAAAGGATAATCTGGTCATGCATATTATCGTCGATATGAAAAGGCATGAACGATGCGTAGGGATTGGAACCGAACTACAAGAGGAATTCAAGGATAAACTCGTCACACTCCTTCGAAAGAACGTTTCAACCTTTGTTTCGTCAATAGAGGACATGAAGGGTATCGACCACAAGATTATTTGCCATGAGCTGAATGTAGATCCAATGTACAAGCCAATCAAACAAAAACGAAGGAAGTTGGGCCCCAAACGTGCAAAGACAGTCAACGATGAGGTGGAACGTCTGCTCGACGCTGGATCGATCACCGAGGTCAAATATCCGGAATGGCTTGCCAATCCCGTGGTGGTCAAAAAGAAAAATAAAAAATGGAGAGTATACGTCGACTTCACGGATATCAACAAAGCTTGTCACAAAGATAGTTTTTTATTGCCACATATCAATCGTCTCGTCGAAGCAACAGCTGGGAACGAACTCCTATCCTTTATGAATGCATTCTCGGGGTACAACCAGATCCTCATGCATCCCGACGACTGCAAAAAGACAGCCTTCATAACAGACAGGAGAATTTACTGTTACAGGGTAATGCCCTTCGGATTGAAGAACGTGGGAGCTACTTATCAATGTCTCGTCAATAAGATGTTTGCCGATCAGCTCGGTCATTCCATGGAAATCTAAATCGACGACATGCTAGTCAAGTCTTCCAACATCGAGGATCATATTGACCATTTGAGCAAATATTTCAAAACCTGAACCTGTACAGAATAAATTTGAACCCGGCAAAATGTACCTTCGCTGTCACTGTCAGTGAATTCCTAGGATACATCGTCACTCAATGGGGAATCGAGGCCAACCCAAAGTAGATTGCTGCCATCCTTGATCTACCTTCACCCAAGAACAGGAAAGAAGTCCAGCGACTTACGGGAAGGATAGCCGCACTCAATTGATTCATATCTCGGTCAATAGACAAAAAAATTACCTTTCTACCAGCTACTCCGTGGAAACAAAGGTTTTGAATTGAACGACCAATGTGAAGAAGCATTCAAGCAGCTCAAAGTATACCTCTCCACACCCCATATCCTGGCTAAACCTAAAGAAGGAGAAACTCTTTACTTGTACGTCGCGGTTTCCTGCTCGGCGGTCATCGGAGTACTTTTGCGCAAAGATCGAGGAGAACAAATACTTATCTTCTATGTCAGCAAAATGCTCAATGGAGCCGAGACAATGTATTCCAGAGTAGAAAAACATGCCTTCGCCGTCCTCATCTCGTCTAGGAAATTATGACCGTATTTCCAATCCCATTCAATTGTCATACTCACCAACCAGCCTCTGAGAACCATTCTGCATTGCCCAAGTCAATCCGGCCGACTAACCAAATTGGCAATCGAGCTCAGCGAATACGACATCGAATACAAAGGTCGAACTAGTGCGAAGTCCCAAGTCTTAGCAGATTTCCTTGTCGAACTTCCACCCGAACTGCTCGCCAACGACCTCTCAAAGGAAGAATGGTGGACTTTGCACGTCGATGGAGCTTCATCAAGACATGGCTCGGGAGTCGGGGTACGTCTTGAATCACCAACCGGAGAAATATTAGAGCAGTCATTCTTCATCGGCTTTGCCGCATCCAACAATGAAGATGAATACGAAACATTGATAGCTGATCTATGATTGGCCGAAGGAATCAAAGTTGAACGAGTCAGAGCCTTCTGTGATTCCCAACTCATCGCTAACCAATTCAATGGAGAATATGAGGCAAAGAATGACCGAATGGATGCATATCTAAAAGTGTTCAGAACATCGTTAAAGATTTGAAATCTTTCGAGCTGACGAAGATGCCCGAGGTGACAACACAGCTGCTGACGCGCTGGCCACAGTAGCTTCAACCTCGGATCCTGCTTTACGATGGATCATTTCGGTAGAAAACATAGCTGCGTCGAGCATAGATCTCCCTTAAGGAGTACATCAAATCACCGATTTACCGACAGAAGACAATGAGGACCAAATAATGGCTGAGCCAATAAACGAAGACACAAATCCAGGCAAAAATTGGAGGGATGAGATCAAGCTATACATCCACGACGGCAAAGTTCCAGAGGATAGATGGGGAGCTCGTAGGTTAAAAGCATGGAGTGAAAATTACATAGTGTATAAAGGAGAACTTTACAGATGGAGCTCGTCAATGGTATTACTTGATATATCATGGTTTTTACCGGTTTTTAACCATGATATCCGTTGTTTTATCAAGTCTTTTAGGTGTTTTTAGAGTCTTTGTGAGTCTTTATAGGTTATTGCATTAGTTCGGCGACTTTGGAGCATTTTGGAGCTTTTAATAGTCAAGCGAACGAAGAGGAAACAAAGGACGAATGAACCAGGTTGATTGCTCACGTTTTTCCACTGGTGTCGATGGTGTCGATCGACACCAGCGGAAGTGTTGATCGACACCCCCTGCGAAGCTGTACCTCAAGTTTTCAGAAATTGCATGTTTGGCCCAGAAATTTTCAGAAGTTGCAGAGTAACCCCATTCGTGTTTTAGAGCAATATTTAGGTTTTTAAAACTGTGATTTGACGAAGAACATACAGAGGGAGATTACGATAAACACAGAGACAGAGAGAGACTACGAGAGAGATTTGTTCCTCTTTTGTATCTTTGCTTATTTCTTTTATGCATATTTTTCTTTTCATGATGTTTGTTTCAATCACCATGTCTGAGTAGTTTGCTTGTTAGGTTTAGGGTTATTCAAAGGTTGAAGATGAATTGTTAGATTATATATATTGTTAGGAGAATCACATGGTTCTTCATCTAGGTTGTACTTAACGCTAATTCTAGTTTGATCACCTAGGATTGAGAACTTAGGTTAATTAATAGATGTGAAAGTATTATTGATTGCCTGAACTATCTTGGATGAGAAAAATAACTATTCGCAAAGAAAGTTGGCTTAGTGATTTTGTGAACAATCGAACAAGAACCTTAATGCTTGTCTGAATTGTTTGAATTTGCAAAGAAATTTGGGATTATAGGGTTTAGACATAGAAAATCTTTGCAGCGAAAGTTGGTTGATTTTACAGTTGTATTTCGAGTTCGAGAACGGATCTTCATAAAATCCTAACGATTTTTAGTCTACAATTCGGATTTACCTAAGAATTTTCCAAGGCCTAACGTTTGTCTCATTGATTAAAACCCGCTTTCAACAAGTTTTCCAACTGATTTTCTTAATTATTTTCGTTAGTTACATTATTTACTTACTTAGCTTGAGAATTTACCGTGCAACATTAGGTCTCTAGGGATACGATAACCCTTTATACTATAACTGCGATTATGTCCACTTGCAGGGATTTTTCTAGGGTAAAACTTAGAGCTATCAAGTTTTTGGCGCCGTTGCCGGGGACTTAATAGTTGCTTACAAATATTTAGTAGTAGAATTTCGTCTAAGTTTTTTTAAATTTTTATTTTTGTTACTTACGCGCTCTATCTCTTACTTTTGTGTGTTTCAGGTGTATCCCTAATTGCAAAACCAGAAGCAACAAGGATCAGAAGCTAGTCAATCTCAGTAATCAAGAGCTAGCAAACTTAGAGCGTACGAACAGGAAAACGAAAAAGCTAGCCAAAATGGTTAATCCGATGGTGCTTATTCGGGATGAAACTGGTTTATTGATTGATGAAGAAGGGAACAGTTGCAATGCGCAGGGTCAGAAGCTTGATGATGATGGGAATGTGATTGTTGAACAGCCTGAGCATCGGAATGAGAACCAGCCCCAACTTGAGGGGAACAAAGTGGTCAGAACACTTGCTGACTACAACAGGCATGATCAATTTTACGCCAACAGATCTGCGATTAGACCTCCTACTTTTGAGAGGCACGATTTTCAGATTCCACCTCAGCACTACACTTTCGTGGGACAACACCAGTTTCATGGACTTTCCAATGAGCATCCCATGGATCATATCAAGAAGGTTGAAGATCTGGTTGGTGGCATCAAAGCCAATGGAGTCTACCTGTTATGTAAGCTTTTTCCATACTCTCTTGCAGGAGAAGCAGCTAGCTGGTTGGAACAATTCCCTCCAGGTTCGCTAACCACATGGGAAGCGACGAAAAATGCGTTCCTTAACCATTTTTATGACGATGCCAGATCCGAAGAGCTGAGAACCAGAATATCTACTTTTTCTCAAGGGTCGATGGAGTCTTTCAAGGCGGCTTGGATTCGTTTCCAGTCATATCAGAGAGACTGTCCACACCATGGGTTCGGTGAAGCTCAGCTACTTAGCACCTTTTTCAGAGGCGTTGATTGGAGATATCAGATGTCAATGGATTCTGCAAGTAATGGGAATTTCACGATGAGAAGCCCACATGATACTTTGATTCTTATCAAGAACTTGGCTTCAAGCAATAGCACGAAGATGTCAGATTATGAAAGGCAAAAGCAAGCTGGAAGTCTAGAGGGTAGTCAGATTGCAGAGGTCCAGGCTAAGTTGGATTCAATGCATAGTCTCTTGTTGGTTAAAAATAAAAGACTGTTCACTTTGATGCTGACGTTGAGGCCATGGAAGAAGATGAAGCTGAATATGTCAACTACATTGGTGGAGGATATCAGGATCAGAGGCTTCAGTATGACCAGAACAACATGAACTTCACTAGCAATGCTCAAAGAGGAGGTTACAAGAATGCTGAAGGTAATCTGACGGGTTTTGAATTCAATCAGTCGTACCAGAAACCGGCTCATAGCAGTGGCTACACCAGGACTTATGGAAGTTCAGCTTTTTAAGCACCACTACCAAATTCACCGGAATCAAGCAAGATTGAGTCTATGTTTGAGAGGCTTCTTGAGGGTCAGCAGAAGATGACGGTTGATTTCAATAGTAAGATGGATGCCATGTACACAGATTTGAATGGGAAATTTGAGGCTCTCAATACCCATGTGAAGAAGCTGGATATCCAGGTTGTTCAGACCGCAGAGTCAGTGAGGAGACAAGAAGGTTTTCTTCCACGTAAAACCGAGACGAACCCAAGACAATACGCAATTCGATCACTCTGAGGAGTGGAAAAGAGGTGAAACCAGTGTTGGGAAAGGGTGTGAATGAAGAGGATTTCGTTTTGCTTGAAGAGGTTGAAGAAGATATTAATTTTGATATTCCAGCGAATGTGTCGATTGACACCAAGGAGGAGTGTTGACGTAAAAATGGACCACAATCGACCACGAACGTTCCGATCGACACCAAGGAGGAGTGTCGACGTAAAAAAGGACCACAATCGACCACGAACATTCCGATCGACACCAAGGAGGAGTGTCAATCGACACCCTTTAAAGACGAACCAGAATCTACCACGAAGGTGTCGATCGACACCAAGGAGGAGTGTCAATCGTCACCCTTTAAAAACGTACTAGTATCGATCAAAAATGTGTTGGAAGCCAAAAATCGACCTGAACCTACCATAGAACGCGTTTATAAGCCCAAGGTACCATACCCATTGGCTATTAACCATGACAGTGACAAAGCACAAGAGGCAAAAGGGAAACATGCTCAACCATCATTGAGGAAGTTACCGAAGTTAGTGAATCTAGGGAAGTTCGTTGTTCCATGCTCAATCAAAGGCATGGAATTAAATGATTCTCTATGTGACACAAGAGCTAATGTGAATGTCATGTCCCAGGATGTTGCAAAGAAGCTAGGAATTTTGGATCTACAACCTCCAAATGTATCTATCGAGCTTGGAGCGCGCTTCTTCTACAACTCCAAAAGGCTTCATTCTTGACCTGATGCTTCAAGTAGGAGATTGTCTTGTTCCTGCGGATTTTCACATTATGGAGATGAAAAACGACAACAATAAACCATTAATTCTTGGTGCATCCTTCCTTGCAACTGTGGGTGCAATTGTGGATTATCCTAATCAGCAAATCTCTTTCTCCAAGATCAACAAGAATGTTTTCTATCCTGCAGTTCATGTCAAAGAGACTTCTTGTATGACTATCAATGATGGAGAGAAGACGAGTTTAGACCCTGAGATGACACGAAGAAGGTCCAAAACGTCCTCAAGATGACTCCTTCCCTTGCACATCATGAAGTTAACAAACCAGCAAATTCCAAGTGCAAAAAGATCCCATGTGCTCCACATTCAACTCTAATCTCTCTGAGATGTGATGGAGACCTGACTGACTCCGAAATGAGGTGCAAAGGGACCTCAAAACCTTTCTCCAAGTTCATAATTATCGTCCCTTAGAGTTGAGGGAGAGAGGAGAGGTAGTTGTCCAAGAGATGCTGCAGAATACTATGAAGCTCTTTCTTGGTGTTGTTCCTTGGAAGTCTGAAGGAGGAATACTAGCTGCAAAGGAGGACCATCCAAAGCCATCACATGCAAGGTTCTCAAGGGATGAGGGAGACACAGTGTCCCTCGCAGATCCACCTCACGCCTAAATTGCATCCAAGTCAAGTTCGTGACTTAAAACAAGCGCTTAGTGGGAAGCAACCCACTGGTAAGTTTTTCGTTTCTTTTATTTTCGATCATTTGAGTTTTTTTTTACCTTTCTCTTGCTTTATTTTCACACCGAGACGGTGTGAAGTAAGTCTGGGGGAGTGTGTTTATCGTTTACTAACGCTATTTTCTTTATTTTGTTTTTTCTTTGAGTTATTTTCATGTTTTATTGAGTCAATTTTTTTGTTGGAAACGATGATATTTCTCTTGGTTTATTGTTTGACTAACTACCATTGCTGCAGAATCAGTTCAGATCCGACTAATTAAAAATCCAAAGGCTGACCAGTTAACTAGAGACGCCCATATTTCCACTAGAATCCACTAAGCTCGAGCTAATTTCTGAGCTCTTCCTTTTAGCTCATCAATGTGACTGGTGTTCATAGGGCTTGACTCCTCGTTCATACCTGACAAATGCATCATGTGTGAAAAGTGATGGTACTCCTCTCCCTTATTCTAAGTTAAATAAAACAGAAAAGATGAAATGAGTTTCTTTAGCATGTGCCTCTGTTCCACCTCTTAGAGACGGCTCATCGACTTTTTCTCCTACAGAAGATCAGTTATTTTTCTTTTAGATAGGAGAACACCTTTTGACCATTGGAGAGTACGTAGAAAAGAAAGGGGTACCTCCTTCACACCATTCTCATTCCACTCAGTCCACTCCACATGCATAGCCTGGACGGGCAGAGTACACACTTGCAGAGGAGATAGAGAGTGCAGAGATTGGCATTAGAAGCTAGAGTCATGAGGCTGGGTAAGACACTCTGCAAGACGAAGAAACTATTCAAAGCATTCGCACCACCATGATTTTTGAAGAAGAGCACCCGCCATGCTGATGAGCCTCACGGATCTGTTCAGGAGTCTAGCGAGCTCTCACTAGCTTCAGGCTATGACTACATACCACGAGAGCCTACTCCAGAGCCTAGAGGCCACCATCCATCCATCAGTCACCACCACACATACCAGAGGAGGACACAATTTGCGTGCCATAGGAGGTCCTAAACAATTCGATTCACCATCATTCTACCCATCATTCTATCACCTACTTCTATCACCTACTTGAATTTGTGTCATTCTAGTAATCCACTATCAGAAATTACTCTAATGACACTAATTTTATGTGTCATTACTAGAATAACAATCTTCCATGAAGTGTTATTAGAATGACACATATTTTTTGAAAAAGACATCTTACCCATTTTATTTTAAACTATTTACGACAATGCCATTTTAATTTATTTTAACAAAGCAATAAAAAAGATAAAGTAATGAAAATAAAATTAAAAACCTAAAACCTAAATATGTTTCTCTCTCTCTCGTTTTCTCTCATATTTCTCCTCTCTCACTCGAGTTCTCTCTAAACCCTAGCCGCCGCCATCATGTCGCCACACTTTTCCGCAACCATCAATGGCAATTCCTCGCCATCCGAGTCTTCCGCCTCACGTTCGCGTTGCCGTCCGTTTTCTTTTTCGTTTGCCGAGTAATTGGACTCCTTTCTGGCTTGGGGCCTTCGTGTTAAAGATACACGTGAATCTCAAAGAAATCAATGTTCAAGCAAACACATATCCCAAATCTCACCTGCTCAAATGGAAGAAGAAATTCTCAGGCAACAATGAGCAAAAAGCTTCGTAACAAGAAGGAAGAAGAAGAGAGATTTTCTGATTAATTCTGTGAAAAATGCTTTACAATACTTTTTATATTCCTTTTAGTATATGACGTGACATAGATATTGCCAGCTCATTTTCTATACCTCTCGTTTCCTATATCACTTCGACACGACGGAGGAAACGACATTATCCTACAATAAGGCGGCGTCTAACAAAACTTTTTCCTATATTCTTTTGTCAATTTGTGATTCTCTCTCTCTATATTCTTCCTTTATTTGCTCTGTTTATTTTCTCCATTTTTGGCTTCATTGTACAAACTTTAATCGTTTAAAACTTTTGATTTTGTTTATATAATTCATTGGACAACAAAATTACCATCTTTGATAATGTTATCAGTGTTAAATGATAGATTTGTTACTGTAAAGCAATATGTTAAATTCTTGTTTAAATTAACTCAACAATTTTCTGAGCGTGACTCTTTAAAGACTCCAATGATTCATGCATATAAGATGTTATGGTCAGTTTCATGAGTATATGAGAATAATTTAAGCAAGTTATAATAAGGTATTCAATCTGTTGTTTGAGCTTATAATTGTGCTTTAAAATACTTAATGTGACCACAAACCCTTGCCTATTTCGTTGACCCTATCTCGTCTTGACTTAATATTCTAAACCAATTCATGTCTTTCAACGCATTGGTTGTGCCACATGTAGTTTATGGTAATTGGATTGTTCTGTTTTTAAATTAAATCTATAGTTAAAGCTTTGGATCTGAATGTGAGATTAGATGAGAATGGATACTCAGCTAAAATGTGATGTAGGTTTTGCCATTTCATAACGTAAATTGTCGATTAAAGGATCTTAATTTTTGGTTATTGCTAGAACTAGCTCAGTTAGTCAGATAGACCACTCACTTGAATCTATTATTGGGTTTTATGGGAATCTTTTGGTTAATTTGGATATTGAAAAGTCCTTAGTGATGTTTGCTTTGTGTGTAGCAGGCAAGTTGTGGTATGGCTTCCTATTGGATCTCACATGGTGAACCATTTTGTTGATAACCAAGCTACATAGTCGAGCTGGGAAGAAGAAAGTGAAATACGATGAGACTGTCGCCATATATTAAGGATAGAAGAGAATGCTCTTTTATTTCTTTTACTACACTACATTGTAAATATTTGAAGCTTATCTAATATCGTTTTAAGAATTCTTTTTATGAGTTTGTTCTTATTGATCCAAGAAAATGTCCCCATATCCACATAAACCTACTTAGATGAAATGGGTTTTCGGAAACATAAGCGATTAAACAGATTGCCATGATCATAACGTATTTATAACTCAAAACATTTCTTACAGTTAAACATGGACCACACTAATATGTTATCAATTTACTTAATTTCTCCGATCTCATCTTTATTTTTCTTCAACACTAAAAACTCATTATTTTTCTTAGTCTCTGCCGCAATATCATGGTGTTCTTTCTTCTTCAACTTGAAACATACATAGATCTTCATTCTGAGTATTTTTTTTTTTTATTGATGATGTAGTAATTAAACTGATCACTTTGCTGTATTTACTCTTATAACATTTTACTATTGACGATGAAGTAAATTATAATCTTAAAAACAACAAATGTAACATGAACTAATAACCAACTATCTAACTACAATATCAAAAAATGCATGTGTAATTTATAGTTAAAACCAATATATTTACAAATAACCAGTTAAGTGTTGAAAAACAAATCACGTTTATCTTTAACATAATCATCTTATTCACATACTTAATTCTTATATCATATAAGGTAGACTAAATTTGTCACGAAAAATATAAGTTTGTCACGTAAAGTTTGACCAAACAGAGTATCAAAAGTGGCCATAGAAAAAGTCTGCTACCAAAGAAAAAATATATTACTAAGAGATAAATTTGTTGTTTCAATAGCATTACCATAAAAAATCTGTCACGGAAACTAAAAGTCTGCCAATTTAAAAATGCTATAACTGAGTATTAAAAGTCTGTCATATCAAAAATATGCTATCAAAGAAACGATCAAAAAAGCTTTTCTAAGTAAGACATACATGTTATATCTACTGCATTAAAAGTTTGTCATCAAATCAAATAATTAGAATTGGATAAAGTAAGTCTTCTACCATACAAAAAAATTCGTTGTTAGTCTAGTAATTAATTTTTCGATAAAATAAGTCTTCTTCGACGCAGACTTATTAGAAAGTTTGTCGTCGCTGAGACCATAAAATATAAATCTGCTAACAATTACATACACTAGTCTGTCGGAAAAAAATAAATTTGTGAAATAAATCTGTCATACACACTTAAATCTGTCAAAAATAATTAAATTTGTGGTGTCATCACAATAAATCTGCGAAATAAGTCTGTCACATGAAATAAGTCTGCCTGTAAAAATAAATTTGCTATCTCATGTGGGAGACTTATTCAAATAAGTCTGCCGAGAAAAATCTGCCATTCAAACAAGTATGTGAAAAAAATTTAAGTATGTCATCGTAACAGCGACAGACTTTTCTCGGCACACTTTTCGTTTTCTCCGAAAATGTGATGGGAATTTCGTAAATAATGTCATTTTTTTGCTGAGATGGAAAAATTAGTAATGGCATTTCTGTAATTATTATTTTCTAACAATATTTTAAATATTTTAGAAAGGTAATGTGGGTATAGAAAATATTCTAGTAATTAAAAAAATAAGCAATATATTCTAGTAATAAACCCTTGAATTCGTGTCATTCTAGTAATCCTCCCAAATGTTTTTTAGCTCAAAAGATTTAGAGAAACAGCGAAATTAAGGCACGCTAAATTAATGGTGAAGAGAATGTTGGGGGTGCATAGCGAAGTTGACATTTGAAAATAACAATATGTGCTACCCCTGAGGATATCAATGAAGTTGCAACTATATTGTTATAGATAGAAACAAAGATTGCATTTTTGGTGTTGGATGTGTCACATTCATGGCATTAACATATCTACTTTTTCTTTTAAAATTTCACTAGGCACCGTATACTATTGAATCTTGTAATCTTTAAAATAAAAATTGTTTTTGCTTTGAAAAATCATATCAAAATCTATATTGAACTATTCTTTATTTTTAAAATGGGATACTACATAGATGTTAATAAGATATTTAGCATTTTGAGTTATCTTTAACTGTTGTGATATTGTGATTATAAGAAATTGAAAACAAAAATTATATATAGCTAAATGCATAAATTTTATTATTGAGGTAAACGGTTTATTGTCCATGTACCAGATATATGTAAGCAATAAAAAATAATAAGGATAAGGATATATAAGGTGATAAACAATTGTGGCACATAATCAAGTAGTGGTGGCTTAGTGGTAAATGGCTCAGGGAAAGGAGTAAACTCTTCCAACCTGAGTTCGATTCCTCCTAGGAATACTTTCACCTCTATTTGGCCAGTCGAAATGGTACCACGATTTAGGTCCATTAAAAAACCCGGTGAGTGGACTACTCGACGGCTACACTCATCCTGGGAAATTAGTCGGGTGATAAATATTCGGATCACCCTCTGGTTATAAAAAAACCTCCCCATATTTTCTCACCACTAGAAAACTCATTTTCCTCTTATATCACTAATTGAATCATATACTTTCAAATATTAATGCTATAGAAAAAAATATTAAAAAGATTACATATGAACTTATATTTATTTAAACGAATCTATGCAACACAGTTTAATTTCTAGTTATAATTAATTAACGACTTCGTAGAACAGTTTATAACAGAATAAAATCATCTAATTCTGTTTAATAACAAAAATGTCTAATTCCAACTCTTATGAAATTATAACCATGGTTTATAAACGCCATCCATACCGCTTTTTGGAACACATGTTGTAGCATAATTGTATTGACTATTGACATTAATTAAAGCTAAGTGCGTAAGCTCATTACAATTCTATGTTCGATTTTATTTTCTACTTTATGTGTGGTAAAATCCTTATCAAAGAGATCGAATGATCATCCCAAAATTAGTTCGATGCTTAGGCAAAGCACGGATACCCGATGTGATATCTAAAAAAAAAAGAAAATATATGTTTTGCTTTAATAGGGTTGATGTTGTACAAAATCGATTTTTATACATCAACGTTTATTCTTTTGTTTTATAACTTCAACGTTTATTCTTCTTCGTTTCGTTTCGTTTCTTTCTTTCTTGTGAAACTGAAATGCTTATTGGTGTTCTACAACTGGACGTTACTACTACAGACAAGTCAATAACATATCTTTAACTTTTCTTAAAACAAAATTAATAATTCATTTAACAAAAAAAATTAATTAAAGTGCATTGTAACTCAAATTAGGAAAACATTCAATTTAATCGTTATCAATGGACATTTTTCATAGCTTCAAATTCAATGAATTTATTAGAGAAATCTTATTATGTGGAACATATGACATAATCTTATCATAATCTTAATATCTAATGTGAATAGCCGTTAAAGATATAAGGGGAAATTTCAAAGATGCCATTTTTGGTATGTCAATTTTCAAAAATGTCATCATCAGTTGTTCATTTTAAAAATACCATTTATTAAGGATTTTTAAACCCTAAATCCTAAAACTATAAACCTTAAAAAAGTTTTGATCCCTAACAAACCCTAAACCCTTGAAACTAAACCTTAACATAAAATAGGTAACCCAAACATAAATGATATTTTGAATAAATGATATAATTTTAGTGGCATTTTTGAATTTTTTTTAAAAGGTGATATTTTGAAAAATGACATTTCAAAAATGGTATTTTTCAAAATTTCTCAAGATTCTCAAGATATAATAATCTTATAATTTGGACGAGGACATATGTCCTCCAACGTGTTATAATATGGGCTTCCAACTCAAAACCAATTGGCAATGAGTGGATTGGCCCATATCCCTTATATATTACTTAGAATTCCTTCCAACTTCCGATGTGAGATTTTAGTCCCTAATACATCTCCTCGAGATGATGGCTCTTTTTTGCCATTAATCTCGGAATATTGGGCATGGAGAGGCAGAATCAATTTTAGGATCCGGCCTAGTTTCGATGGACCAAT
Source organism: Pseudoturritis turrita (assembly GCA_900406555.1). NCBI lineage: Eukaryota > Viridiplantae > Streptophyta > Magnoliopsida > Brassicales > Brassicaceae > Pseudoturritis > Pseudoturritis turrita. Next base: position 494,644 of record OVBL01000143.1, on the reverse strand, counting down.
TTTTGGGTCAGATCGATTTTGGATCGGATTGGACAGCGTGGATCGGGCTCTGATACCATGTTATAATATGGGCTTCCAATTCAAAATCAATTGGCAATAAATGGATGGGCCTATATCCCTTATATATTACTTAGAATCTCTTCCAACTTCCGATGTGAGATTTTAGTCTCTAATACAACGAATTAATATATATTGTTTTGAAAGGTATATAATGCATATGTATTGGATTTAGTCGCATTGTGGATTTTGTCACCTGTACAAGTGCAGAACGTAATTTGATATAATGTCATTTCCGTAAGCAATTAGATTTTTCTAATCTTTTTCAAATACATTTTTGCTTATTGCTTTATTTCTTCCAAAAAAATTCGTCGGAGTATAATTAAGATATAAAAAAAATCCAGAGAAGTACAGAGTTAAAACAAAAAAGACAAGAGACGAGATATATGTTACACAAAGGTCACAGATCGTCCCGACTAAAAAAAATACTGTAACCACAACGGTAAACCATTAGAGACATTAGAGCATCTAAAAAAAATACTGTAATATATTATATTAAAAATATGTAATATCTCATTAATATAATATTAATATACTTAGTTTATTTTAAGTTAAAAACTTCATTATCAAATACTACATCCATTAGCGAGATACGTATTAGATATCTAATCAATATAATATTAATATTTTTAATGTCATTTAATTTTAAAAAATTATATTAAATTTTCATTAATATTTTTAAACATATCAAATTACATCTTGGTATTAATTAGTTATATTTATTTATAAAAATAATAATAATAAAATCATAAATATTAATAATCTTAATTTTAATAGCAATAATTAGACATGATTTTATTAAAATATCAAAATGTTGACCAAAAGTATATCAAAATCTAATTTTTAATTTTTTAAATCTCAGTTTTTTTTAAAATATTATATTATTGTAATAACTAAAACAATATTAATTTAATAATCTGTATTAACCTCAAGTAATATCAATTAAAATATTACATATATAAATATATAATTTTAAATTTTAAAGATCTCAGTATTTTTAAATATTATATTATTATATTAACTAAAATTATATTAATTTAATATTTTATATTAACCTTGAGTAATATCAATTAAAAATAATATTAATATATAATTTAAACTTATGCATAATGAAACTTGATATATAGATAATTTTATTTTATGATTTATAAAAAAAATAAAAAATAACAACATATAAACTATTTAATTAATATTTTAAACTATGGAAAATATGATTTATCACAAAAAATGTGAACCACTTATAAAAAGACATGTGTCAATCTTTTGAAAAGAGATAAAGTTTCTCATGGATATCTTATTTGAGAACCGATCCTAGACTATTCCCAATAAAAAACTTTTTTTTTATTTTTTATTTTTTTTAGGGGAGTATCTGAGAAACCTAGTAAAGATGCTCTAAAGTTGTCGATAATTATCAAAAGTGACAATTCGAACAATTAAAAATGATCTTTATTTGCTCTCGAAGATTGTCACTCCATGTACTCTATTTCACCATTTGCTCCCTCTGATCCTTCTTTACCGTAGCCTCGGTCTTCGATATCTCATGATATTATAGGAGGATTTGGAATCAAACCATGGGTAGATGTTCTTGATTAGCTCGCCGCTTCCTTTAATGATTTTGTGAATTTTCTTAACACTTTTTATTTTATTTTATCCAGTGCGTCATTCTACCTACGGAGCCTTTCCTACGCCAAGTTTTCCTGAGGACATAAAGAAGATTATTGCGATTCGAGAGCGTCGGTGGCCACAGTTTGATCTCGTTCGTGTCCAAAGAAGTCGTGCTCAGATTGGTAAACATCCATCCAGACTTTACTTTTCAATTTTGTTTTAAGTAAGATCGATCTCATAATTAACAAATTTTTCATTTTTTATGCTTGTTCCAGATGGTTGGGGAACTTACCGACAGAGAATTGCAATGGGAAGACTCGACAAGATCCCTGACTTTGCCTCTGGCCTAAGGAAGTCCAGAGATTCCTTGGCCAAAGAGGGTGCCAAGAATGCTGAGCAGGTTGCCGCTGTGGCACCTGTAAATACCGAGGTTCCGGCGACCGAGGTCGTTGAAAAAAATGCAGCCGTGGTGGAGGTTGCAAGTATGAAGAAGACAACCGAGGTCAAGGCAGTTGAAAAAACAGTGACCGAGGTTGAGGTTGAGAGGGAGAGACGATCTAAAAGATCGTCTGACAATAAAGCTGTTGATCTTGAATCCAGGCAGACGGCTCGTCTGAACGAGGCCAAAGATAACGGGAAAGGTGTCGCTCTCCCAAAGGAGAAAGAAAAAGAGGAGGCACGCGAGAAGGTGAAGACTGACTTAGCGGCTGGGAAGGTTCCCCCATTTCAGATTGGCGGCGCTCGTAAGAGTACGCCTGCGAATCCACCCGTTGCTGATCGTTCGGGTGTGAGAGAAACAGCTCCTCTTTCCTCTGATCCTTCGAGGAAGAGGACGGCAGACGAACGGGTCTCGTCTGCCAAAAGGCAAAAATCTGAAGACACAGCTACCGATGGACACCGATCTTCTCGTAGGTCCAGCCTCGACATGAGTTGGTCGTTCAGTTACCGCAACTCGGTCGTTCCCATCTTAAGCGATCGCCGAGCAGCCGCAGAACTGCTTCGAAAAGCTGGTGGTCCAACGCATTTCCTCCCAGAGGTTAAAAACCTCGAATGTACCGAGGCTTATGAAGCCTTGGCTCTTGACATCATCCGGGTACAGTTTCACCGTTTCTTGTCTTCGTTGTTAGAACTTTTATCCATATGCTTACAAGCGTATTAGTTTTATTATTTTCAGGTTATAAGCTCTGCTAACTTCGCTGTGAAGTCGTACGAGAACAAGCTTAAGTCGGCAAGGAAAGTTACTTTTCAAGCCGCCGCTCTGGAGACTCTCGCGTTGAAAAACACCGAGATACTTGCACTGAAGAAATCCCTATCAGAACAGACAGAGAGGACTCGTCATTACGAGTCTATATCGGTCGAACATCAAACACAGATTGACGAATTCAAGGACATGGTGCTTGGTCTCAAGGACGAGAAGGAGAAAGCCGCAGCGGAGTTTGCCGCGGTAAAAGCTCATTTACAAGCTCTTTATACTGAGAACGGGGTCTTAAAGGGGAATCTCAAATCCTCTGAGGCCTTAGTTGAATCAGAGTGTAAGCGCTTAACGGCGGCGATGAGCCAAGCAATACGGGAGTTGGAGAGCCGTACTCGATCCGAGACCTCCACTAAGTATGCAGCTCAGCTTGAAATAATTAAGGATCACTTCATTGCCAGAGAGAAGCTTGATTCGGCGATCATGAAACTCAGTCAATGTCGGGAGACGTTGGCGGGCCTGAAATTTTTTCAGGAGGAAGAAGGGGTTGCGGTCCCCGAAAAAGTGTTTAAAGAGCTCGAGGAAAAAGAGGCCCAATTCCTCGCTGTGGCTACGGCATTCGATGTGGAAGATCTTCCACAAGATGTCTTTGTCGTCACCCCTCCTCACAGCACTCGAGCTCATGACGTACAGACCGAGGTACCTCCCGGCGTTGATCAGTACGGAACGATCGACCCCCGAGCTGTTGCTGCTGACCATGCCGAGGTGCCGGATGAAGAAGTTTAAGGCCGTATGTGGCTTTTATGTTTTTCTTGTTTGTTTTGTTTTGTCTTTCTTTTTCTTTTTTTTTGTTTGTAAATTTAAGTTTGGAACACGGTTCCCTCCCCTTTTGTGGGATTTTTATTTATTATTTATGAACATGGTTCCCCCCCTCCCCCCCCCCCCCCCTCCCTTTGGGGGTTTTAATATGAATTTCTTCTTCTTCTTGTCAGTTTAATAATTATGCGATGTCAGCGTTATCTGTTCTTTGTCTTGTCTTCTTCTTCGTTATTTCATATGAACATGACATGTCTTTGTTCAATCGTATTGGAACTGGACTTAGTTAATAAGTCGGATTGAGGTGCGACTTTAGAAAAGGTATCCAAACCATAAGAACTTTTTGGTAAAAAGAGAATTAATCTGCGAGATCTAGGAGCGAATACTGGTGTTGTTCTAGATCGATAATAAACATGAATGTAACCGACCTAGAACACATTTGTGATCTTAATCTTATTGTAAATGCAAGTATGAACTCGGCTTACTCCTCAACATCTCGTTTGATCGTTTTGTTAAAAGCATGGTCGAATAATGACTTATTGCTTTTCTTATAAACAGTTAGGTTTCGAGTGTAAAATCCAGATTTTTGCTTCTCAAGTTAGAGATTGGTTTAAAAGATTTAGCCGAGATCGGCCTATCTCAAAGGGTAGAGACATGTTTTTGACATGAAATTTAGGTGCGAATGCTAGTGTTCGGCTTACCATGTTGATTGGTCTAGATTGGTCGTAAATATGCGAATTTAGCTCAGCGTTTTGTTATTTAGCCGACCTAGAACATGTGCGAGACTGGGCTCGCCTTTTAATCTTCAACATAAGGGGGTTATACTTAGAAGTTTGAAGCATGGATTATTTCACCACATCACCCATGAGGAGCGCGTATAATATCGAACACCTGGCCAGGGTGACGATGTGAAAATTTAAACCATTTAAGGTTTGTAAAAATTGGACGTTCTTAATCGTGCCGAATTTGTCTAAGTAGACGATGCTTTATAATAAAAATTTATTTTTATTGAAGTCGCAATTGTGCCTTGTAAAAGGCTACCTACGTATTCCCTGAAAAGGAATTAAGCCGCTCATAGTTCATATACAAAATGTGAGAAATGAGCTCGGTCGTAGCGAGTCTTTTTTTATAATTTTTTTTAACAAAGTGCCGAAGTGATGCTTGAGGAGTTATCCATTTCAGTAGTAGTATCGCTTCAGATTCCAGGCGTTCCAGGACCGCGGAACGGCAATTCCATTAATCTCCATTAGCTCGTAAACTCCTGGTTTCACAATTTTCGAGACTAAGTAAAGTCCTTCCCATTTTACGCCGAGCTTGTCCACTTTTTCTTCTTTCTTGTTTTCACTGACTTTTCTAAGGACGAGTTCGCCTTCTTGGAAGAAACGATTTAGTACTTTCTTGCTGTAGTACTTTGCAGATTGTTGTTGGTAGTTCTGCATTCAGAGTAATGCTTGGTCTCGTAATTCTTCCACTTCGTCCGATCCATCATGTAGTCGATCGTTGTTGAGATCCACATTCTATGTCATCAGCACTTGTCGTAGAATCCCTACATTTGTTTCGGCGGGGGCCATTGCCTCAATGCCATGTGATAAGGAAAAGGGAGTCTGTCTGGTAGGTCGGCGAGGTGTTATTCGGTGCGACCATAGAGCTCCATCAAGCTCCTCTATCCAGATTCCTTTTGCAGCTTCCAGTCTTTTCTTTAGTCCGGCAATGATTGTTTTGTTAGTTGATTCGGCCTGCCCACTGCCTTGAGGATAGTAAGGAGTGGATTTACTTAGTCGAATCCTCCATTTGGCGCAGAAATCGTCGAAGATTTTGCAAGTGAGATTAGGTCCGTTGTCGGTGACGCTCTCATATGAAAGCCCATGTTGGCAGATAATATATTTTCACACGAATTTCCGTACGTCTATTCCTTCGATCTTTATGTAGGCTTCACTTTCGACCCACTTGGTGAAATAATCAGTCATGATCAATATGTACTTCTTTTGATGCGAAGGTACTAGAGGTCCGACGACGTCCATTGTCCAACCCATGAATGGATAAGCAATGGTGGCTGAGGATAATTCTTCAGTATGTACGTGTTTTAGTGGACTGTGTCGTTGGCAGACGTCACATTTGTCAGCATAGGCTTTGCAATCCGGGATCATACTTGGCCAGACAAATCCCAATTTCTTGATTTTGAATGCAAGTGACCGACCTCCAGAATGATTGCCTTCGGCTCCGTCATGCGTCTCCCTCAGAACTTGAAGACCTCGTCTCCATGAATACAGCGTAGTAATGATAGCTCCAAGTTTTACCCTAGAAAAATCCCTGCAAGTGCACAGAATCGCAGTTATAGTATAAAGGGTTATCATATCCCTAGAGACCTAATGTTGCACGGCAATTTTTCAGTATTGAATCAAGCTAAGTAAGTAAATAATGTAACTAACAAAAATAATTAAGAAAATCAGTTGGAAAACTTGTTGAAAGCGGGTTTTAATCAATGAGACAAACGTTAGGCCTCGGGAAATTCTGGGTAAATCCAAATTGTAGACTAAAAATCCTTAGGATTTTATGAAGATCCGTTCTTGAACTCGAAATACAACTGTAAAATCAACCAACTTTCGCTGCGAAGATTATCTATGTCTAAACCCTAGAATCCCAAATTTCTTTGCAAATTCAAACAATTCAGACAAGCATTAAGGTTCTTGTTCGATTATTCACAAAATCATTAAGCCAAATTTCTTTGCGTATAATTATTTTTCTCATCCAAGATAGTTCAGGCAATCAATAATATTTTCGCATCTATTAATTAACCTAAGTTCTCAATTCTAGGTGATAAAGCTAGAATTAGCGTTAAGTACAATCTAGATGAAGAACCACGTGATTATCCTAATAATATATCTACTTCAACCTTTGAATAACCCTAAATCTAACAAGCAAACTACTCAGACATGGTGATTGAAACAAACATCATGAAAAGAAAAGTATGCATAAAAGAAATAAGCAAAGATACAAACGAGGAACAAAATCTCTCTCATAGTCTCTCTCTCTGTCTCTGTGTTTATCGTAATCTCCCTCTGTATGTTCTTCGTCAAATCACAGTTTAAAAAACCTAAATATTGCTCTAAAACACGAATGGGTTACTCTGCAACTTCTGGAAACTTCTGGGCCAAACATGCAATTTCTGAAAACTTGAGGTACAGCTTCGCAGAGGGTGTCGATCAACACTTCCGCTGGTGTCGATCGACACCAGTGGAAAAACGTGAGCAATCTTCCTGGTTCATCCGTCCTTTGTTTTCTCTTTGTTCGCTTGACTCTTAAAAGCTCCAAAATGCTCCAAAGTCGCCTAACTCATGCAATAACCTGTAAAGACTCACAAAGACTCTAAAAACACTTAAAAGACTTAATAAAACAACGGATATCATGGTCAAAAACTGGTAAAAATCATGATATATCAACTCCCCAGACTTAGCCTTTACTTGCCCTCAAGCAAAACATAAAACTGAGTTTGAAAAAGAAGTTTGAAAAAGAAGTTTGAAAAACGCAGAAACTCACCTTCTTTTTAGAGCGTTGCACCAACCACTCAACTCATAATCCACATACTGCAAGACCAATCCCAATCGAACCACCATGTACTTCTCTACAGACATTCGCAGCCTCCCAGATTCCACCAACAATTTTGCAACATTGTCCACAAGCCTTCATCGCTGGGCTCATCGATGATCTCAATGTCAAGAACTTTCTAGACTCATTCTCGTACAATGCCATGATAAACCAACCATACAATCCTTGGTGCTCTTTCTCTCCCCCAGACTTTTTCTGTTCTCATCCTCTTTTATTTTTTTATTTTTATTTTATTCAAAGGTGTAAGCGAATAATGGTATCACAGAAAATTTTCTAGCCTCGCTTCCAACCTTTGTGTGATCATTTCTTTCGAAGTAAAATAATGGGATTAATGGAAATTTTCCTAACCCTTTCTTCATGTGCCACTTCTTCATTTTCTTCTTGATCACAACTAGCTTCATCGGATTCCTTGTTTTCTGCAGGTTCTGGAGTGTCTTCATGATTTGGTTCTGTCACAACCACATTACCACCAGATTGAGAATGTGTGATGTCTTCTCTGTTGTCCTTTGGTAAGGTGAGGTTATCCAACAGAAACTTAAGGCTGGAAGCAAGATCATATCTTGAAGAAGTCAAGTCTTTTAGCTTGTTTCAGTCTTTTTCTTAATAAAAGTTTTTCTCCTTAACAAATTTGACATCCTGGGACACATAAGTTCTTCTGGTTTCTGGATTGTAGCATTTGTAGCCTTTTTGAGTTGATGAGTACCCAATAAATATGCACTTGATGCTCTTTGGCTGAAGCTTGTTTCTCTGGTCATCTGGATTCTGGAACATGCACATAGCAAACACAACCAAAAACCATTAAAAAATCAACATATGATTTAATGTTATTTAGTACCTCATATGGGAGACGTCTTTAAGACATTTGGTTGGAAGACGATTGATAAGATAGCAGACAGTTATGACTACATCACCCCAGTAATATTTTGGCACATTTTTGTTGAACATCATGGTTCTAGCAACCTCCATAAGATGATGGTTATTTCGCTCAGCGACACCATTTTGTTGAGGGGTATAAGGACGGGATGTTTGATGCATAATTCCATGCTTCACAGTGATCGCCTTGAATTCATTGCTAGTATATTCACCACCATTGTCAGTTCTCAAGGTCTTGATCTTAGCATTGAACTGAGTGGCTACATAGCTGTGAAAGTTTGAAAAAGCTTCAAAGACACGGCCTTTAGAAGGTAAGAGGGTTAGCTATGTGTACTTAGACTTTTCATCAAAAAGTAACAAAATATTTGCACTGGTCTCTTGTTGCACAAGGAGCAGTCCACACATCAGAATAAATAAGATCAAAGCAATTTTCATAAATAGTAGAAGAGTTTGGAAAAATAGTTTTGCAATGCTTTCCTAGGATACAAGCTTCACACTTATCATTCTCAAAAGACACACTAGGAAGTAAAATCTTAAGAACTTGAGTGTGAGGATGTCCAAGTCTAGCATGCCACACTGAATTATTAGCAAAACCAGAAACAAAAACAAGATTGAGATCTTCAAGAACGTAAAGCCCTTTTTTGTTGATCCCTCTCCAATTGTCTTCCCTGTCTTAATATCCTGAAACCAAAGATCATTAGGACTGAAAATAGCCAAGCAATCAAGATATTTTGTTGCATAAAGAAAGCTTTAGAGTCCTTTTTAAATAGTTTCATATTTCCAATTCCTTTAACAGGTACATCTTGACCATTGGCAATAATAACCTTTCAGTTGCAAGTTTAATGTTGTTAATAAGATTTGCATCACTTATCATATGATTAGATGCACCAGAATCAATAATAATAGGTTTGTGAGGTTTAAGGGTATGTAAGACAGTACAAGATTCTTTCAGAGAAATAATATTTTTGATAAGAGATTCGAGATCAGACTTCCTGACCACGTCATCCTCTGTAGTAGTTGCAGATATTGCCTTTCCAACATCTATCACCTTTGATGGCTTCAGATGTGGATGAAGAACCCAACACTTTTCCTTTGAATGTCCATTCCTCTTGCAGTGCTCACACATGAATTTGTTGAAATTACTCTTTTGATATGAGCTTTTGTTTGCAAGACCCAACTCACTTTTCTGGCTAAACAAACCATTGGAGCTTTCTTCCTTCTGGACCTGCATACAAACTTCATTCAGGCTTGGAAGTCTTTCAGATATGAGAATATGACGAATCAGCCCATTGAACGAGTTGTTGAGAGTTGAAAGAAGCCCAAAGACTTGATCTTGTTCGCGCCTTTCATTGAGAATCACTGGATCTGTTGTTGGAGGACCAAGAGTCTCCAATTCAGCCCATAGTGCTCTGTATTCACCAAAGTGTTGAGTGAACGATTTCTCCTCTTGTTGGAGAGTATTCAGTGCCTTTTTAACTTCAAAGATGCGTCTGAGATTTGAAATGTTTCCACAGCCCCTTTTAGAGTGTCCCATAATTCATTTGCTGTTTCAGAATACGAATAGGCAGCAAGGAATGATTGCTCAAGAGAGCTTTGGAGAATAGAAAGCACCGTCTGGTCTTCCTGAAACCATTCCGAATCTTCAAGGCTTGTGGTTTTGAGGCTGGGCGATTCAGATTCTTTAGAAGCAGCATCATCCGCCACACCTTTGCCCTTGTTCTGTTTTCAGTAGACACGTTTTGGATGCCAGTAACATGATTCCATAGACCACGACTGCAAAGAGCAGTTGTGGACCAAAGTAAATAGTTATCTCCTTTGAAAATAACAAGAAGAGTAATCTGTTTAGAGTTTTCCATACCCATATTTGAAGAAACAGTAAATAAAACGAAAAATGAAGAATAAAAACGAGAATAATGGATCTTAACACTCTAATACCATGTAGAAAATGATGCGGAAGTAAAGAGAATAAAGATAATAGAGAGAAAAGAGAATAGAACATAGAAATAACCTGTATATATTATCTAAAATTGATTTGTACAAAGAGATACATATATATATATATAGAAGAAGAAGAGATAAACTAGCTGTTAGGGATACATAAATGATAAAACGTGCATGAAGGAGAGAGAAGGAAGTATGACTTCGTCCATAGTGCATGAGGAAGCTGAGAAACAGTTCCAATAAATGTTGGGCGGCAAATTAATGTTCCAGCAGATTCTGTGAAGACCAACAGCTATATTTTAACAGACCCAACCCTGAAGCCAAAAAGTTGTACGATATGCTAGAAGCCGCAAAAAATCCTATGTATGATGGTTGTCGCGAAGGTCACTCGCAGTTGTCTTTACCTTCTCGGATGATGAACATTAAGACGGGATGTAATATGTCTGAAATATGAGTGGACCTTTGGGCTGAATTGTTTACAGAGTATTTGCCAGAAGGAAATCAAGCAACATGTTCATACTACGAGTTAGAAAAATTGATGCGAAATCTAGGCCTCCCATTTCATACAATTGATGTGTGCATTGAAAATTATATGATCTTCTGGAAAGAGGATGAAAAATGGGATCAATGTAAATTTTGCGGAGCGCCAAGATATAAGCCTAGCGAGGGACGTACCAAAATACCATTAAGTCGTATGTGGTATTTATCTATTACTGACAGTCTGAAGAGAATGTATCAGAGTGAAAAGACTGCCTCGGCAATGAGATGGCATGCTGAGCCCGAATATGAGGAGGGAGAGATGTGTCATCCATCTGATGCAGTAGTGTGGAAAAATTTTAAACAGCTGCATTGACAATTTGATGATGAATTATGAAATGTTTATTTTGGCTTTTGTACTGATGGATTCAATCCATTTGGTATGTCTAAAAATCATTCGTTATGGCCTGTGATCCTGACTCCTTACAACTTACCCTCGGGTATGTGTATGAAGAAAGAGTTCTTGTTTCTGACGATTTTGAATTTTGGGCCGAAGCATCCGCGGGCTAGTCTTGATATCATCAACACCGTCGGCCTCCCATTCTCTCAACTCCGTTACCCTAAGCCCTCTTCCATTCACACAACATTCGATACATGAAACCCAACCAACGCCTCCACCGCCGCATGTCCAAAATCAACCTCCACAACCGTTACAAGTCCCCAATCAACCTGCTCCACTGCCTCATAACCACCCTCCGCAGAATCATGAGCAACAAGGTCAAATGTCGTTGGATCAGTTGCTCACTATGCCTGGCCGAGAGGGGAACTTCACAAAATTACATCCGAACATTGAAGAAGGTCATTGGTAATCCTTTTTTGGTCTTGCTATTCACTTGAGATATATTCGTTTTGTCAAAATAACATACAACTAATGAACAAATCATCTTTGTAGGTTTGATCGAGATGATGGGTCGAAAATAGTTGAAAGATAACAAATATTTTCAAACACAAATTTGATGGACCTTACTACAGTTGGTCTGTTACACCTCCGGATAAACAAGATCGTTATTTCGTAGCATTTGCGGTACAATTCATAGACCTGTTCTTGTTTGACATGAAATCTGTTATAGGTTTTCATTTGCCTTAGGTTTCTGGTTTTACATCGTATTATGACTTAAGTTAATTGTTTGATGATTAGCGTACAGGTTTATGTCTAGTTTAGGTTGAAACTCTCATTTAGTTTGTGTTAGAAATGTTTAATCAGTTTTTGTCTTGTTTCATGATCATGTTTGTGTCTGGTTTGGGTTTAACTCTCATTTGGTTTGTGATTGAATAAATAATTTTTTTGCTTTATGCTTAGCTTTGTGTCTTGTTTGTGTTTAACAAAGTCTCATTTAGTTTATGCTTTGCCAATAGTTGTGTTGTGGAATGGTGCTCAGGTTTTACTTGACTGTTCTCTCAGAAAAATGTGTTTTGTTTCATGGTCAAATTTTAGATAGTTTTGTTTCATGCTCAATTTGGTCTCTGATTTTTCCTTTTCCTCTCTTTGATTTGATATGTTTTGACATGTTGGTAGCATGAATATACGTGGGACCATGTTATCACACCTCTAGTGCGACACGAGTTTAATGTTATTGGAACAACTCGGATGAGAGGGATGCTCAGCACCGTAAGGGCAGACAACGAGCGACCTACATGGATCAAACCTGAATTGTGGACAGTAATGGAATCCAAATGGAGGACTGAAGAAACAAAGGCAATGAGCAAAAGAGCATCACACTCTCGAAAATCTCCTCGTGATGGACTAGGTCCAAAAAAACATGTGGCTGGATTTAAAAAGTACATGCAAATTGAGCGAAAAATGGTTAGTACAAAACTAAATTTATATTTCTTATTAACTTGGAAATTTTGTTTATATTGGCTCTTTTCATTATGTTATGTATTTGATACTGTCTTTCTTTATTGTAGGTGTTGAAACTTGGTAGACCAGTTTCCATTGGAGAAGTTTTCCTCAAGACGCATACAAGAAAAGACGGATCTTTCGTTGATGAAAAGGCGAAGCAAATCAGAGAGGCTTACAACCAGAACTTACAAACGAAGCTGTCTCAGATGGAGGTTTATCCTTCGATGACCTCATATGGTACTTCTCAGCCTTCACAACTCACCCAAGATGAGATGAAAGAGATATTCATCGACTCAACCACTCAAGATTAGCGAGGACGGCCCTATGGACTTGGTAGTATTCCCCGTATCCACGGAAAGGAGAATAGCAGTTGGGGGAGCAGCTCATCCACAATCATTTCGTTGCAAGACCAACTCAAAGCAGCTCAACGCAAGATTGAAGAACAAGAAGCAGAGAACGAGCGACGTGATGCCGAGCTTGCTCGCCGAGAAATCGAGTGTTGGGCTCATTTTTCTCCCATCTGAAGTTAACGGATGAGAAAATGTCTAAGTATCGGAAGAAGCATAACCCGATCCACAAAGCATGACGAACCCAAGCCGAAACTAGCAAAACAGCTCGTTGTCACCATAAGGCCCGAGCCAAACTCAAACGGCTCGGGTGCACCCCTAATCCCGTGCCAAACCCAGAAAATGGCTTGGTGTCACGGTGAGGACCAAGTCAAACTCAAACGGCTCGGGTGCACCACTAATCCCGTGACAAAACCAGAAAATGGCTCAGTGTCACGATAATTGTTTTAGTTAAACCCCGAGCCGTAAGCACTCGACCCACATAGAGGAATGACCCGAGCTGCAAGCCCAAAGCCGTAGGAACCCGAACCAAACCAAAGCTCGGTGTATCCCCGAGCCGAACCAAGGACAAGAAGCATTAAGCCCACGATGGAGCCTTCATGGACCGAGCCCAATACGAAGAGCCTCGGTGGAGTCGAACCCAAATATAAAGCCCATAAAGCCGCAACCGACCTGCAAAAAAGAAACTCCCGAAGAAACACGAAAACTTCCTTATCGTTTAAGAAGTCACTCTAGCCAACTTAGACTTATATATATATTCATGTACCTCCCTTAAAAAGGGGATTAGTAATTGACATAGCAAAACACTTGTATTCTTTCTGCAAAGAGCTTTCGAAATAGCTTTAATAAAACCATCTTGGCATCTCCATTTGTGCTTTGGTGGTTTTTACTCAAAAGTTTCAGATTCCTTAGAAAATCTAACCAAATTCAATTGTGTGGATTCACACTCCCACAATTTGGCGCCGTCTGTGGGGAGTCTCAACCACTTTGGACGATGACGAACGAGCTGAAGCCCTTAATTAAACGAAGGCATCTTGGGCCCACTGATGCCTCGGTGATGGGGACAAAGAAAAATAATCCTCCCAGTTGTCATCTTTGCTGGGGAAACCTACTATGATCTTCCGCTTAGATTTACTCGATACATAGTATTTCAGCTCCTCCACCTTACCACGGCGTCTGAATTCAAGTAGACTTCTCAAATGTTCGACCCCAACTTCTACTTCGTATACATAACTTCTGACTAGGATGCCGACTAGATGTCGGATCCCCCGAGCGTTGATTTGAGCAAGCGCCAAGTTGTGCTTCCACAAAAATTGTAGGATCACTTCAGGGATCGGGAACCATAGGAAACATCGATAGAAGAAACTCTCATAAAGAGTGAAGTGATCGGGAGGAGGATGATTGGCTCGGTCCGTCTTCGAGGGAAGAACAAATTCAATCTCCTCTGAAATGTTAAACGTTTGCCTCAGGGCCGCCAACGAATCTGGAGTCGAGAGAGTTGACCCCGGTGGGTCGGGTCATTTCTTAGCCTTCCTCTTCCTTGGAGCTCATTTTAGATGACCTACCAGACGTTCCAATTCTCATCTCGCCATGGCAGGGTCGTAGAACCAATCCTCTGGCTCGGGTTTCGCCTGATCGAGATTTGCTGTGTCAAGAAAGGAATTCACCGTTTCATCAAAGGGAGAGTCGTGAAGACAAGGTATGTCAAACTCCAAGGGGTTTTCGACATTACTTTCAGCTCCCGAATATACGATTTTTCTACCAAGTGTTGAAAGACCTACCACCGACCCACTCGAATCATCCAAATCCTTGAAAGTATCCATACACGCAGAATTGGCTCAACTAAAACTTCGAGCATTCAACAGCTCGTCGGAGATAGATGGCTCGGGAAATGAAGATTGACTAGGGCTCTCGAATAACCTAGCATACGGGTCGGGTGACATGGATACAGACGATTGCGACATCTCTTTAACTTCAAACGGTTTCGGGGTCCTTGAAGGAATGAAAAATTGATTGGGATTTCAGGGATTGTAAAGAACAGATCGGAGCCCTCGATAACTTCGAAGAATGGATCGGAATTTTTGAAGAATCAGAGAACAAATTGAGATTTTTTGAATAACTTGAAGAACATATCTGAATCCTCAAACAATTGCCGAAAACTCAAGAACAGCGGCGGAATTGCTTGAAGATAGATCGGGAAATTCAAAATGGATCGGCGGCGTGGAATAAATAATGAAAATCCTAGCTAAAAGACTTAAACAAAAATAGAGAGAGAGAGAGGAGAGGGAGGCTGTAAGACCTCGTACCAAAACTAGAAATATACCGTAAATCAAGATGTTGGAATCAAGAAGAAGTGAGTTAGAAAAACTTAATGAAGTCAAAAGAAGATGTTCAGTCACAAAAAACCTCAAATGGATCGAGGGAATAAGAAAATGGAACAAGACAAAGTAATCAAGAAAAAGTGAGTTAGGAAAACTCAATGACGTAAAAAAAGATGTTCAGTCACAACAAACCTCAAATGGATCGAGGGAATAAGAAAATGGAACAAGGCAAAGTACCAAAGGAACGGTACATGAGAACCACGATCCAAATCAAGGCAATGTTAGTTGCGAAGACTTAAGAGGACTTAGAAAGGCATTTAGGTCGAGGGAAAATTCAGTTGGGTCGAGGAAACTACGTTCTGGTCGAGTTCTGTGACCCGTGGGTCGGAGAAGTATAACCCAGCGGTTGAAAAGCTAACAGTTGGTCGAGTTTTATGACCCGTGGGTCGAAGCAGTACGACCCAGTGGTCGAAAAATTATCAGATCAGTGGTAAGGTGTAGTTTTCGTCTTTGGGTCTGTGAGGTGTCATCAACACATTCATCAGAAGTTAAGTGGGATATGTGTCGTAATATTAGGCCTTCGGTGACACTTGTTCGGACACATGTCGCACCAAAAAGCATCCAAATGATATTTGTCGTCATCTGTGACACTTGGCTGGTCTGGGCTGCCATTTGTCATCAAAGACGTGCCACCTAGCTAACCTTGTCCCCCTAGAAAATGTCTATATATATGATCCATCCCTTAGAACATTATGTATCCAAAATCAGTTCGAAACTCTGCCAAAGTCTGTTCAGATCTGACCTTAGGTCGAGTTTTCCTACCAACACGCTGTCTAAATCGACCCATATCCGTCCAGATCGTACCGTATGTCGATTATCCAGTCCGTTTGGTGTATAAACGTGACCCATGGTAGAATTTCCAGCCGGTAAGTGGTAGTCGATCATTTTCTTCCTAGATCCTTACCAAATAGTTGTCAAAACCTAGTTTTATCCTTAGCTTCAGGTTGACCGAGACAGCGAGGAGTAAGATCAGATCGTGCTGGAGCTTCGGTCTAGGAACCTCTAAGGTAAAATTGGTGAGTTGGGATGTTTGAGCATGAAGCGGTTATACGTTTTTCGTATAACCGTACGGATTGTTGTTGCGTGAATATTTGTTTGATGTTTAGCGGATTGTTTAATTATTTTGACTAAGTACGTTGCATGTTGTGATTGATGTTTGCATGTTAATGGCTAGAATTTTGATGCATGTTCTAGTATTTGCATGTGATGGTGGCGTGTAGTGAGAAGTGATTGGCATGAATGGTTGATAGCCCCCACAGCCATGTATGTGATGGTGGTGTGTGGTGAGAAGTGCTTGGCGTGAGTGGTTAACACCCCACGGCCATGTCTGTGATGTGGGCGTATTTGGTGCTTCCAGGATCCCTTACATGAAGGTAATAAGACTTGGTATGTTGGTTGATCCCCAATGGCCAAGTGCTACACGACGGTGTGGCTCGATAGAGATGTTTTGCGGCTTGGGTGTCTTTGTGACTACCAAGTGCAAGTGTTCTCTTGTTGTGAACTAATGAATGTTTAGTGGGCCTGACTCACTGAGTATTTCTAGAATACTCACCCCCGCCCCCATCTTTCTTGCAGGTAACCAGTAAAGGGAAACCATAGGGGAGTTCCGAACGTTAGTACCATCGGAGTAGTTTGTTGTCTTTTTGTAAAATCTTGTTTTGGTGTATATAGAATGTACTACTTTGGCGTTAGGCCTCGTTCGGACCTATATGATTTGTAATGTTTTCTCGGTTAATGTTAATATATTAAATGTTTTCTTAAAATGGTGAGTGTTCATTAATACTAGTCTTGTTCGGACTAACACAACTCAAGATCATAGTACGGGTTGAAAATCCTTACGCTATGCTCAAGAGGAATGGTACCGTGGATGGATTGACGTAAGTTTTAGATTCGTTCTGTAACTTAGGTTGGACCGTCTACGGATATCAAATTGTGGCATCTCCGGGCCATCTGGGTATAAATTGGTTCAGGGGTGTTACAAAATGTGGTATCAGAGCATGGTTTTGGTCATGCTCACGGGAATCGCTGTGGGAGTATAAATCCACGCCAATTGAATTCGTCACGCCTTTTAGAGAGATCCGAAACTTCTGAGTAAAAACCACTAAAAACACAAACAGAGATCCAAAGATGGTGTTTTATTAAGTTGTTTAGAAAGTTTTTTGTATGAGAGCAAAAGTACAGAGTTTTGCTAGGTAAATTGCGGATCCCCTTTTCTTAGGGTTTACATGAGTATAAATACTAAGTTAAGTCGGCTAAGTTAACGTCTAAAGAGATAAGGAAGATTTCCTAATTCTTCGGGATTTTTTTTTAGCAAAGCCTATCATCGTCATGGGCTTCGATTCATGGGCTGCCTTTGTCATCTCTTTTGTGGGCTCGAATTCGTGGGCTCGTTGTCTCGGCCCAATCTCTCACCATAGTTTATGGCTCGGGTGGCATACTATTGGTCGTAACCCCTGATCCGTCTGTCGTACCATGGATTGGGGTACACGTCCCAGCTTCTTCACCGTGGGTCGTGACCCTCGATCCTTCTATTGCGTCATGGATCGGGGTACACGACCCAACTCACCTTGTCGTGGTTCGGGATACATGACCCAACCTTCCTTTCACGGATCGGGGTACATTATCCACCTGCTTTGTCACGGATCGGGGTACACGACCCAACCTTTCATGGTTAGGGGGACCCGATCCACCTGCTTCATGGTCAGGGGGACCCGATCCACCTGCTTCACGGTTAGGCGGACCCGATCCTCCTGCTTCATGGTTAGGGAGACCCGATCCACCTGCTTCATGGTTAGGGGGACCCGATCCACCTGATTCGTCACGGATCGGGGTACATGACCCAACCTTCATGGTTGGGGGGATCCGATCCACCTGCTTCGTCACGGATCGGGGTACATGACCCAACCTTCATGGTTGGGGGGACCCGATCCACCTGCTTCGTCACGGATCGGGGTACATGACCCAACCTTCCTCTCACGGATCGGGGTACCCAATCCCTTGCTTTGTCACGGATCGTGGTACACCTTTCACGGTTAGGGGGACCCGATCCACCTGTTTCATGGTTAGGGGGACCCGATCCACCTGCTTCATACGGATCGGGGTACATGACCCAACCTTCATGGTTGGGGGGACCCGATCCACCTGCTTTGTCACGGATCGGGGTACATGACCCAACCTTCCTCTCACGGATCGGGGTACCCGATCCCTTGCTTTGTCACGGATCGTGGTACACCTTTCACGGTTAGGGGGACCCGATCCACCTGTTTCACGGCTAGGGATCCTGATCCGACTCCTCCTTCACGGCTAGGGATCCCGATCCAACTCCATCATAGTTAGGGATCCCGATCCAACTTCTTCACGGTTAGGGATCCCGATCCAACTCCTTCACAGCTAGGGATCCCGATCCACAGTTAGGGATCCAGCTGCTAGTGCTTTTTCATACTTAGCCATTTTTTAATCGTTGATTCTCAATAGGTGGAATCTGATCCAACAGTTAGCCCCCCAGCTTAGCAGTGTCAGTAATATTAATGCCGAGCTGTAAGTAATCGAGTGAGATCAACGATTCTCGTGGTCGCCCCGAACTGTCTTTTTTGATGACGCTCCCGAACCGTGACTCGTGGATAACCCCGAACCATCTCTTTATAGCATTGCTGATTTAGTTAGGGTATGGCTTCCTATGTAAACTCAGTTCGGGGTTTTGTTGCCTTGATACCTTTATCGGGGAGTGCAAGCGTTTTTGCTGGTTCCCGAGGCGAATGACGTCACCATTTGCCTATATAATCCGTGATACTTCTCATTTGTTCTCCACTTCATTTCTCCAAAAAAAAATTCAAAGCAGGTAACCTCTCTCTTCTTTCTCTCTCTAGATTTTTTGCTTAAGTTAATTTTTTAGTCGAAACTCCGTTGTTCTTCCTTCACCGCCGATCCGCTTGAATTTCCCGATCCATCTTCAACTAGCTCTGTCGCCGTCTTCAAGTTTTCCGGCAGTTTGCTTTGAAGATCTAGATTGACTCGCTATTCTTAAAGGATCTTCAACTTGTTCTTAATCTTTTTAAAGCTTTTGATCTATTTTGATAGGCTGCTGAGAGCCCTGATCCGTCTTTTGAATCTTAGAAACTCTAGATTCTCTTTCGTGAGTTGTTAGGGATCCCGATCTGTTCATATCTTCTAAGGACCCCGATCCGTCTTCGAATTCAAAGGAATGTCTCAGTCATCTGTTTCTGCGTCTCCCGATCCATATACCCGCTTGTTTGGCATTTCGGGACAGTCTTCGCTTCCTGAACCATCTTTCTCTCCTGATCCGTTTGTCACTCGAAGCTGTAGTCGGAAAGATTCTTCTGGTGCACATATTTCAGAAAACCTGGATGATCCAAGTGGTTCGGGGGTTGGACCTTCCCTCCTTGGCAGAAAAATGGTGCTCTCTGAATCCTCGGGAGTTGGCAGCAATTCCGGGAATCCTCCAAGATTTGAAGTGCTTCAACTTCATGATTCCCCTTTTGACGAGGCGGTAAACCCCTTTGTTGATGTTGTTGATCCCGATCTGCCAAAAGTTGAACTAGAAGATTGGTTCTTCGATCCAGCTGTGGCCAGACAGGAGTTGAAACGTTTGATGGGTCTCAACCGTCAAACTCCAAGGAAGAAGAAAACAAGGAAACGACCCGATCCACCTGGTTCAACCCTGGATTCGTTATCTGCCCTTAGGCATAGGTTTCGCATTTCTGAGGAAGTCGAGCTTGTTCTTCCTTCGCCATCAGACCGAGCTAGCAATCCTCCCCCTAACCACTTTACTCTCTACGAAAGCTTCTTCTACCGCTGCCTGTTATGGTTCCCGATCCCTGAGGTCATCCTACAGTTTCTTTGGAAATACAACTTGGCTATTTCTCAAATCAATGTGCGGGAAATCAGGCATATGGTTGGTATTTTGATCAGGAGTTATGAGTGCGATGTAGAAGTTGGCGTCGAACACCTGACACACTTGCTGAAGTTTAGGCGTCGTAATAAGAGAGAGCTGAAGTACTATGTGTCAGGCAAAGCTAGGAGAAATATCATAAGAGGTTTCCCGTCGAAAGACGATAATTGGGAAGATTACTTCTTTTTCGTCCCTATCTCCGAAGCGTCGGTGGGTCAGAGATGCCTTCAGTTTGTCAAGTCTGGCTGGGGAGAAATTGGTAGCCGATCCGTTGCTCGACTTGGGCCACGGCTCGGGTTTCCATTATTTAGCAGTTTTCCCTTTTTCTTTTTTAGGTTTTATCTGACCTTGCATAAATGTTTTTGTTTTGCAGTTCGTCATCTTCGTCTTTCATTGCCTCCCGATTTGTCCGAGGTTCATGAAGCGCTTTCAGCTCCCAAGTGTAACTGGTCTAGAGATTTCAATCTTTACCGAGTTGAGAGAGCCCGAGCCCTTTCGGAAGGACAATCAGTCGAGCAATCGTCCTCTTCTCACTCTTCAAGAGATACGATGGGAAGACCTACTTTTAGAGATCGGGCTGCCGCGAAAGCTAAAGCGGAGGCGGAAGCCAAGGAGAGAGCAAAGCAGGCAAAATCGTTGAGTCAATCTCGCCCTCCGATCAAACTGTGGTCACCATCGTCCCCGAACTGCTGATAACCCTCACGAACCGGCTCCTAAAGGGCTCATCCTGGGGCTTCGTCCAGCCGACTCTCAAATTATACCGCATAAGGACAAAGGCAAAGGGAAGGCCAAGGAGAAGAAAAACACGAGCAAAAAATGCCAGTCAGTAGATGACAAGGGAGAAGCCTCAAAGCGATTGCGACGTACTGAATTGCCTCGAGCCATCCCCGAAGCAATGCCTCTCTCTGCCGCCCAGATAAACGCTGAAGGGGCTTACAATGATGCCTCAGCTTCTGCGGCTATCTTCTCAAGGATCACCTGTCCAGGTGATCATTTTTTGCCGCCCGATACTCTGCTTAGGGACAAGGCCTATAGCAAAATGTCGCTTCGGGGCGTCAAGGTACGTGATGTTTACTTGTTTCGTTTTCGTTACCCGATCCATTCCAGCTTTTTTTTAACAGTGTTTCTCGTTGTTGTGCAGTTCATATCCCATCTTAATAGGATGGTGATGGGATACGAATCTGATGCCCGTAGGGATCGCGAGAAGGTCGAAGACGCTAGGCGGAAAGCCATTGAGCTGGATGGGAAGCTCAAAGAAGCCGAGGCAAATCAGGCTGCTGAACAGGAAAGAGCCGTCAAGAGGATCAAGGACCTTGAAGATGATGCTGAAGGGAGTAGAAAGCACATCAAAGAAGCTGACGAGCGGATCATGCGGTTGGAGTCAGGCAAAGTGAGGCGGGATGCTCATATAGTTAGCTTGACAAGGCAGCTAGAGGCTGCGAATGACCTTCTTGAGAGCAAGGTCGAGCAAGCTATTCTAGAGGCCAGACGCGAGACCATGATGACGTTCGAAGGCAAAGTTTCCCGAGCCGTAAAGCTTCTTGGCCAGATTGACGGTGAGCCAAAAGAGAACATGCTTGACCTTGCCCAGATTGAAGGCAATCTTCAATTCATTGGGCTGCTCCAAAGCGATGAGCCGCCATCTCTTGATGCCGAGGTGAAGAGTTTAGCTGAGTAGAAGGAGGGCTTGACGGGATCTCATGAGGCATTTGCTCAGCTCGTGGTGAAAATGAGAGGAATCCTGCGACTGTCTCCAGTCCGATCTGACATTCTCAAGGAGCTCAATGACGGTGAGCCCATGGAGACTGCTGCTGCAAGCGTCGGGATCGAGGATTTTTCTGGTTCTAACAAGGGAACGCCTAGCTTGGCTGATCTTAGTCCAGTGAAGTTTGCTAAAGAGACAGTCCCCGAACCCATTCCTGCGAAAGCTCTTGATGTTGCCCTAGAGAAAAAGGTTGCAGAGTTTGCTGAGGCGCTCCTTGAGGAGGACAAAGCCCCCGAAGGTGAATTAGCTGAGTAGATGGTGGAGTCGGAGCAGAAGGCGGTTATGACTCCTGAGATAGTGGAGGATTACGATCCTCTTTTCTTTGTCTAGTTTTAAAACTCTTTTTTCATTTTTTGTTAATGCATGGACGGCTTTATCCAAGTAGTCGCGTGAACTTAATTTCTTCTTTTTATCATCCGGTTCATAAGAGAGATCCTTGTGTTTAGGTGAACATGTTACCCTCAATCCGTCTGTTGCGTCATGGATCGGGGTACACGACCCAACTCACCTTGTCGTGGTTCGGGGTACATGACCCAACCTTCCTTTCACGGATCGGGGTACATGATCCACCTGCTTTGTCACGGATCGGGGTACACGACCCAACCATTCACGGTTACGGGGACCCGATCCACCTGCTTCATGGTCAGGGGGACCCGATCCACCTGCTTCACGGTTAGGCGGACCCGATCCTCCTGCTTCATGGTTAGGGAGACCCGATCCACCTGCTTCATGGTTAGGGGGACCCGATCCACCTGATTCATCACGGATCGGGGTACATGACCCAACCTTCATGGTTGGGGGGACCCGATCCACCTGCTTCGTCACGGATCAGGGTACATGACCCAACCTTCCTCTCACGGATCGGGGTACCCGATCCCTTGTTTTGTCACGGATCGGGGTACATCTTTCACGGTTAGGGGGACCCGATCCACCTGTTTCATGGCTAGGGATCCCGATCCGACTCCTCCTTCACGGCTAGGGATCCCGATCCAACTCCATCATAGTTAGGGATCCCGATCCAACTTCTTCACGGTTAGGGATCCCGATCCAACTCCTTCACAGCTAGGGATCCCGATCCACAGTTAGGGATCCAGCTGCTAGTGCTTTTTCATACTTAGCCATTTTTCAATCGTTGATTCTCAATAGGTGGAATCTGACCCCAACAATCACATTTTCAAATGTTTTATTGAGTCAAAATGGGTCGCAAAAAGACACTTAGGTTAATTCGATACATTCTGTGCATTTGGGGTGTTGGGGTTAGGACTTACCTGAATTGTTCGATGCAGATGTCTAATCAAGGATCAGGCAGGAATGGATGATGGAGTTCGTCATCAGAAGATAATGGGTCAGAAAATAATGAGAATTGGCTATAGTTAATGGGCGGAGCAGAGTATGGTGAACCAACTTGGTCAGGGACGTATGATGGATCTTTTCCGCCAACTCCAAGTGAGCCCACATGGTCAGGGACGTATGATGGATCTTTTCCGCCAACTCCAACTTGGTCAGGGACGTATGATGGATCTTTTACTTGGGAACCAATTGGCTCTGTGCAAGGTCAGCATGGGCAGTTTGTACCTCCGAATGTGTATCAAGGACCGGTTATAGCAAATCATTTGGGTCAACCAGTAGGTGGAGGGATTGATCCAAACTTAGCCCTACTTAGAGACATGTTTACGCAGATGCTACAGCAACAAGCTCTGATCAATGCTAACCAGAATGTCAATCCACCACCTGACTTTCTCAAGATTGTAATGATGATGAAGATTTTGGGTATGTACTACTTCAAAGGAGGTGCTGCCATCAGCAAGGCGGATGCATGGTTAAAGAACCTCGACAAGAACTTTGCATCAACCCGGTGTCCAGAATGATTCAAAAAGGACATAGCAGTGTACTACTTGCAGGAAGAAGCACTAGGATAGTGGGATGGTGTAAAAAGGATGTATGGGGATCAAATATCAACATGGGTGGAGTTCAGACAAGAATTTGAGAGGAAGTACTTTCCACCGGAGGCTCGGGACCGGATGGAAAGGGAATTTTTGGATTTGGTACAAGGGAATGGAAGTGTAAGAGAATATGAACCCGACTTCACCAAATTTAGGAAACACGTTTCTTATGGCCAGGAAGACGAGTATTCTCTAATTCGAAAGTTTCTGAGGGGATTGCGACCACATATTAGTAGCATACTCCAAGCAATGGTACACACCAATTTGTATGCACTGGTCGAGCGAGCTGTGGAAGTGGAAGAAAGTCTAATTGTGGGAAAGGAGGCTGCATCTCGAGGTTAAAGTGATAATCGTGGGAAGGGAAGTTCTCAGCAAGGTCAGAAACCAACACAGCTAGTTGGGCAAGGGAAATAAAATAAATGGGGAAGAGATCAAACTCATCAGGAGAATCAAAGTACGCCATCGAAGGACTCAGGAATAGTGTGTTACTCGTGTGGGAAAGTAGGACACATCTCTCGGAATTACCAAAACAACAGTTCATACAAGCCTTCGGTGCCAACTTACGTTACTTGTTTCAATTGTGACGAGAAAGGTCACTACGTGAAATCGTGCCCGACAGCTCATCCAATGGTAGCATCACTACTGGCAAATCATCCCCCATCAGCCCCACAAGAAGAGAAACCCTCGATGAAGAAGCAAGAGACAGTAGTGGTAATTTTGATGAAGTGATGGCATGATTGAATGATTGATTGTTTGCTTGCTTGCTTTAATGAGTATGAATTTCTTATATGTTTATAATTGCATGATAGTGGTAATTTTGTTAAGTGTCCCGGAAGCTTTAGTGTCTAGTAGTAGAAATGAACCGTAAGTGTAAAGGCAATCTAGAATGCTAGGAAAAAGAAGTTAAGTCTAACCAGGGACCCAAAACCTTAGTAGCGGAGTCTGAGTAGTAGGAAACCATAGAATCCATAAGCAAACTTTCTTGGCCTATTATTCAAACCATTGGTGGCATGTGGAGATGGTTAAGGCAAAGACGAAGTAAACCAACGAAGAGCGGACTCAAGGAACAAGAAGAAGCAGAAGACCAGGGACGAACAAGACAGGAGGAGCAGTCGAAGACTTAAGAATTCGGGAAAAAATCTTATAAGGAGGAAGAATGTAATACCCCGTACCAAAACTAGAAATAGGCCGTAAATCAAGATGTTGGAATCAAGAAGAAGTGAGATAGGAAAACTCAATGAAGTCAAAAGAAGATGTTCAGTCACAACAAAACTAAAATGGATCGAGGTATTAAGAAAATGGAACAAGGCAAAGTACCAAAGGAACGGTACGGAAGAACCACGATCCAAATCAAGGCAATGTTAGTTGAGAAGACTTAAGAGGACTTAGAAAGGCGTTTAGGCTGAGGGAAAATTCAGTTGGGTTGAGGAAATTACGTTCTTGTCGAGTTCTGTGACCCGTGGGTCGGAGAAGTATGACCCAGCAGTTGAAAAACTAACAGTTGGTCGAGTTTTATGACCCATGGGTCGAAGCAGTACTACCCAGTGGTCGAGAAATTATCAGATCAGTGGTAAGGTGTAGTTTTCGTCTTTGGGTCTGTAAGGTATCGTCAACACATTCATCGGAAGTTAAGTGGAACATGTGTCGTAATATTAGGCCTTCGGTGACACTTGTTCGGACACATGTCGCGCCAAGAAGCATCCAAGTGATATTTGTCGTCATCTGTGACACTTGGCTGGTATGGGCTGCAATTTGTCATCAAAGACGTGCCACCTAGCTAATGTTGTCCCCCTGGAAAATATCTATATATATGATCCATCCCTTAGAACATTATGTATCCAAAATCGGTTCGAAACTCTGCCAAAATCTGTTCAGACCTGACCTTAGGTCGAGTTTTCCTACCAACACGCTGTCCAAATCGACCCAGATTCGTCTAGATCGTATCGTAGGTCAAGTTTCCAGTCCGTTTGGTGTATAAACGTGATCCAGGGTAGAATTTCCAGCCGGTAAGTGGTAGATTCTGTCATTTTCTTCCTAGATCCTTGCCGAATAGTTGTTAAAACTTAGTTTTATCCTTAGCTTCAGGTTGACCGAGACAGCCAGGAGTAAGATCAGATCGTGGTGGAGCTTTGGTCTAGGAACCTCTAAGGAAAAATCGGTGAGTTTGGATGTTTGAGCATGAGGCGGTTATACGTTTTACGTATAACCGTACTGATTGTTTGTTGCGTGAATATTTGTTTGAGGTTTAGCGGATTGTTTAATTATTTTTACTAAGTATGTTGCATGTTGTGATTGATGTTTGCATGTTAATGGCCCTAGGATACATTAGACATGTTGTGGTGTTGCATTCATGTTAGTGTTTTGTTTAGGTTATAGCTTCCACGTGTGCATACTTTGATTCGCATTATTGCTTGTTGATTATTATTTTGGGTTTGAGTTGTGAACTAATGAATGTTTAGTGGGCCTGACTCACTGAGTATTTCTAGAATACTCATCCCCGCCCCCCATCTTTCTTGCAGGTAACCAGTAAAGGGAAACCTTAGGGGAGTTCCGAACGTTAGTACCATCGGAGTAGTTTGTTGTCTTTTTGTAAAATCTTGTTTTGGTGTATATAGAATGTACTACTTTGGCATTAGGCTTCGTTCGGACCTATATGATTTGTAATGTTTTCTCGGTTAATGTTAATATATTAAATGTTTTCTTAAAATGGTGAGTGTTCATTAATACTAGTCTTGTCCGGACTAACACAACTCAAGATCATATTACGGGTTGAAAATCCTTAGGCTATGGTCAAGAGGAATGGTACCATGGATGGATTGACTTAAGTTTTAGATTCATTCTGTAACTTAGGTTGGACCATCTACGGATATCAAATTGTGGCATCTCCGGGCCATCTCGGTATAGATTGGTTCAGGGGTGTTACAGAGGCTACCTGTTTTTGGAGAGTTTTTCGAAGAAATGAAGTTATGAGAAATGAGGAGGTACCTCGGTTTATATAAGCGCCTAAAAAAAGCGACCAGTGGCGTCACACGCCTCGGGAATCAGCAAAAACGGAGACTCTCACACTTCCCAAGAAAGAATTTTTACCAGGTCCTTAAAATTCCGGAGGCGAGATTCACCACCGAGCCGTTGAGACAATACTCAGCAAAATAGTAAACATCACGGCTCGGGAGCACAGTCACCTCGAGACCATGAAGCAAAAACAAAAAACGGCTTGGTGCCAGCGATTTCGAATCAGCTCGGGGACTAAGTCGACAATGGACAGTGACGTCGCATAGGCCACAAACTAAGTTTTTGTGTAAGGATACCCCAAGCCAACAAAACAGCATAACTGCTCGGGGGGCTTAATAAAATCTCCTAAATGGTTTGGTAACCTTGCTTCAACGGTTCGGTAACTCCACCAAAAATGGCTCGGCATCATCATAACAATTCGGCTAAGGATGTTAACTTTATAATGCTCTTTACCTCGACACTTTCAAAATTGACACTGACGAGCTGGGGGCTAACTGTTGGGGTCATTTTTCTCCCATCTGAAGTTAACGGATGAGAAAATGTCTAAATGTCCGAAGAAGCATAACCCGATCTACAAAGCATGACGGACCCAAGCCAAAACTAGAAAAATGGCTCGGTGTCAGCATAAGGGCCGAGCCAAACTCAAACGGCTCGGGTGCACCCCTAATCCCGTGCCAAAATCGGAAAACAGCTCGGTGTCACGGTGAGGACCGAGCCAAACTCAAATGGCTCTGGTGCACCACTAATCCAGTGACGAAACCGGAAAACGGCTCGGTGTCACGATAATTGTTTTAGTTAAACCCCAAGCCATAAGCACCCGAGCCACGTAGAGGAATGACCCGAGCTGCAAGCCCAAAGCTGTAGGAACCCGAACCGAACCAAGGACAAGAAGCGTTAAGCCCACAATGGAGCCTTCATGGACCAAGCCCAATACAAAGAGCCTCAGTGGAGCCGAACCCAAACGTAAAGCCCATAAAGCCGCAACCGACTTGCAAAAAGAAAACTCCCGAAGAAACAGGAGAACTTCTTTATCGTTTTAAAAGTCACCCTAGCCGATTTAGACTTATATATATATATTCATATACCTCCCTTAAAAAGGGGATCCGCAATTGACATAGCAAAACAATTGTATTCTTTTTGCAATGAGCTTTCGAAACAGTTTTAATAAAACTATCTTTGGATCTCCGTTTGTGCTTTGGTGGTTTTTACTCAGAAGTTTCAGATCCCTTAAAAAGTCTAACCAAATTCAATTGTGTGGATTCACACTCCCACATCGAGATTCAACAGAACAAAATTCGGATTGAGAAGCTCGTCACATACCTTGGGGAAAATGATCCGGGTTTAGCATCGTGGATGGACTCGCAAACAACACATGCGTCAACAAATTGAACAACTGCACCACCACAATAGAACTGATCTTAAAATTTTATATTTTAGGTTCATGGAACTAAATGTTTTGTTAACTTTATTTCCCTTTTTGTTGTACATTTTAATGGTTCGTAACATAATTAATATAATTACTATATAAATTAAATTCTATAATTTTATATTTACTAATTATAAATTTACGAATTG
Organism: Pseudoturritis turrita; assembly: GCA_900406555.1. Taxonomy (NCBI): domain Eukaryota; kingdom Viridiplantae; phylum Streptophyta; class Magnoliopsida; order Brassicales; family Brassicaceae; genus Pseudoturritis; species Pseudoturritis turrita. The sequence continues at coordinate 466,242 of OVBL01000143.1, read as the reverse complement.
TTTTTCTAAAAAAAAAAATTCAAAACTACTATTTCATATATTAAATACAATTTCTTAAATAAAATATAAGGCATTGCAAAACAGTGGCAAAAATTTGCGACATTCTTACAACTACATCGGACCAATTAAGGTAATCTCCGTTTTGTTAATTAAATGTAGTTGCAATTCAGATGCAAAAGTTTTCCACTATTTTGCAATGACATACATATAAAATAGTCACACTCATGTGCGACTAAACTTTGTGACTTTGTCTTAAATCTCAAACCGTGGCAACTTTTATAACTATATTACGACTCAGAATCAACACTGAAAACTACGTCCCAACATTGTCACAAAATTATAGCGACCATATACCCACTGTTTTTCCGACGACATTACATGATTTGCGAGCACCTTTGTCATCGTAAAATATAGTTGCAAATATATGACTGTGTATAGTAGTCGCAAAATAGTGGAAAGTAGCAACTAATTTGCGATGCCAAAATTTAGCGACGAAAATATTGTGACGCCAACATGTCGTCACATAGTAGTCTTAAATAATTAAATTGCGACTAAATTGCAACTAAACAGTTAGTGACAATATCTCTATTTGTTGGTAGTGTCAATGTCTTGAATTATTGTAAAAATATCAAATAAATTATCTCATATGTTTAAAGATACCAATATCAAGAGACATTTATATAAGCAGAATCATTAATCAAGTAAGAATTCAAAAATCCAAAATTATTTTGTAATTTTCGGATTTTTTATGAGTTTCACAAAAATAATGTTCAAAAGTCAAAATGCTCTATAATGTGAAAAATCAAGCTAATCCCTATTACCCATGATGAATCAAGTTTAACAAAGTGAATTTCAACCAAATTGCATCATAAATTTGTGGGTTGTAGTACCCATAACAAATAATTAAATAAACGAACAAACATGTTAAAAATCTATGGTTCCCTCATCGTAGAAGCAGATCTAAGTGTTCTCCACCTATATAAGTATTCACCTAGTTTATGAAAGAGGTAAATATGGAGATGAGAAGGAAGCATCACTAGTGAAGTCTACATTGTGAAAGAGGTAACAATTTTTTTTTTTTAAGAGGTAACAATTTATTTAAAGTAAAAAAAAGAGTAGAAACAATCGACAAATATCTTACGAAGAAGGAGACAAAGCGACCTAGGCTTTTTTCCGAAGTTCTCCATAAACATGCTGACGTGGCAGCATATAGTAGAATCTTAAAAAACTGACATAGCTAGGTTTATAAACCCCAAATAGCCCTTTTTAGTTAGTATAGATTATAGATTATACTCAAAATAAATTTTAATTTAAAATTCTGTTTAATTTAAAATTTTATAAGTAAAATAACTTCTGATATAATGGAGTTAATAGTTTCTTATAAAATAGTTAAATATTAGAGTTTCAGTTTTTAAACTTTGGTAAACCTGGATATAACAATATATAAGTAATATTTGTTTGTTTGTAGATTTTCATTAATTCATTAATAAATATATATAATTCCATATAAATGATGACAAGTAAATGGAAAAAGCTGACAATGATACACATCACCATTTTAATTGAATAACCTCAGTCAAACCAAAAATTAGGCAAATCTCACTTTTTGAAAAGATTCTCTCCTAATTGTTGCTTATTGTTTTCCTGATTCCATCCCAATTGGAAAAAAAAAACAAATTATTACCATATAATAATATATATTACCATATAGATATACAAAGATGGCTTTATGTGTGTATAAATACATGTAGCAATAACATACACACAAACCCCAACACACACAAAAACGCTTGTGAAGAAAAAAGAGAAACCCAAAAAACCAAAAAGCAGAAAGAAAACAAAACTCTCTTTTAGTTTAAATGGCAAACCGTTTCCTCCGACCAAACCTCATCCACCGTTTCTCCACCGTGAGCCCCGTCGGATCTCCCTCCACCATTGTCCCTGAGACTATGTTCTTAAAACCGGATGGAAAAACGAATCGGAAAGTGTTTCACGTCACCCAAACGTCGGATATATCCGGTCCAACAGCGGATCATCCAACAAAGGTCGTCCCGGAGATCCTTTCCTTTAACCAACCAAAACCAGACGTTGACCATCATCTTGATCTCTCCGACCAAGCTAGACTCTTTGCTTCTGTCTCAATCTCCGATCTTCTCCGCTCAACCGTAGTTCTTCATGCCACGTCCATAGGCCCTATGGTCGATCTTGGCTCGTGGATCATGAGTTCGAAGCTCATGGACACAACCTTTACACGCGATTTTGTCCTCCGTATCGTGAAAGGAACGTTTTACGACCATTTCTGTGCCGGAGAAAACGCCGTTGCTGCCGCAAGATGCGTTAAGAGCATGTATGAGTCCACGGGACTTAAAGGGATGTTGATGTACGGCGTCGAACATGCCGAAGACGGTAGCGCGTGTGATAAAAACATCAAGAAATTCATTGAGACTGTTGAAGCTGCTAAAACCCTACCTACGTCTCACGTAAGATATTCTCAATTTTCTATATTTTTTATTTTTTATTTTTCTAGTCTCAAAAAGTTCATCTATGTTTATTCATTTCTCTGTTTTTCCAAAACACTCTCCTCAGATAGTTTCATCAAAACATGTTTTTGTGGCAAAACATTTTCTAGTCTCATAAATAAGTTTTGGTGGCAAAATATCAGTAAATGTTTTTTCATTTATTAATGAAATTAACATTCCTATTAAAAAAAAAAAATATATATATATATATATAAAGGTATATTGATGAAATGTTTTAAACGTATTTGACAAAAAATGTGTATTGATGAAAAACCGTACATTGGTAAGAAATATGTTCTTGTGGAAATATATATTGAATACATATTTTTTATTTATCAATATACGTTTTTTATTTTTCACTCGAAATGTTTTTTTTTGTGATAAAAACACTCGAACTGTTTTGCCAACAATATCCTTAATGTTTGGTTAAAAAGAATGATTCAATTTTTCGATATAACCATTATTTTATTATTCAGATCAAATATTTAAGTGGGGTTACATATATGATAATCAATCTATGCAAGTTGTATCTACAAGACTACAATCAAATCATAGATATATTATTGTATCATATGGAAATGTATAAAAACATGGAAATATCTAGAACCACTTAAAACCTTTTCTACCGAAAAAATAAATATATAACCAATTAAATTAGAAAGGAGACAAACGCAAACCTTAAAAAGCAAAAAGAACACCAACTTGTCTGAATTTTAATTTTGTTTAATTATTATGACTAGAATATAATCAAAGACACGTCAGTTTCTCGTCGGGCTTAAAGTTAACACGTAAATCACGCAATGAGGAAATATTTGGAAATCTGAATTGTCAACTACACTCGAGGAATATTCTTCGGCTTACAATAATCCCGGTTTATTCCGGTTCACTGATTAATTAGTCTTTGCCTGAACAGTTGAGCTCAGTGGTGGTGAAAATCACAGCGATTTGTCCAATGAGTCTCCTGAAACGAGTGAGCGACTTACTTCGATGGCAGTACAAGAACCCAAATTTCAAACTTCCATGGAAACTCGATTCATTTCCGGTTTTATCCGGTTTAAGTCCTCTCTACCACACAACCTCCGAACCAGAGCCATTAACCGCAGAAGAACAACAAGAGCTAGAGAAAGCTCACGAACGCATGAAATTAATCTGTCGAAACTGTCAAGAATCTAATGTACCGTTACTAATCGACGCCGAGGACACGATCCTCCAACCGGCGATCGATTACATGGCATATTGGTCGGCGATTATGTTCAATTCCGACAAAGATCGACCCATTGTTTACAACACGATTCAAGCCTATCTAAAAGACGCAGGAGAGAGATTGCACTTGGCGTTACGGGAATCCCAGAAGATGAATGTTCCTATTGGGTTTAAACTGGTGAGAGGTGCCTATATGGCTAGTGAAGGAAGGTTAGCAGATTCCTTGGGTTACAAGTCACCAGTCCACGACACCATTCAAGAGACACATGCTTGCTACAATGAATGTATGAGTTTCCTCATGGAGAAAGCCTCGAATGGCTCAGGCATCGCCGTCGTTCTAGCGACGCATAACACCGATTCCGGTAAGCCATTGAACCATATTTATTGATTAAGAACCCTACATTTGAAAATTGAAAATAAGAATGAGAACCTAATGAAATGTATATGAAATATGGCAAGTGAACTCACTACCAATTGATTTTAGTAGGTCAAGATATTCGGATTTTTTTTTTGTTTGGTTAGAATTTTTCAAGTTTTGGAATTTTTGTTTTGTTTTGAAAACATGTCCGAACTAGAAACGAATTTTATTTAGGCTCCGTATAGTTTAATTTTTTTGGCCAGGTTCGATTTTAGATATAAAAAAAAAGAAAATTTTACTAAAATTACATATGTATTTAGTATATTGAAATATATTTTGTATATATTTAGTTACAAAGTATTTTTCAGTTTGTTTTGGTTCTTTAGATTCATTTCGGTTTTCATGCACACTCCAGATTTATGATGAAATTGTCCATGAACTTTGATATATTGATATGTTATTATCTCGTTTGTGATTTATGATAGGTAAACTAGGGGCAAGGAAAGCGAGTGAGCTCGGGATCGATAAAGAGAACGGGAAGATTGAGTTTGCACAGCTTTACGGGATGTCGGATGCGTTATCCTTCGGGTTGAAGAGGGCCGGTTTCAATGTCAGCAAGTACATGCCGTACGGCCCGGTCGCAACCGCAGTTCCATACCTTATTCGACGGGCCTATGAGAACCGCGGTATGATGTCCACCGGTGCTCTAGACCGCCAACTTATGAGGTAAATCACCGGTTTAACACTCTGGTTCAGTCATTGATATATAGTAGTACAGGCTTATAATTCACTGATTTAACACTTTACTTCAGTCCGTACCGGTTAAGAAAATACCGTTTTCGGTCTAGAATTTGGTATTAACGATGTGTTGGTATGATTGTGTCTTTGTAGGATGGAGCTTAAGAGGAGAATAATGGTTGGGTGAAGAGAGGAGATTAATAATGTGCATCAATGGAAGGAGACATATTCATGGAATTTGGCAAATGTAGATTTAAAAATTATGCATAAGTTAAGTAGCAAAATATTTATTGTAGCTTGACCACAAAAGGATATCATTGTACAATGTATATATCCTTCGTGATCAGTGATAATGCAATTAGCATCTTTTATTTTCTGCTTAATCAATAATGTCTATGCTATTATTTGGGAAACATTATATAAAAAACAAACTTTAAAATGGTAAGATATTACAAAGAATGCCATTAAAAAATAGATAATTTTAATAATTTTATTAAGCGTAGAATAGTCAAAACCTAATTTTACACAATTAACTAAATTTCTTTTTCATAATATCCTTAATATATTAAAAAAAAATTGACACAATATCTTTGTATTAGATATTCTAACTCTGATTTCTATAAATCGCTATTAATTTGATTGGTTAAAACATTTAGAATTTAATTTTTAAAAATCAATAAATCAAGCTTAATCCACTGGAAAAATAGTTTAATTACAATATATTAAACTATTAAAAATAGTTCCATACCTTATTCGACGGGCCTATGAGAACCGCGGTATGATGTCCACCGGTGCTCTAGACCGCCAACTTATGAGGTAAATCACCGGTTTAACACTCTGGTTCAGTCATTGATATATAGTAGTACAGGCTTATAATTCACTGATTTAACACTTTACTTCAGTCCGTACCGGTTAAGAAAATCCGTTTTCGGTCTAGAATTTGGTATTAACGATGTGTTGGTATGATTGTGTCTTTGTAGGATGGAGCTTAAGAGGAGAATAATGGTTGGGTGAAGAGAGGAGATTAATAATGTGCATCAATGGAAGGAGACATATTCATGGAATTTGGCAAATGTAGATTTAAAAATTATGCATAAGTTAAGTAGCAAAATATTTATTGTAGCTTGACCACAAAAGGATATCATTGTACAATGTATATATCCTTCGTGATCAGTGATAATGCAATTAGCATCTTTTATTTTCTGCTTAATCAATAATGTCTATGCTATTATTTGGGAAACATTTTATAAAAAACAAACTTTAAAATGGTAAGATATTACAAAGAATGCCATTAAAAAATAGATAATTTTAATAATTTTATTAAGCGTAGAATAGTCAAAACCTAATTTTACACAATTAACTAAATTTCTTTTTCATAATATCCTTAATATATTAAAAAAAAATTGACACAATATCTTTGTATTAGATATTCTAAGTCTGATTTCTATAAATCGCTATCAATTTGATTGGTTAAAACATTTAGAATTTAATTTTTAAAAATCAATAAATCAAGCTTAATCCACTGGAAAAATAGTTTAATTACAATATATTAAACTATCAAAAATAGTTCCATACCTTATTCGACGGGCCTATGAGAACCGCGGTATGATGTCCACCGGTGCTCTAGACCGCCAACTTATGAGGTAAATCACCGGTTTAACACTCTGGTTCAGTCATTGATATATAGTAGTACAGGACTTATAATTACTGATTTAACACTTTACTTCAGTCCGTACCGGTTAAGAAAATACCGTTTTCGGTCTAGAATTTGGTATTAACGATGTGTTGATATGATTGTGTCTTTGTAGGATGGAGCTTAAGAGGAGAATAATGGTTGGGTGAAGAGAGGAGATTAATAATGTGCATCAATGGAAGGAGACATATTCATGGAATTTGGCAAATGTAGATTTAAAAATTATGCATAAGTTAAGTAGCAAAATATTTATTGTAGCTTGACCACAAAAGGATATCATTGTACAATGTATATATCCTTCGTGATCAGTGATAATGCAATTAGCATCTTTTATTTTCTGCTTAATCAATAATGTCTATGCTATTATTTGGGAAACATTTTATAAAAAACAAACTTTAAAATGGTAAGATATTACAAAGAATGCCATTAAAAAATAGATAATTTTAATAATTTTATTAAGCGTAGAATAGTCAAAACCTAATTTTACACAATTAACTAAATTTCTTTTTCATTATATCCTTAATATATTAAAAAAAAATTGACACAATATCTTTGTATTAGATATTCTAACTCTGATTTCTATAAATCGCTATTAATTTGATTGGTTAAAACATTTAGAATTTAATTTTTAAAAATCAATAAATCAAGCTTAATCCACTGGAAAAATAGTTTAATTACAATATATTAAACTATTAAAAATAGTTCCATACCTTATTCGACGGGCCTATGAGAACCGCGGTATGATGTCCACCGGTGCTCTAGACCGCCAACTTATGAGGTAAAACACCGGTTTAACACTCTGGTTCAGTCATTGATATATAGTAGTACAGGCTTATAATTCACTGATTTAACACTTTACTTCAGTCCGTACCGGTTAAGAAAATACCGTTTTCGGTCTAGAATTTGGTATTAACGATGTGTTGGTATGATTGTGTCTTTGTAGGATGGAGCTTAAGAGGAGAATAATGGTTGGGTGAAGAGAGGAGATTAATAATGTGCATCAATGGAAGGAGACATATTCATGGAATTTGGCAAATGTAGATTTAAAAATTATGCATAAGTTAAGTAGCAAAATATTTATTGTAGCTTGACCACAAAAGGATATCATTGTACAATGTATATATCCTTCGTGATCAGTGATAATGCAATTAGCATCTTTTATTTTCTGCTTAATCAATAATGTCTATGCTATTATTTGGGAAACATTTTATAAAAAACAAACTTTAAAATGGTAAGATATTACAAAGAATGCCATTAAAAAATAGATAATTTTAATAATTTTATTAAGCGTAGAATAGTCAAAACCTAATTTTACACAATTAACTAAATTTCTTTTTCATAATATCTTTAATATATTAAAAAAAAATTGACACAATATCTTTGTATTAGATATTCTAATTCTGATTTCTATAAATCGCTATCAATTTGATTGGTTAAAACATTTAGAATTTAATTTTTAAAAATCAATAAATCAAGCTTAATCCACTGGAAAAATAGTTTAATTACAATATAAAATTAGATTGACAAAATAAATCAATATAAATTTTATTATTTATAAATAAATTTTGAATTAGCCAAAAAACCAAGTCACAGAGAAAAATTAGAAATGTAACAATGATGTGACAGAATGACAACATTGTTTTACTGTTCATGGTGTTAGTATCATTTTACGCATCATTTCATCAGATTTCGTTCATCAGCATCAAACAGGTAAAAACATTACAGTATCAAGTTATGTGAAAAAATTATATGGATATAGATCTAAATAACAAGTTACATACTCATAACCTTGTTAAAATATTTATTATATCATATAAACATGTAAATGAACTTCTAACTTTAATGTAACGTGATAACTAAATTATTAAACGTTAATTTTCGTAATGATATATATGTGTTTCAGAAATTACATTTTCTATTTTCTTGTTTCGTGTTGTATCACTGTTATTAATTTATTTAACGCACTAACAATATATATATATACCTTGTTATTAAAATATATATTATCTATAAAACAATAATTTACCAGGTTAGAGACTATATTTTCCAATAAATCATAGTAGTCACCACGATATATTTATTTGTAACCAAATAAATATTAATAAAATTCGATCACGACTGACACAATCACAAACAAAAATTTTAAGAGCATATCAAGACTATAATGAGCTGCGGTTGTTGGCGCGGTGGAGAAGCTTCAGTCACAAATCTCCGGCGGTTGCTAGAGCGGCGGATATGTCTCAATGAAAAATCTGCGACGATTGCTAGCGCGATTGATATAGGGCCTGTTCATTTGCCTGCTGCCTGCGGCTGCGGCTGAAACTTGCGACCATATATTATGATTGTTATTCGTTTAGTAGTCGCAGCATCTAGTCGCAGCGCCTGGTCGCAACAATTCCAGTCGTAACGCTGAAAAATTCAGCGATCAAAAATTTCAGACGCTGATGCTGCTACTGGCGGCAGCATTTGATCGCAGGAATCTGCGAACACTGTTTGGCCGCATGATGCAGCCGCAGCTTTCTGCATCAGGCAAACTAACAGACCCACAACCACAAATCTTCGGTGATTGCTAGCGCAACGTAGAAGCCTTGCCGCAACATCTTTAAGCGGGTGGAGGAGCGAAAAAATAAAATCCAAATCTCTAATTAGAGATCCATGTTCAAAATTCACTTACAAGATTCAATTTCTCAATTGAAAGAGAAATCACTGCCACCCAAAATCCCAAACCCATTTTTGTGATCCGATGAAGCTGGATCTAACTCCATTTTGAACTTGGGTTATTGCGGCGGCGGATATAACATCAACAAAACTTGATTCTGCAGGGCGTGAGGGAGATCGAGAGATGAGAGAGATTTGCCGAGATACGCCGTACGCAGTTTGCAGTGGTGGTGGATTGGTGAGGTGATAATCAGAGTTTCCATCGTCAACTAGCCACGCGTTATCATCACTAAATCTAAAACTGCTTTGCAAATGTACGACATGTTGTTGTTGCTAACACATCTTCTTCTTCCAATGTCTATTTCTGCTTCATTTATTAGTCTTCTAGACTAGTGTTTGAGCAGACGAGGGAGAGAGATAGAGAGAGATAGGAAAGAGGAGAGAGAGGGAAAAAATAGAAGGAATGGTATAATAGGATTAAACAAAAAAAAAAACAGTTGCTTTAATATAAAAACTATCGCAGCCATATAGTAGGTCCGCCATTGAATTAACATCACATAACTTTCAAAATCGATTATCTTATTAAACCAAATATCACAAAATTGTTTCAAAAATCATGACCCAACGCACAACACATGTACAAACCAAGTTTTATATTTATTTACGATTCACTATATGACTTTTATAGTGTGTTCTTCATGTTTCGTTTTTGAATGAATGTAAAATTGTATTCAATCAAAAACATTTGTACATTAAATGTGACTTTAGTTTGAAGAAAATTTAAACTAGTTTAGAGCATGAGAAGGAGATAGAGTCTCAAGGTGTTTTTCTATGGGTTTGCGTGGCAAATCACATAGTCATACCGTCATTGTAGTTGAAGTCGCCGGATAAACGAATCGAGCTCAATCGATTTATGACATTCTTGTGAATAAGTTTAGTGATGCATTCGGCTGTGGATAGTGTCTCACCGTGACGTCGGTTGTTATGCTTCCGCCAAATATGATATATCGTTGCTTGGAAAACATATCGTAAGAGAAATCGCTTCATCTTTTCAAAGTGGGAGCTGTTGAGAAGCATCATCAATTGATCCCACTCGTTTGAATAGTCTCCAGATATCAGTTTCACCGTTAACTTCCACCATACTTGTTCAGAGAATCGGCAAGCAAAGAAAAGGTGATTTCGAGATTCTTCATGGCCACCACACAACACACAATCTGTACTCAACCCCACATTCCAAGAACGCATTCGGTATCCGGTTGCCAATCTGTTGTGAGAAGCAAGCCAAGATAAGAATGCATATTTCGGTGGGGCATATGTGAATCACGCTCCATGGTACCAAGCAACCCTCACGTGATTAATTTTCATTAGCTTCGATGTCCGCTTTGTAGAGAATTTTTTAGAAAATTTATTTTCTCCACATTCCAAAGTATTGTGTCTTCATCAGAATGTTGTCGCTGCCTCTATTTTTAGATTTCATCCTCAATGTTGTTTAACATCTCCGTACAGTGATTTTGGCACGTCGATGGTTATACATCGATGACACCGTGGCATGAGCTGGGATTCCTAGGTCGATGAATCCCCTAGGCCCGATTAACTCAATTAGTCTTCTCCTTGTCGACCAGTTGTCATACCAAAAAGAAGTGCTCTGTCCATTCTTAACTTCAACCCGTATGAATTGTTTTGCCAACTCTCTATATTTCAATAACTTTTTCCACATCCATGATCCTTTGTTTTATTTTTCCTTCACTTCCCAAAACGTTTCTTTTTGGAGAAAAGAACATCTTATCCATTGAATCCAAAGAGTTTGTTGAGAAGATAGAATTCTCCAAATCAATTTTAAGCAACAAATTTGGTTAGCTTCCTTAATTGATTTAATCCCTAGACCCCCCTTCATCCTTTGGTTTGCAAACATTAGACCAGGCGATTTGTTCTTTCTTCGAGTTGAGCTGTGGTCCAGACCAGAGAAAAGCAGAACAAACCTTATCCAACTCCTTTGCACAACCATTCAGCAATTGGTAAGCTGCGATCTAGAAGTTCACTATCCTTGCCACCACATAATTGAGTAGATGAAGTTTTCCGGCATACGATAAGAATCTAGTCATGCATGAGGTCACTTTCGATCTTATTATTTCCACCAGAGGCATGTAATCTGTTGATGTCTTCTGTTTTGTGAGCAACATCAGTCCCAAATAACGAACTAGTAGCTGTCTCGTAGCAAAAGGCAAATGTGAGATTATATCGTCGCGAACATGAGCTGAAATCCCTGCAAGATATAACGTGGATTTTTGATGCTGATCTTCAGACCTGAACTTATAGCAAACTCATCAAAGATTTGAATTGTTCCATCAATAGAACTCTTTCTACCATCCACAAACACCATTAAATCTTCTGCAAAGCACAAGTGCGTCAATTGAATGTGTTTACACTTAGGATGATATCATATCTTTCTATCTTTTGCTGCTTTGTCTAACATTTTTGACAGCATATTCATGCAGATAATGAAGAGATACGGCGAGAGGGAACATCCTTGACAAAAACCTCTTCCACTTCTAAAGAAACCTGCTAGTTCCCAATTCACTTGAACCGAAAAAGACGATGTCGTAATACATAGTTTTATCCAATGGATAAATCTCTCTGGGAGATTCAAAGCTGCGAGAATATTCAGAAGAACCCCCCCCCCCCATTGAACCGAATCAAAAGCTTTCGATATGTCGATCTTTATAGTACATCGAGCTGATACAGAATCTTTATGGTATTCTTTTACCAGTTTCATTGCAAGGAGAATGTTCTCCATTAGAAGTCTCTCTTTTATAAATGCAGATTGACTTTGGGAGATTAATCTTGGCAAAATTTCTTTCAATCGGTTGGCTAAGATCTCCGATATCACTTTGTATACAACATTACATAGTAAAGAGGGTATGATTAATTTCTTCCATAGTAACATCATTTACCAGCTGATCATTCTCAATATCTAGACATCGAAAAATCCAGGAGCTCTTGGAGTTGTTCGAGAGTCATTCCTCTAAAATCAGTTGGTTGTGATGAGAGAAATTCACTAAAAAATCTTTCTGCTTCGTGTTTTATGTCTTCTCTGTTTTTTAGTGTTTCACCATACGAGTTTTTTTATCTCTTTGATGGAGTTCTGCATCTTTCTAGCTTGAATTGTCTTATAGAAGTATGAGTTGTTTCTGTCCCCAACATCCAACCAGCTAAAGCTGTCAATTGGGCGGGCTGTCCATGGGCTAGCCCAGTCCAAAACATTACTGGACCGTCATGGTCACGCTCAAATATGAAGTGGTCCAAATGGGCTACGCCCAATTTTGTCCGCGTTCAAAAGCGGGTTATACCACATGGTCATTGGACAACCATAGGGGGAAATTTAAATCAAATTTTAGGTTTTATCAATTTGGGTGAAAAAAGTAAAAAATAATAATAATAATAATCAAATTTATGGGTTGAGATTTTGAAGTTGGTACTTTTGTGAGTTTGAGCATTTGGATTTTTGTTTTCAACTTTGAATTTGATATTTTTATGAGTTTTAGTTTTTGGATATTTGTTTTAGACTTTGAATTTGATATTCTGTGAGTTTTAGCTTTTGCATATTTGTTTTAGACTTTGAATTTGATACTTTTGTGAGTTTTGGCCGTTGAATATTTGTTTTAGATTTTGAATTTGATATTTTCGTGAGTTTTAGTTTTTGGATATTTATTTTAGACTTTTGTGATCAAATTTGTTTTAAACTTTTGATTCAAATAGTTTTTTTGACATTTTAAATTATATGTTTTTTCTGACCTACGGACAACCCATTTGGACGTGGTCGTTATTGGACGCGGTCATTATTGGACGCGGTCATTTATGGACATGACCATCTTTGACTGCAAAAAATATTTGTCTGCTTGGACATGTCCATTTGGACGTGGACAACCCAATTGACAGCTCGACAACCAGCGAAGCTTTGATTTTTGTTTAAGGAATCCTTCTTCCAAGTCGGCGAGATGTTGGCAATTACTAAGAGCTAAACTCTCTTCTATCATATTCTGCGCTGTAGGATTGATCAAAGTCTCTGTTTGCCTCTCACATAACTTGGCGTGAGCATCTTTAGTTCTCCCAGATAGGTCCCCCAAATGTTCCTTCCCCATCGCTCTCAAATCTGGTTTTAGAGCTTTCATTTTCTTAGAGAACCGAAATAGCGCTGAAGTTGAGACAAATAATGGAGTTGTACTTCCCCAACTACTCTCCACAGTCGGAATAAATTGCGGAATACTAGTTAAGACATTCGAGAACTTAAATGGCTGTCTTACATTACCATGATCGGATTTCAAGCTTACCCTTCCTCGTAAGTGATATGAATATCCCCCTGCCTCGAAAACACTATAGGCGTGTGGAAATTGATCCATCCATTCCTCATTGACTATAACACGGTCTAGCTTTTTACACACCAATCCATCATCCCTTTTATTACACCAAGTAAATAGGGGTCCTTGATATCCGAGATCTAGCATGGAGCAATGCAATACTATTTCTTGAAAATCTTGCATTCCCCATGAATTATTTAAAGTATGACCATAGTTTGAATGCTCTTGACTTGCTAGAACTTCATTGAAATCACCACAAATCATCCAAGCCTTCTTTCGAAATAGAGGAGAGTCGTGATGATCTCTAAGATTAGTCCATAGTTGCTTCCTTTCTTCAACATAATTAGAGGCATACACAAAACTGCAAAAGAATTTTTCATCTCTTCCTTCCAATAAAACCGAACACTTAATCAACTGTCCACTCTTAAACACTGGATTTAACCTTTTACTTTATCCTTCCATAAAACCCAAATTCGACCCAAAGTACCGTACTCATAGTTTAAACAAACTGACTAGCCTTGAAATACTGAAGAAATGACTTTAGACGCTTTATTTTCCTTAACCCTTGTCTCCAATAAATACCCAAATTGCATGTCTCCAGTATTTATCCAGCTCCTGATAGTGGAATTTTTTGTTGATTTATTTAAGTTTCGAACATTCCAAAAGAAACTTGATATTAATGTTTTTTCTTTTGGCCTTTTTTGCTCGTTGCACCAAGGCCATTGTCCTTGATGTTCAAAGCACTTGCATCTGATAAGATTTTGTGGGACGACTTCGAAGCTCTAGGCAAAGAAGGACGAGTACCTTGGTCTACAATCTTCTCCATTGACCGCCGGTTTTCTGAGACACTCTGTGATATCACAACAACTTCCCCTTCTTCGATTTCTCCTTCTGCTTTATTTACTTCATAACTTACTTCTTTCTCTAAATCCTTGGCACCACCTTCCTCTATTTCAGCCAGTATGGAGTAACGTGACGGTGAGATGATTTTCTCATCCTCATTAAAAGTCCCTACAAAAGCTAATGTCTTCATGTTTTCGTGGAAGAGACCTGATTCCAATCCCCACCATCATCTTCCCTTTCCTCTGCAAAACTTTGATTTGCTGTTAATGATACATCTTCAATTTTTTTCTCCTCTGTTGTAGTATCCTCTGTTATAACTAACATCACAACTTCCCTCTCTTTCCCCTGTATCTCACTGACCAAATCCAAAATCATACTCTACTCTATTTCCTTTACTTGGTCAGAGTCCTTCTCCAACTCCACAGATTTAACATTTTCAATATTTGATTTAGGCGAAGACGCTTTCTCTGGTGTGGTCTTAGCCGGACTTCTAAGAATGTTTTCTTTGAGTTCATTACACAAGCTTCCATTAAATGTCCCCACTTCTCACAAGTGTGGCATCTTGGCGGTAGCCATGGATAGAAAAACTAAACCTCAACTTCCTCATTATTCTTTAATTTGAATCTATGAGACTTAGGTAGCTCTTTAGCCAAGTTTGCTTCCACAAACACCTTTGCCTCGTCAAAATTTGTGCATTGCTCTGTTTCGGGGTGAAGCCTCTTAGGTTCTCCTACAACACTAGCAAGAAATTCTAACCCCTTCCAAGAGAACATAGAGTGCGGAACCTTTTTCAGAATGACCCACATCAGCATTGTCCTAATCTCCGGTTGCGAGTCTTCCTTAATCGGCGACCATTTGGTAACTACCATGGGAATATCAACAATATTTAACATCCCTCTTTGCATAATTCTCATTCGAACTGCAGGATCTCGTATTCTAAACTTGACTGTTTTGTCATTGACTTCAAACACATCTATTCGAATAGTTTTGTCTCCCAATGGCCAGATCTTATTCACTATGACACCGTTGTGCGTTGTGGAAGCACAATGGTGTGTCCCTGAGAATTTCTCCCGGAACAACCACTGTCTCCGAACCCTCTATAACCGAGACTTGAAAGTTATGCCTTGAAAGACTTGGTCTGTTCTTTACAACACTGACCTAAGTTGCTTTTTTTGAAACATCCTTAGCTGAATCTGTCTCCGGAGTTGAAATCACACCATCCTCTAGAGTCGTCATGGTGGATCTGTCAGCGGCGTAGTGTAACACCCGTGATCCGTGTTTATATTTTTGGTTCGAGTGGCAGTTGAGGTTGGTTCGAACAGGGTTGGGGAAAAACTAAGAAAATTGCCTAAGGCATGGTGGCCTACGGCAGATTGACCTGTGGGTCACGTTTTACCACCCTTGGGTCGAGTTTTGGCTAGACTATTGGTTAATGGGGCGTGAGTGTTAAGGAGTTGCTATTGGGCCTTTGGGCAGCTGGTTAAGGGCTGGTTTGAGCCGGTTTGGAGTAAACCGAATGCCTTTCTCTCCAAGGCTAGGGTTTGGCGTTTTTACCTATATATATATAAGTGGCCGTCGAAGCTTTCTTCTTCTTTTTGGCCGTGAGTTATAAACAAGAGAACGAGGCAGAGAGTTCATTGTTCTTAAGAGCAAATCGTGAGTTCTTCGTTGGTTTTAGAGCTAAGAGGTGGTAGATCATCGTTGGATAACGTGATCGAATTCCTAGGTAAGAATCTTAAGACCTTCGTGTTTTCCTCAATCGTTACCATGTTTCGATTCTGATCTTGGTTTCGCGATTGTCAAAGGAGAAGTTTGGATTCACGATCGTCGGTTTTGGGAGATTCGAGAGCTAAGGTCGCCGGGTTCGAGTTCTAGGGTTCGTTTGAAGCTAGCATAACTCGCGTGGTGTTAGTCGAGTAGATCGTTGTTCGAGAGTTGAGGTATGGATCTATAACCGTGTAATTCTTAGATCCGTATGCCTTGGTGGTTTTTGATTTTGTGGTGTTTGGTTCGGCAAAGGAGGAGTTCGATCTCGGGTGTGTGCTCGATCTCGCCGTGAGAGCTCGAGTGTGTTGTGTCGAGCTCGAGTGTGTGGTGTCGGGAGCTCGAGTGTGTTGTGTCGCAGCTCGGGTGTGTGGTGTCGCGAGCTCGGGTGTTTGGTGTCGCAGCTCGGGTGTGTGTTGTCGCGAGCTCGGGTGTGTGGTGTCGCGAGCTCGGGTGTGTGTGTCGTGAGCTCGGGTGTGTTTGTCGCGAGCTCGGGTGTGTTTGCCGTGTGGATCAAGGTGAGGTTCATAAACCCTAAAAGTTTATCGAACGTTTGTTGTTTGTCGTTGGTTTGGTCTTTAATAAGACGTTTGTGGTGTGTATTTGTGGTGGTTTGGATTCGGTGAATCTAGGTGAGCGTGTACGGCTTCTATTGGCAGAGCGTACTCGGGAGTGATTCAATCAATCCATTTGTTGCTAAGGTGAGTTCGTAACCGTAGCTTGCATCTAGGGTTGTTTGTATGATGCATAGAGTCTATGTTGCGTGTTGTGTTTGTGGTGGTACACTTCGGTGTATGGTGGTACACTTCGGTGTATGGTGGTACACTTTGGTGTATGGTGGTACACTTCGGTGTATGGTGATGATAGTGTGCACACGTAATCATGGTGGTGTTTGATCAACACGGTTTGTTGTAAGTTTACGTACGGGTGATTGTTTGAGTTTGTTATGTTAATGCTTGAACATGGTGATAATATGTTAGATGAACATGGTGATGATATGTCAATAGGAACATGGTGATATGAATATGGTGATAATATGTTAACGGTGAACATGGTGATAATATGTTAATATTGGCTTATGTTTTCATATAAATGATGTTGGATGTTAGCTGGTGAGACGGGATGACCGATCTCACTAAGAAAATTCGTTTGTTTATGCCCCCTTTCATGGTGGCAGGTAATGGAAGTGGCTAAGGAGCACGCGAGACAAGGCTGGAAAGGAGGGGATGGATTAGGACGGGTTTTTATGGTTATGTTATGCATTCGTTGACATTGGTTTGTTATTGCTTACGTTTGGTGGGTTGTTTCATGAATGCTAAGTTGAACTTGAATCCCGTTTGTTAAGGTGTTAGTTACTGAACCACTATCGTTTGTGAACCACGTTTGATATTGAAATAAAGTCTCTGATTTTCCTTTATGGTAAACGTTAAGGTTATTTCCTATGCATGTTTGTGAGCCCGCTTAGGGTGTTAGACTTCCGCTAAGTTGAAATCGATTATGAATTAATTGTTAAGTATTGGCCGAAATTTTTACTAAGTTTAGTACGGTCAATTGTTGTGTTTTGCTGGTATCCTAACCTCGGGTAGGATTTACGGGGTTAGGGTGTCACAAGTTGGTATCAGAGCGCGGTTCATTCTAGGATTGTTTGTCATTGCATGGGTTTTTAGTGGGCTGTCTAATCCATCCTTCCAGCGGTCTCGCGGTAAGTCTTGGTGTTTGTTGTTTGTAGATGTGTTGCTAAGTTAGTTCACCACTAACTTAGTATATATCATCTGGTTTGGTTTGTAGATGGCTAAAGGTAACAACAGGAAGGCAAGGAGTACTGCAGCAGCGGCAGCAGCCGTGAGTAACACTGAGAGCAGTGTGGCTAGGAGTTCTGATCATGGAGAGGACCGTCAGGTTGATGATCACGTTGAGATTGGTCAGAATGTGGGGAACGTGGGTATGAATGCAGCAAATGTTCAAGCTGCAGCAGCTGGTCTGACTCGAGAAGAGTTTGGGCTAATGTTGGGTGCTTTGAATCAGCTTTTGGCGAGGTTGCCAGTTGTTGCACCAGCACTTGCAGTGGTAGAGGCACCAGTGGAGGTGGTACCACCAGCAGACGTGGTACAACCGGCAGTGGTTCAAGGGGCGGGTGGAGTAGTTCCGTCCTATCTAACCATGATGGAGCACATGGTGATATTGGGAACCCATAAGTTTGAGGGAGGTTCTGATCCGGTTGAGGCAGACGAGTGGAAGTCGAGGATGGAGAGGAACTTCGTCTCTATTCGTTGCCCAGAGGATTACAAGAAGGACATTGCAGTGCACTTCTTGGGTGAGAAGGCCTACGATTGGTGGATGGATGTATCAGGGAGGATGCTAAGCCCAGATTGTTCGTGGGAGGTTTTCCGTGGGGAATTTCGGGCTAAGTATTTCCCACCGGAAGCAGCTGATCATCTGGAGAATGAGTTCTTGGAGTTGCGTCAGGGTAGTATGACCATCCGGGAGCTTGAAGTGGAGTTCAACAGGCTGAGAAAGTATGATGGACGGCATATGGAGGACGAGGATGCTCGTATCCGTTGGTTCATGAGGGCTATACGGATTGACCTCCGTAACCGTGTCCGGATGAGAAACTTTACTACGCTTACCGAGCTAGTAGAGAAGGCAGCAGCTTTGGAGTCCGGGTTGGACGAGGAAGCAAGGCAGCTTGGCGTGGTGAAGCAGACGGTTCCAGCAGTGCCGTATGCTAAGAGTGGAAACATTTCCGGGCAGAAACGAAAATGGGATAAGCACAGGAGTGGGGGTAAGGTGACCATTACTCGGGGTGCATGTCCGACGTGTGGAAAGATGCATCAGGGTCTATGTAAGACGGCATCTGGAGGGTGTTTCCGATGTGGCAGCACGGGACATAGGATCAGGGAGTGCACGGCTCCTAAGGTGTGCTAACATTGTGGCGAACCGGGGCACATTAAGCCCAATTGTCCGAAGCTTGGTCAGTCAGGTGGGAGTCAGCCGTCGGCTAAGAGGCAAGCGGTGGGGACAGCCGTGATGCCAAGGGTGTACTCGATTTCGGAGGATGCTATTGATCCAAGTTCGTCGCGTCCGATTTCTGGTTAGTACATCTATCTTACCTTGTGAATTTGCGTTTGAGTTGAAAAATTGATAGTTGCATTTGCGTTTGCGTTTGAAAAAAAAAATTGCCGTTGGCGTTTGTGTTTGTCGTTGATTGGTTGAGTCTTAGCCTTCTAAATGAATGTATAGGGACTGTTTGTATGGGCGGGTTAGCAACCCATGTGTTGTTCGACCTTTGGAGAAACACATTGTTTTGTTAATCCGGAGTTAGTAGGAAAGGGTGGGTTCGTGAAGGAACCGGTGGATCAGTTGGGAATGGTCCAAGCAGCAGGTGGACATGTGATGATGACATACGGAATGGTCATAAATGTCTCGGTGATGATCGATGGGATCGATATGCCGGCAGACTTGAGGGTTTGTCGTGTCAAGTTCTACGATGTGATTTTGGGCATGGATTGGCTCGAGAAGTATAAGGCGCATCTAGACTGTCACCGGAGACGTGTTTGGTTCGAGAAGGGCGACACGAGAGTTGTGTTTCAAGGGATTCAGACTTCGCCGAGCAGTTTGATCGTGTCAGCTATCCAAGCCGGGCAGTTGATCGAGAAAGGGTGTGAAGTTTATCTGGCTATCATCACTACGGGTGATGAGGGACCGATTGCCGAGTTGGGAGAAATTCCAGTGGTAAGAGATTTCGTGGACGTGTTCGAGTCGTTGACCGGACTACCACCGGCAAGGTCAGATCCGTTCACCATTGAGTTAGAGCCTGGTACGACTCCGATCTCTAAGGCACCTTACAGGATGGCGCCTGCTGAGATGGCCGAGCTGAAGAAGCAGCTCAGTGAGTTGGTGGACAATTTGTTCGTCCGAGCAGTTCACCTTGCGAGCACCGGTATTGTTCGTTAAGAAGAAGGATGGGAGTTTTCTGTTGTGTATCGATTACCGTGGGTTGAACCGGGTAACCGTGAAGAACAGGTATCCTTTGCCAAGGATTGATGAGTTGTTGGACCAACTCAAGGGTGCTACCTGTTTTTCGAAGATCGATTTGGCTTCGGGTTATCATCAGATTCTGGTAGCCGAGGAGGATGTCCGTAAGACCGCCTTTAGGACAAGGTACGGTCATTACGAGTTTGTGGTTATGCCGTTTGGGTTGACTAACGCACCGGCAGCGTTTATGAAACTCATGAACAACGTGTTCAGGGAGTATTTGGACGAGTTTGTCATCATCTTTATCGATGACATTCTGGTGTACTCGAGTGACCGGGAAGTACACCGAGTCCATTTGGAGAAGGTGTTGAGTAGGCTGAGGGAGCAGAGGTTGTTCGCCAAGTTCAGCAAGTGTAGCTTCTGGAAGAGGGAGATTGGATTCTTGGGTCATATCGTCTCAGACAAGGGAGTGTCCGTTGATCCAGGAAAGATCAAGGCCATAGAGGAGTGGCCAAGACCGCAGAATGCGTCTGAGATAAGGAGTTTTCTCGGATTGGCTGGGTACTACAGGAAGTTCGTGAAGGGATTTGCTAGTACGGCCAAGTCTATGACACAGCTAACGGGAAAGAATGTTCCGTTCGTGTGGGCAGCCGAGTGTGAGAAGAGTTTCTCGACACTTAAGAGGATGCTAACCAGTGCACCGGTGTTAGCATTGCCCGAGCCGGGTGAACCATTTGTGGTTTAAACGGATGCTTCAAGGTTGGGTCTGGGTTGTGTTCTGATGCAGAAGGGTAAGGTGATTGCTTATGCGTCTAGGCAGTTGAGGAAGCATGAAGGGAACTACCCTACCCATGATCTAGAGATGGCAGCGGTGGTGTTTGCGTTAAAGATTTGGAGATCCTATCTCTACGGTGGTAAAGTTCAGGTCTTCACCGACCATAAGAGCTTGAGGTATATTTTTACTCAGCCCGAGTTGAACCTTAGGTAGCGTAGATGGATGGAGTTGGTTGCAGATTACGATTTTTCTATCGAATACCATCCGAGTAAGGCCAATTCCGTGGCCAATGCACTAAGCCGTAAGCGTGCAGTGGTGGCTTCGGAAAGGGACATGGAGTTGTTGGTAAGCATGGTGAGTGATTTGCGTCTGGCAGTTTTGACTGATGAGGTTGAACCGTTGGGTTTGGGAGCAGCGGATCAGGCAGATCTGTTGACTCGTGTTAGAGCAGCTCAGGAAAAGGATGAGAAATTGAATCAGGCAGCTCAGAATGATAAGACCGAGTACCAGATTTCGAATAATGGTACGATTCTGGTGAATGGTCGAGTGTGTGTTCCTAGTGATAAGGTGTTAAAGGACAAGATCCTTAAGGAAGCACACCAGTCTAAGTTCTCCATTCACCCGGGAGTAACTAAGATGTACCGTGACCTTAAGAGATACTACCAGTGGGTAGGAATGAAGAGAGATGTCGCTAAGTGGGTTGCGAGTTTTCCGACGTGTCAGTTGGTTAAGGCTGAACATCAGGTTCCGAGAGGTTTGTTACAGAGGTTACCGATTCCCGAGTGGAAGTGGGACATGATCACGATGGATTTTGTCATGGGATTACCGTTGTGTGACGATAAGGATGCTATTTGGGTCATCGTGGACCGATTGACCAAATCAGCACATTTCTTGGCAGTTAACCGAAATGACAGATCGGAGAAGCTAGCCGAGATTTATGTGAAGGAGATTGTGCGATTGCACGGAGTTCCGGCAAGTATTGTGTCTGATAGGGATTCTAAGTTTGCTTCAGCGTTTTGGAGGGTGTTGCAAAAACGGTTTGGAACTAAGGTTCATATGAGTACTGCGTATCATCCTCAGACGGACGGACAGTCCGAGAGAACGATTCAGACTCTGGAGGATTTGCTAAGGGCGGCAATCCTAGATTGGGGTGGAAATTGGGAGAGCCACTTGTCGTTGGCCGAGTTTGCGTACAATAATAGCTACCAAGCTAGTATCGGCATGTCACCGTACGAAGCCTTGTATGGCAGACCTTGTCGTACACCCCTTTGTTGGACACAAGTGGGGGAGAGGAGCATCTTTGGTAGAGATTTCGTGGATGACACGACTGAGAAGGTCCGAATTTTGAGAGTCAAGCTTAAGGAAGCTCAAGACCGAAAAAGAGTTATGCGGATAAGCGCCGGAGAGAGCTGACGTTTGAGGTTGGGGATGTGGTCTACTTGAAGATGGTTACCTACAAGGGTAAGGAACGGTCTAGTAGGACGGCTAAGTTGAGTCCGAGGTACATGGGACCGTATCGGATTGTGGAAAGGATTAGTGCAGTGGCTTATAAGTTGGATTTGCCACCGGCCTTGAAAGCTTTCCACAAGGTGTTTCACGTTTCTATGCTAAGGAAATGCATGGTAAATGGTGAAAACGTGGTTGTAAACCCTCCGGCAGATTTGCAGTCTAATCTGACCGTGGAAGGTAGACCTGTTAGGATCATTGACCGGAGAGTTCGAGCGGACCGAAGGAAAAAGGTCAAGTTGATTCAAGTCGTATGGGATTGCGATGGTGAGGAAGAGATCACGTGGGAACCAGAAACGTCAATGAAGGAAAAGTTTCCTAAGTGGTTCGAAAAGCAAGAGGTGGAAGCACCTAAGAGAAAGAGTAAGGCTTGAGCTGATTCGAGGACGAATCGATGCTAAGTGGGGGAGAATTGTAACACCTGTGATCCGTGTTTATATTTTTGGTTCGAGTGGCAGTTGAGGTTGGTTCGAACAGGGTTGGGGAAAAACTAAGAAAATTGCCTAAGGCATGGTGGGCTACGGCAGATTGACCTGTGGGTCACGTTTTACCACCCTTGGGTTGAGTTTCGGCTAGACTATTGGTTAATGGGCCGTGAGTGTTAAGGAGTTGCTATTGGGCCTTTGGGCCGTGGATCATATATTAAATGGCAGCTGGTTAAGGGCTGGTTTGAGCCGGTTTGGAGTAAACCAAATGCCTTTCTCTCCAAGGCTAGGGTTTGGCGTTTTTACCTATATATATATATAAGTGGCCGTCGAAGCTTTCTTCTTCTTTTTGGCCGTGAGTTATAAACAAGAGAAAGAGACAGAGAGTTTATTGTTCTTAAGAGCAAATCGTGAGTTCTTCGTCGGTTTAGAGCTAAGAGGTGGTGGATCATCGTTGGATAACGTGATCGAATTCCTAGGTAAGAATCTTAAGACCTTCGTGTTTTCCTCAATCGTTACCATGTTTCGATTCTGATCTTGGTTTCGCGATTGTCAAAGGAGAAGTGTGGATTCACGATCGTCGGTTTTGGGAGATTCGAGAGCTAAGGTTGCCGGGTTCGAGTTCTAGGGTTCGTTTGAAGCTAGCATAACTCGCGTGGTGTTAGTCGAGTAGATCGTTGTTCGAGAGTTGAGGTATGGATCTATAACCGTGTAATTCTTAGATCTGTATGCCTTGGTGGTTTCTGATTTTATGGTGTTTGGTTCGGCAAAGGAGGAGTTCGATCTCGGGTGTGTGCTCGATCTCGCCGTGCGAGCTCGAGTGTGTTGTGTCGAGCTCGAGTGTGTGGTGTCGCGAGCTCGAGTGTGTTGTGTCGCAGCTCGGGTGTGTGGTGTCGCGAGCTCGGGTGTTTGGTGTCGCAGCTCGGGTGTGGGTTGTCGCAGCTCGAGTGTGTGTTGTCGCGAGCTCGGGTTTGTGGTGTCGCGAGCTCAGGTGTGTGTGTCGCGAGCTCGGGTGTGTTTGTCGCGAGCTCGGGTGTATTTGCCGTGTGGATCAAGGTGAGGTTCATAAACCCTAAAAGTTTATCGAACGTTTGCTGTTTGTCGTTGGTTTGGTCTTTAATAAGACGTTTGTGGTGTGTATTTGTGGTGGTTTGGATTCGGTGAATCTAGGTGAGCGTGTACGGCTTCTATTGGCAGAGCGTACTCGGGAGTGATTCAATCAATCCGTTTGTTGCTAAGGTGAGTTCGTAACCGTAGCTTGCATCTAGGGTTGTTTGTATGATGCATAGAGTCTATGTTGCGTGTTGTGTTTGTGGTGGTACACTTCGGTGTATGGTGGTACACTTTTGTGTATGGTGGTACACTTCGGTGTATGGTGATGATAGTGTGCACACGTAATCATGGTGGTGTTTGATCAACACGGTTTGTTGTACGTTTACGTACGGGTGATTGTTTGAGTTTGTTATGTTAATGCTTGAACATGGTGATAATATGTTATATGAACATGGTGATGATATGTCAATAGGAACATGGTGATATGAATATGGTGATCATATGTTAATGGTGAACATGGTGATAATATGTTAATATTGGCTTATGTTTTCATATAAATAATGTTGGATGTTAGCTGGTGAGACGGGATGACCGATCTCACTAAGCAAATTTGTTTGTTTATGCCCCCTTTCATGGTGGCAGGTAATGGAAGTGGCTAAGAAGCACGCGAGACAAGGCTGGAAAGGAGGGGCTGAATTAGGACGGGTTTTTATGGTTATGTTATGCATTCGTTGACATTGGTTTGTTATTGCTTACGTTTGGTGGATTGTTTCATGAATGCTAATTTGAACTTGAATCCCGTTTGTTAAGGTGTTAGTTACTGAACCACTATCGTTTGTGAACCACGTTTGATATTGAAATAAAGTCTCTGATTTTCTTTTATGTTAAACGTTAATGTTATTTCCTATGCATATTTGTGAGCCCGCTTAGGGTGTTAGACTTCCGCTAAGTTGAAATCGATTATGAATTAATTGTTAAGTATTGGCCAAAATTTTTACTAAGTTTAGTACGGTCAATTGTTGTGTTTCGCTGGTATCCTAACCTCGGGTAGGATTTACGGGGTTAGTCACACGTAGCCTCCGATAACCCTAACTTGTCTCTGAAACCCTAATCGCCAAATTTTTCTCACCTTGCTAATGTGTCCAATCAAACTTTTTTCATGTTTCGTTATTTTCACCCGCAAACGTACGGTTACGGTTGGTAGCGTTTGACAACAATTACAGAAACCGTTCCATACCGCTCTGTACCGCTTTATATTGCTTGGAACCGCTGTAAATCAAAGGTTCTTTCCCACGAGCGTTTGCGGTTGCGGGCAGTTGCAGGTGGTTGAAAAAATATTATCTTAAATAATAAACTAAAATTTACAAAAAAAGTTATTTAAAAAAATTTATTTTTTATATAGAATATTATCATATAAAATTATATACACTTGATATATATTTTAATTAAACTAAAATAAACTTGTAATTATAAAAAAGTTATTGTAAAAATGCTAGGATTTATTTAAAATATATAATTTTAATTTTTTATAATAATATCTTTTTGATTTCAATTTTAATTTTAATAATTATAAAAAATGTTATTGTATATATAAAAAATGTTCCAAACATCTTTAAATTTTTTTATTTAATTATTCTATGATTTATTTAAAATATATAATTTTAAATTTTTATAATAATATATTTTTTGATTTTTATATAAATTATATATTCTGTGTATTTTGGTAGTTTTATGTAAATCTGCTATCGCATCCGCTGTAAACCAGTCATAAACGTCCCGCAAACGCACCCGTTTCCAGCCGCTTTACCAGTTGCATAAATTGTCCAATAACGCCAAAAACTGCTACCGCCCACTTTCGCAAACTCTTGCAACCGCACCTGCACCCCCTACATTTAAACCAGTCAAGCCCTAAAAAGGACTTTTTAGGGCTTGACTGGTTTAAACGCAGTGGGTGCGGGTGCGGGTGCGGGAGTTTGCGGAAGCGGGCGGTAGCGGTTTCTAACGTTATTGGACAATTTATACGACTGGTAAAGCGGCTGGAAACGGGTACATTTGCGGGACGTTTATGACTGGTTTACAGCGGGTGCAATAGCGGATTTATATAAAATTACCAAAATACACATAATATATAATTTATATAAAAATAAAAAATATATTATTTAAAAAAATTAAAATTATATATTTTAAATAAATCATAGAATAATTAAATAAATTTTTTTAAAGATGTTTGGAACATTTTTTATATATACAATAACATTTTTTATAATTATTAAAATTAAAATTGAAATCAAAAATATATTATTATAAAAAATTAAAATTATATATTTTAAATAAATCATAGAATAATTAAATAGTATTTTTACAATAACTTTTTTTATAATTACAAGTTTATTTTAGTTTAATTAAAATATATACCAAGTGTATATAATTTTATATGATAATATTCAATATAAAAAGTAAATTTTTTAAAATAATTTTTTTTGTAAATTTTAGTTTATTATTGAAGATAATATATATATTTTTTCAACCACCCGCAACCGCAAACGCTCGTGGGAAGGGGTTTTTGATTTAGAGTGGTTCCAAGCGATATTAAGGGGTACGAAGCGGTATGGAGCGGTTTTTGTGATTGTTGTCTGATGCTACCAACCGCAAGTCCCCACAAGCGTAGCATTTGCGGGTGGTAGCAGATGAACCAATCAATCCCTTAGTATAATTTTTTTTTCAAATATTATTTTTTGGACCCTTTTTCTTGAGACATTTTGATAAATTTGGTATGGGTCCTGGCCGTGGGTCCTTCCCGCCATCCCCAAGAGCGGCCCTGATTACAAGTCATATCCTTCAAATTTTCACCTTAATTTCTTCTATGGTACTTGAGCTCGCTGCTTAAGTGTCTGTAATCACGAACATCTCCAAAGCTCCTTGAAGCTTGGCCACAGATAATTTTTGTGTGAAAATGTTAGCTGGTTATTGTTTAATGTCAATCTTGACCACTCGAACTAGACTATCACTAATCACGTCTCTAATGAAATGAAACCTGATGTTTATATGCTTTGTTCTTTCATGATGAAATGAGTTTTTCGACAGAGGGATTGCACTTTCAAAATGACGGTGAAGTTATATCTAGTCTTGAAAGAATGCAAGCTCATTTGACAATCTTTTCAACAAAACTGCTTCTTTAATTGGCTATGTCAATGCCATGTACAATGTATTCATGTTTTGTGGTCAAAAGAGGCACAACTCTTTGCAAGCTTTACTTTCAACTGATTGTGTTATCACCCAACATGAAGACAAAACAGTTATTGACATTTTTTTTTGTTTTTAATCATGATCACTCACAATATCAGAATCACAAAACTCTTTGATTACAAAGTGATATAAGCCTGGTTTGCCAAAGCTTACGAATCAATTAGTTTCAGGAGATTAAAACTTTGGTTGCGGAAGTGATGGATGAGATAATGATGGTAGTATATCAGATTGTGATGGATTTATGAACCAGAGGCTGAGACTAAACTTCCAAGGGCTAATCCTTACAAGGAAGACAAAGACTCAATCGAAAACTAAAGCAAGGGTATCCACACAGTACTCTAAGTAATCGACACATAGAACAACACAAAAGACACACATTGATATGATACTGGACGAATCATGGAGCTTGGAGCTTGGAGCATGGAAAGGAGTCTAAGGAGCAGCTTGAACCAGAACCCAAACCAGAGGAACAGCTTGAACCTGAGCTAGGAGAAGAAGAAGCTTTGATCGTGCCTACTGGTCCAATGACTCGTTCAAGAACTAAGCTATTCAATCAAGCTATTGGAGGACTTCTCAAGCAAAGCTGGAAACCAGATGATCAAAAGCACAAGCAAGCCTGTCAAAATATTTTTGTTTTGATTCAAGCTATATGATTTTAACAATTGGGTAAGTGTTGGGTTTATGCTCTTTTTCCCTTGTCAAGTTTTGTCCAAATGGATTTTCTTGACAAGGTTTTTAATGAGGTATTCCTAGCACTTCACAATGGCCCAATTGTTAAAATAGAAGCCTAGGCCCATCAAGAATTTCGACCAAGACCAAAGAAAGAGCCTTAGGCATCCCAACCACCTTTTTAATTGTTGTTTCTTTCTAGATTATGCATGTTAAGTTTCTGTTTTTTCTTTATATTCTCTTGGAACCATTTCTGCAATTTTCATTTATCTTCTTTTATCAAAAACTCTTTTGAATTTAGATATGCTTGTTAGTGTGTCATATCTAACAACAAAAACCGAGTTCTTTGTGTGTCATATCAAAGAATTCATCATGGTTTAACAAAGGAAATCCGCAACCTCTGTTAAAGCCATTCGATTCATCCCTTGTTCCTGTTCTTCACGATTCAACAGCAGAAACATCACTTACCTTTTTAACTTCAGATTGGCGATTTATTGGAGGAACATATTAAGTGGTATCAGAGCAAACAATTTGCAAGTTAAGTGTTCAATCTCTTTCACTAGTGTTTTCATCTTCTATGCGTGTAGATCTGTTCTGCTTGAAACCAAAGTTGTGTAGATCTGTATTTAGCAACTTCTGGGTTTGTTTTAGCTTATCAATCTAATAGATCTGTTCATTTCGAACCCTAGGTGCTATAAATCCGTGTTCTGCGTTTTCTGGGTTTGGTTTTGTCTGTTTATCTTCCAAATCCAGATATGTGCTATGTGTTGCAGAAAATCGTTTAGAGTGAACCTGTTTAATCTAGTTAAATTTTTCTTTTAAGAAGTTGCTTCTTTAGAACTCTTTACTGGTAGTTTTGTGTTTTCTGTTGCAGAAGAGATGCCAGGAACAGAAGAGGAAGAAGAAAACAGCCACACTCAGAACAACAAACTACTAATCGAAGCTCTTACTGCTCGAATGAAAACAATGATGGTAGCCGAGATGGATACTCTTAGGCAGGTGTTTCGATAGACTACTGACCATAAGCAGAGACAAGAAGAGCCTAGGAGGAGACAAGAGAGGTCTCCACCAAGAGGTAGAAACCCACGAAGACAGCCTAGAGATGAGGCAGCAGAGACATATTACAGTCATAGCAGTAGTTCTTCTCACCGTAGCCAGAGAAGACAGAGATGAGTTAGAGAAGACAGAGATCATCAACAAGACAACTTCGGTGGTCTTAAAATCAGAATTCCACCATTCCATGGCAAAAACGATCCAGATGCTTACTTGCAATGGGAAAAGAAGATTGAGTTGGTGTTTAACTATCAGCATTATAGCGAAGCTAATCGAGTTATAGTTGCTGCTACTGAGTTTTATGATTACGCTCTCAGCTGGTGGGATCAGTTAGTCACTTCAAGAAGACGCAATCAAGAATATCCAGTGGAAACTTGGACAGAAATGAAGACTATAATGAGAAAACGGTTTGTCCCAAGCCATTACCATAGAGAGTTGCATCAGAAGCTGAGAAGACTTGTTCAAGGAAACCGTGGTGTAGAAGACTATTATCAGGAAATGGAAACTCTAATGTTAAGAGCTAATATCTCTGAAGACAGAGAAGCAACCATGTCTAGATTCATGGGAGGTTTAAACAGAGACATTCAAGATAGTTTAGAGATGCAGCACTACTTGGAGTTAGAGGAGTTACTTCATAAAGCTATTCTGGTAGAACAGCAACTCAAGAGAAGAGGATCTTCAAAGCCCACGTATGGAGCAGCTAATACAATATCTAATTTTCACAGAGAAGAGAAACCAAGCTATTCAAGAGAAATCAAGCATCCTGCGAATTCCAGAGAAGAGAGCAAACCGTATCCTGCAGTTCAAGACTACAAGAGCAAAGCTGAAGCTACTACATCTAGAGCTAGAGATGTCAAGTCTTTTAAGTGTCAAAGCAGAGGGCATTATGCGAATGAATGCACCAATAGATTCTTCTTGACAATGGGGAGTTTGAATCAGAAGATGAGAAACCAGAAGCTGATTCACATTCAGACGAATACAAAGAAGGGCCAGCTAAAGGAGAATTGTTAGTAGCCAGAAGAACTTTGAGTCTACAAACAAATCATGAGGAAGAAGAACAGAGAGAGAATCTGTTTCATACTTGTTGCAAGGTTCAGGGTAAAATCTGCAGTTTGATTATCAATGGAGGCAGCTGCACTAATGTAGCAAGTGATGTGATGGTTAAGAAGCTGTGATTAAAGGTGATGAAGCATCCAAAGCCATACAAGCTTCAGTGGCTCAATGACAGTGGGGAAATGAAAGTAAACAGTCAAGTGATGGTTCCCTTAGCTATTGGTAAGTATGAGGATGAGATTTTGTGTGATATTTTTCCTATGGAGGCAGGACACATTCTTCTTGGTAGACCTTGGCAATCTGATCGAAAAGTGGTTCATGATGGTTACACTAATCGTCATACCTTCAAGTTTAAGGGCAGGAAGACTATATTGCTTCCTATGACACCAAACGAGGTGTATGAAGATCAGATACATCTCAAACGCAAAGAGGAACAGGTATCAAAACGTTCAAACTTCTTTGTAAAAGCTAATGTGGTTAAGAAAGCTTTATTTGTAAAGAAACCAATGCTTTTATTTGTGTATAAAGAAGCTCTTATGAGCTTAACTGATCTTGCACCAGTGCCGCCGAGTGAAATGGTCTCTCTTCTACAGGACTATGAGGACGTGTTTCCTGAGGATAATCCATTGGGATTACCACCCATTCGAGGCATAGAACATCAAATTGATTTCATCCCTGGAGCCTCTCTTCCAAACCGTCCAGCATATAGAACAAACCCTGTTGAGACAAAAGAGCTGCAGAAACAAGTAGAGGAACTGATGGAGAAGGAGCATATCAGAGAAAGCATGAGCCCTTGTGTTGTCCCCGTTTTGCTTGTGCCAAAGAAAGACGGTAGTTGGCGCATATGCGTTGATTGCAGAGCAATCAATAATATCACGGTGAAGTATCGACATCTTATACCTAGATTAGATGATATGCTTGATGAATTGCATGGCTCTTGCATCTTTTCTAAGATTGATTTAAAAAGTGGATACCATCAGATTAGAATGAAAGAAGGTGATGAGTGGAAAACAACCTTTAAAATTAAACATGGGCTGTATGAATGGTTAGTTATGCCATTTGTATTGACAAACGCACCTAGCACTTTCATGAGGCTGATGAATGATGTTCTTAGAACTTTTATAGGAGTTTTTGTTGTTGTTTACTTTGATGATATCTTAGTTTACAGCAAAAATCTGAATGAACATGTTGAGCACCTGAATCTGGTTTTAAGTGTGCTTAGAAAGGAAAAACTCTTTGCTAATCTTAAGAAATGCACCTTTTGCATAGATAACCTTCTATTTCTAGGTTTTGTTGTGAGTGCAGATGGAGTTAAGGTGGATGAAGAAAAGATCAAAGCAATCAGCGACTGGCCAAGCCCTAAGACAGTAGGCGAGGTAAGGAGTTTCCATGGCCTCGCTGGATTCTACAGGAGGTTTGTGAAAGACTTTAGCACACTCGCTGCCCCACTCACTGAAGTTATAAAGAAAGACGTTGGTTTCAAATGGAGACAAGCACAGGAAGAAGCATTCCAATCCTTAAAAGAGAAGCTTACTCATGCTCCTGTTTTAACTTTACCAGATTTTCTTAAAATTTTGAGATTGAATGTGATGCTTCCAGTATCGGAATTGGAGCTGTTTTGATGCAAGATAGGAAGCCAATCGCGTATTTCAGTGAGAAGCTTGGTGGAGCTATGTTAAACTATCCTACTTATGACAAAGAGTTGTATGCCTTAGTGAGAGCTTTGCAAACGTGGCAGCATTATCTCTGGCCTAAGGAGTTTGTTATACACACTGATCATGAGTCTCTTAAGCATCTCAAAGGTCAACAAAAGCTCAACAAGAGACACGCCAGGTGGGTCGAATTCATAGAAACCTTTCCCTATGTCATCAAGTACAAACAAGGTAAGGATAATGTAGTTGCAGATGCATTATCCCGAAGGTATGTTTTACTGTCTACTCTTGATGCTAAACTCTTAGGTTTCGAACAGCTTAAACACTTATATGAGACTGATTCTGATTTTCAAGAAGTTTATAAGTCTTGTGAAAAGTTTGCTTCAGGACATTACTTTAGACAAGATGGGTTTCTTTTCTTTGATAATCGCTTGTGTGTGCCTAACTGCTCTGTTCGAGACTTGTTTATAATGGAAGCTCACGGTGGAGGCTTGATGGGGCACTTTAGCATTGCTAAAACACTTAAAGTAATGCAGGATCACTTCCATTGGCCTCATATGAAAAGAGATGTCGAAAGGATCTGTGGCAGGTGTGCAACGTGCAAACAAGCTAAGTTAAAGGTCCAGCCTCACGGTTTGTATACTCCTCTGCCTATTCCTTCTCATCCCTGGACTGATATATCTATGGACTTTGTGCTTAGATTGCCTAGAACTAGGACAGGAAAAGACTCTATTTTCGTTGTGGTTGATAGGTTCTCTAAAATGGCACATTTTATTGCTTGTCATAAGACTGATGATGCATCTCATGTAGCAGACTTGTTCTTTAAAGAAATAGTTCGTTTCCATGGCATGCCTAGGACTATTGTTTCTGATAGAGATACCAAATTTCTTAGCTATTTCTGGAAAACTTTGTGGTCTAAGCTAGGAACTAAGCTGTTATTTTCAACCACATGTCATCCCCAAACTGATGGGCAAACAGAAGTTGTTAATCGAACTTTGGGAACTCTATTGCGTGCTTTGATTAAAAAGAACCTGAAAACTTGGGAAGATTGCTTGCCTCATATCTAATTTGCATATAATCATGCTATGCATTCTGCTTCTAAGTATTCCCCATTTCAAATTGTTTATGGCTTTAACCCATTATCACCTTTGGATCTAATGCCTTTACCTTTGAGTGAAAGAGCTAACATAGATGGAAAAAAGAAAGCTGACATGGTCAAACAGATTCATGAGAAAGCCAAGAAGAACATAGAAGAAAAGACAAAGCAGTATGTCAAACAAGCAAACAAAGGCAGGCGTGGCATGATCTTTGAAGTTGGCGACCAAGTCTGGGTTCATTTGAGGAAGGAACGATTCCCAGCTGAGAGGAAGTCTAAGCTAATGCCAAGGATCGATGGTCCTTTCACAATCACAAGAAGAATAAGCGACACTGCTTATTAGCTAGATCTCCAAGGTAAGTATAACGTAAGCTCTAGCTTTAATGTTTCTTATCTAGTTCCTTATATTACAGATGAAATGGATTTGAGGTCAAATCCTTTTCAAGTTGGAGAGGATGATATGATACTGGACGAATCATGGAGCTTGGAGCATGGAAAGGAGTCTAAGGAGCAGCTTGAACCAGAACCCAAACCAGAAGAACAGCTTGAACCTGAGCTAGGAGAAGAAGAAGCTTTGATCGTGCCTATTGGTCCAATGACTCGTTCAAGAACTAAGCTATTCAATCAGGCTATTGGAGGACTTCTCAAGCAAAGCTGGAAACCAGATGATCAAAAGTACAAGCAAGCCTGTCAAAACATTTTTGTTTTGATTCAAGCTATATGATTTTAACAATTGTGTAAGTGTTGGGTTTATGCTCTTTTTCCCTTGTCAAGATTTGTCCCAATGGATTTTCTTGACAAGGTTTTTAATGAGGTATTCCCATCACTTCACAATGGCCCAATTGTTAAAATAGAAGAACAGGCCCATCAAGAATTTCGACCAAGACCAAAGAAAGAGCCTTGGTGTCCCAACCACCTTTTTAATTGTTGTTTCTTTCTAGATTATGCATGTTAAGTTTCTGTTTCTCTTTATATTCCCTTGGAACTATATCTGCAATTTTCATCTATCTTCTTTTATCAAAAACTCTTTTGAATTTAGATCTGCTTGTTAGTGTGTCATATCTAACAACAAAAACAGAGTTTTTTGTCTGTCATATCAAAAAATTCACCCTGGTTTAACAAAGGAAATCCGCATCCTCTGTTAAAGCCATTCGATTCATCCCTTGTTCCTGTTCTTCACGATTCAACAGCAGAAACATCACTTCCCTTTTTAACTTCAGATTGGCGATTTATTGGAGGAACATATTACACGTGCTTTTGCTAAAAAGAAAACTCATTTTATTGCTTGATAATTGGTACTGAAATAGATGACAAGACTCTGAACTTTATAGGCTCGAGTCAAGACACAAAAAGAACTAGAACAAATGTTCAAAAAGAAGACATAAAAGAAAATAACTTAAAAAATGGTTTATGGCCATTTAAAGGGAAGAATAAGCTAAAAGAAAGTTTGTCAAAGGAGGAGCTGCGTCTGGCCTGGATATGGTAAGTGTTAGGAGCCTCTTTGCTGTTCAGATCCTCTATCTTTAATGCACTAGTCGTTGGGTTTAAAAGGATGAGTGTGAACACATCCTTTTATAGTAACTTCTCCAGAATTGTATATTTTGCTCTCCTTAAGTATTTTGGCGTGAATATGAGTCTTGAAACCCACTAAATCATTTGGTGGCTCTGATTTATGGGTATAGATTAATTCAGAATGAGCTGGAGGTATAGTTGCCTTATTTGGACAAAAAAGCGCAGTTTTAATGATCTGGTGGTTCTGGGCTGGTCTGGTCTGATCTGGTCTGATCCAGGTCGTAACTTCATGGGTTTGGGTAACAAATAGACCCAACAAGGTAGGTTGAAGCGGTTCTAGGTCAGGCCTCTTCGGGTGTGTGCTATGAACTTTGAGTTTGGGTTTGTATGCATTGTCGAATGCATTCTGGTCTAATTTAGAGCTTTCTCGACCTTTGGGAATGATCCATCGGCCATAATTTGGACTGGTGCAAGTGTTGGGCTGATTTCCTCGACCAAACTGTTGGTTTTCTCGACCAAAATCCAGATTGGTACTTGTCTTGGTCCGATTTGCCTCCGATTGTTTCTCCTTGATCTTTGATGGTATATCTTGGTTGTTTTTGCTCTTCTCAACGTTTAACAACTTTTGAGGTAGGTCTAGACGAAACACACCAGGGAAGATCATTTCCCCTTTATCATTGACATGTTCCCCCAAGGAAGATCGTTTCTCCCTTTATCCTTAGCTAGACCAGCATCATCCGTGTGTCCAACCATCATTTCCACTCCAAGGTGATCTGTTGGTACGATGTCCACAACACAAATCTCCCTTGATTTGTATAGCAGAGTTTCGTCTTCAGTATTCCTTTAATATACTTGATCACCCACTTAGCTGCTTACCAATGTACTTTTATAAGTTTGCTCATATATCTACTTGTTACTCGTATATAATAAGCAATATCACTCATAGTACCAATCAGGAAAATTCAAAAAAAAAAAATCTTTAAACTATCTTTTTTTTTTGTTTTTTTTTGCAAATTTTACCCTCAACCTACCAAAAATGCAAGCCAACCTTTAATCTCATGAAAAATCTGCAATATAACTTTTTATCGTGTATATGTATATGTAAGAGCATGTATATTTGTAACATATCATAAAAGTACGTTGTCAAAAAAATTTTAAAAGAACAAAATTTTAATAACAGTACAAATAAATACATCAACTTCATTGATTCCAAATGTTCAAGAAGCTCTTACTCATTAGTTGTCTTAAGGTTGTAATGAATATCTATAGAAGTAGCTACATGTTGATCTTGATCCATACTAAGCCTAAGACCTTTTGAATATGACCATCCTGAGGTATAGAAAGTAGGTATGCATGTCTATTACGATATATCTCAATTCTCAATATCTTGTTTGAATTACCCAATCCTTCATCTTGAACTTATTACTCAGCAATCTTTTCAATTCATGAACCTCTTAGTCAATAGAAGCAATTAGCATGTCATCTACATAGAGAAATAGATAGACGTGGTAAATACTTTCGAATTTTCAGAAATACATACAACTGTTATATTCACTTCTCGAGTAACAATTCTTTTGTAAAAACTCAATAGATATGAGATTTCATTACCTTGGAGATTGTTTTACCACTAAATTAACCAGAAACATGAATGCTAAATTGACATTATAGTCTCAATAAAACAAGACTCACCTTTTAGAGACAGGAAGACTCTCTTTTATCTTTACAATTCCACCACACGAGATCTTGTTCTCTCATGAACAAAACTCACTTTTTAGAGACTGAAAGACTCTCTTCACTCTTTACAATTCCACCACACGAGATCTTGTTCCCTCATGAACAAGACACTTTTTAGAGACCGATAGACTCTCTTCGCTCTTTTTACTAGGCTAGCCTAGTTTGCCTTTTAGACCTTGTACTTATAACGTCCAAAACCTAGAACCTCCAAGATTCACCCTAAATGCAGATAAGAAAAGATTTGCACTAGTCTTGATCGATTATCAAACTATAATCATACATGGATATTCTCAAACTTCTTTTAAATCTTCAAGTTCCATGTCATCTTTAACTCCAAAAAATTTTCCACGACCTCATTGAATCCATATTCCACTAGAACAACACATGGACCTTCATCAATTATGTTGCTTTTAATCTCCCTTTTTTTATCTAAGTGTATAAACTCAAACTTTTAAGCAATAATGATGATGACAAATACATACATACCAAGCAGTGCACATCATATTACATATAATAATTGTGTATGTACTCACACCAATTCACTCAATCACTATATCAAATAATACGTTAAGAATGGAGAAGAAATTATAAACATCCAATGCCATGTGGTTTAATAAAGAAAGCTTCCTACATATACATTCTATGCACATATACATACATAGCTAATAGCCTATACATTCATCTATACATACATCCACATCCTAGACATTCATCTGTTAGCTTATACATACATTTATACATATACACCTATACATAGATAATATATTCATCTATACAATCCATAACATCCACATCCTATACATCCATCTATAACCTTATAGTTACATTGATACATATATGCCTTATAAATACATTTATACAATTCATAACCTACACATTCATCTATACTACCCACACCTTACATATCAAATAATTTATACATACGTATAGATCCAAATCCTAAACATATTATATATACATCTATACAATCCATTCATACATACGTATACATCCATGACCTCATTACAAGTTACATACATCCACACCCTACTGATGTGTTGTGTTTTTAACACTTTCTAACTAGTGATTTCATCGTGTTTTTAGTCTTTATCGAGTCATTTCAGGTCAAATGACGTTTTGGATAAATGTTGGAGTTTTCATAGTAAAAAGAGCGAATCAAGAACAAAGGCTGGTTGCAGAAGTACATATCGATCGATCCTTTCCTCAATTGATCGATCGATCTGGTCGGTCGAGTGCACGAGGTTGTTTTTCTGAAGAGCCATGAATCGATCGCTTTTCCACTACATCGATCGATCCAACTTTTTGCATCCGAGCCAAATTTCCATAAGAAAAATTGATCAATTGATGTAGAAGAAAATGACACAGATCGATTGATCTGTTCCTCAACAACAAAATAAAATTTACGATTTTTCCTGTTTTCCTTGAAACTTTCCATACTTGACCCAATCCGATCCTAGATCTAATATATATTTATTTTTAGCCATTGTTTAGGGTACATTTTATTTTTCTTTAGACTATATGGCTTTATTTCTATGCAAATTTAGAGGGAGACGAATCTCTAACTCGGCATCTTTAGAAAAAATTTATGAACTCCTGTTTTTATGCTTTAATCTAATTTTGCAATTCGTCTCACCTTTTATGTTTTTCTGCAATAATGTCTTAGTAATTCCATAAATCTGTTTTAGGGTTCCAAGGGGATTCAAGAGTTTCTAAGCTTTAAATTGTGAGAATAGGAATTAATCTCAAGGTTCTTCATCGATAGTTGTTCTTATTGCTTAAATTAGCTTGATCCACGCAATCAACATGGTCTTCAAGACCTAGACAACAACAACCAAGTATTACACGTTGTTGCGGTTGATGAGCACATACAGTCTCTTCTCAATGCAGACGGCAATACAATTTTTATCCATGTGCATGTCATTGATGCTCAGGTACCATATGATCTTCGTATTGGTCTTCAACTAGCTGCACATGTGTACTACCATATGCGTCATATGCCTAACCATACAATAGCAGATTTCGATAGTTCTCACCAGTATTTCTAGGATCGTGTTGCTATTCATCCACCTCAACCACAAATGCAAGATTACGAGATCAAACCTCAGATCATTGCCTTAGTGAAGCAGAACCAATTCCATGGTCTAACTATAGAGCATTCGATGGATCATGTCAAGCTCTTTCAAGAGATTTACATCACTACCAAATCCAAGCGACAAGGCTCACCGTTGGTTGAAGTCTCTTTCTCCATGTTCACCATTGGTTGAAGTCCCTTCCTCATGCTCAATCATGACATGAGAAGAATGCATATTTGTTTTTCTCAACTACTTCTACGCGAAGTTTTGGTCCAATCTCCTCAAAACAAGATATAAGGGTTAAGCAAGATTCGATGGAGTCTTTCTATGAAACTTGGGAACGACTCAAGGACTACGAGAGAGATTGTCCTCATCATGGTTTCACTAGTGCTAATCTTTTGAGCACTTTTTACAGAAACTTAGATTTGAAGTACCAGCTCTCTCTTGATACTGGAAGCAATGGTGACTTCACAACAAAGACTGTAGCTGAAGAACGTGCTCTAAAAATTGACAATCTCGTAGCAAGTAACAACAACAACAACTGCATTGACTACGACAAAACCATGCATTTTAATGAATTTGATTCTAAGCAAATCGTTGAGGTTAAGAATATAGTGAATCTGCTTCTAAAAAATTAGTAGCCTTATTGTCAATGCTTCTGGCAGATTTTTATGAGGTACCATTTTCTGCTTGCCCCTAATGTTAACTTGGGTGCTATTTTCGCTGAGATTTTGGTGGGAACGAAATTGAAAGGACTTGCATGTAAGGGGAAAAAGGAAGGCTTAGGGAGTCTCCTTACTCCAATATTTATTCATTATGGCATCTACCCCCACGTCTATCGATCTTGTGGAGAAACTATACCATATGAACATGCGCTACTTAGAGAACTGTGGAATACTCAAAAGGGGATGGGTTTATCAGTTTCAGGATTGCAAGAGAGATTTATTGAATTGTATGATACCTAAGACAGCGATCACTTCTCATGACACCAGAGCGAAGATCAAGTTTCTGCTAGCATCAAAGATTTATATCTCAACCCATCTCCCGACATTGCAAAGGAAGCTCATCTAGAGCATCACAGCTTTACATAGAGAATTATTATGTCCATGATTTCACCGAGGAGCATGCAGATACACAACCTCAATTTTAGCCACTTCTTCCAGCATATTCTAGCTAGTATCGCCTTCTGCCACTTTAACAGGATCCAGATGAGCATGCGTATAGGAGATGGATGGTGGACACATGACTTAAAAATAATGGCATGATGCAAAAGATTTGGAGTGCACTGTCACATATCAGGATACCTTTAAGAGCTTCTTGTTTTTTAGCACGAGACACTACAGATGAGGGAGATGAGGAGCAAGTTGTTGGCGATAGAGTTGCACTCACTGAATGCGCAACATGTGATGCTGGACTGAGAGAATCACACACTAAGGACGGATGCCTTTCTAGGCACAAGAAAGGGCCACGACAGAGTGGAACTGTCCACCCTACAGACCATCCTTGATATTCAGTAACACTTTCTTTTCCATTGTATTATATCATTTTATTTTTTTTATTTTTTTTTAGTTTGTTTCACATTTCTCTTGGCTTAATTTTACACCATATCAGTGTGAAATAAGTCCGGGGAAGGATATTTGTCGTTTACTAACATTGTTTTCTTTCTTTTATTTTTTCTTTGACTCATTCTGATGTTAATTGAATCAAAACTTTGTGGGGAATAATGACCCTTTCTGATGATCATTTTTTCACCGCTACATGTGCCTTTGAATGATCTCTCTAATGACCATTTTTGCAGTACTTTTTTAGAGCATGTAATCTATAAACCTCCTGATTGGACCCTCTTTTGATCTCCATGCATTATAAAATTCATTCATAAGTGCATACATGTGCATAACTATATGAGATAGATGGTAGACACATGATGGAAGAATAATGACATGATGCACAAAATTTAGATGCACTCTCACATATCAAAGCACCTTTCAGAGCTTCTTGTTTTCAAGCACGAGACACTATAGATGAGCGAGATGACGAGCAAGCTGTTGGCGTTAGAGTTTCAACCATTGCATGTGGGACATGTAATGATGGACTGAGATGATCACACACTAAGGACGGACGCCTTTCTAGGCGCAAGAGAGAGCCATGATAGAGTGGGAAAGTCTGCCCTACAGGCGGTAACACTTTTTTCCATTGTATTATATTATTTTTTGTTATTTTTCATTTTTTTTAGTCTGTTTCACCCTTTTCTTGGCTTAATTTTACACTGGATCAGTGTGAAGTAAGTATGGGGAGGATATTTGTCGCGTACTAACGTTTTTTTTTTTTTTTTTTTTTTTAGTCATTCTGATGTTTTTATTGAGTCAAAACTTTGTAGAGAATAATGACATTTTCTGATGATCATCTTTTCACCGTTACATGTGCTTTTGATTTCTCTCTAATGGCCACTTTTGTAGTACTTGTTTAGAGCAGGTAACTATAAACCTCATGATTGGACCCTCACCTTACCTTCATTTGATCTTCATGCATTATGAAATTCATTTTCATAATTGCATACACGTTGGAGATAAAAGGGTTGACATAGTTTTCCTGCTAATTAGGTGTGTTCATTGAAATTTTAAGTAGAATATACATCATCTTTATGTCTAATGCGGTTACTTGAGAAGTCTTGTGGATTAAGGAATCACTTTTATGCATGTGCGCTATCCTAGAAAGTTTAGAGGAGTATGCCATTGCTATGAATGTTTGATGTGTTTTCCTTGGGCTAAACCAAGCTTATGAGACTTATTGTTAAAACCCGGTTCCACCCGTTTTCATTTCACAAGGAAAATAAACTTGAATAAAATAGAAAGTGGAAAAATTGTCTCGATCTTCAAAGTTTGCCCAAGGAAACATGGTGATTGATGACCTAGTTGGTTTGTGGTTCGTTTGGTGGTTTAAGTGGTAGGGAGGCTATGTCCTCCGCTGATCCATTCTTTTTTGTATGTTTGCATAATATTGCATCATCTGACGTGTGTGGGAATCCAAAATACTTTAAACCCACCAATAAATCATAAATTACTTTCCAATATCATTTTTTGCAGGAGATCCTTTGATAAGAAGCTCATACAAACTTAATGAATGTAGATAGTTAACTGACAAAAATAAAAAAAATTGTAAATTTGGGACTCAAAGTTTGGATCAGAGTTGCGATTATTTTAACCCGAACTAGATATTTATTCAAATTCACTACATGAACTAGTTTCCGTTATGCCAAAAATGATATTGACCTAAACGGGTTAGTCAACCTTAACGGTTTGCTAAGTTGGGCGACACGTTGGTAAGATAGTTGATTGCTTATATCTAAAACGATGAAAATTGTCATTTTCAAACTGAACTATTTTAAACATGCAGTTTTAAAAATTATAGTTTATAAAACAAAAAAATTAAAAATATATAAAAAATGAGAATCTTCATTAATACGAAATAGAATAAAGAATTTGAGAGAGTCAAATAAACATGTGTACAAAATAACAATTTTTTAACCGAAAAAATTATAAAAGAAAAGTCTTATACACTGACAAATTATACATATTTTTTTAATCCAAAAGAAATTGATATTTGGTAATTTCGAAACTAACATAAATTTTAAATTAGTAAGAGTTGGTAAATTTTGATATGAGTTCAGAAATCCAAAACTATGGTATATTGAAAACTTTAAATGCTATGGTATTTCCGAATAAAAAGCACAAAATATTATTCTTTAATAAAAATGTATATTTTGAATTATATATGTTGATAAAAAGGATTATTAGATCTAATGCCAGAAAAATATAATTTATATCATAAAAACTAATTAATTAATTACATTTAATATTTTTAATGTATAAAATGATGTTAATTAAAGATTTTGTATACTATAAAAGAAATTTGACATGAAAAAATAAATAGTGTACTTTTTTTTTTTTGGTCAAGGAAAAATTTGCATATTGTGAACCATAATAATATGATAGCTATATTAAAGATTTGGACTAAGTTATAGTACACAAACTAAAAGCCCACATTTATTTTATAAGCTCCATATTTTTTAAAAAATCCAATTCGGGGTATAAAAACGCATGTTTGAAATAGTTCAGGTTGAAAATGGCCACTCTTCGTCGTTTTAGGTACACGCAATTAACCATATTGCTAACATGTCATACAGCTCAGCAAACCGTTAAGGTTGACTAACCCCATTTAGATCAATGTCGTTTTTGGCATAACGGGAACTAGTTCATGTAGTGAATTTGAATAAATATTTAGTTCGGGTTAAAATTAGCTAAGTGTTAAAAATTGTGGATTAAAGGACACGATAA
The DNA here is from genome assembly GCA_900406555.1 of Pseudoturritis turrita. Taxonomy (NCBI): domain Eukaryota; kingdom Viridiplantae; phylum Streptophyta; class Magnoliopsida; order Brassicales; family Brassicaceae; genus Pseudoturritis; species Pseudoturritis turrita. Next base: position 423,956 of record OVBL01000143.1, on the reverse strand, counting down.
AAAAAACTCGGATTGAAAAATGCCGTTTTCCCGGTAGGATTAAAGTGAGAATATTCTGATTAAATACTGTTTTGTGTGGTCTATATGTGGTAGTTCATTGCATGGTTGCTAAGGAGTTCTGAGTTCCCGTTGATGTGTTGCATTTTTAATCTTTCTAACTTGTGTTTTCACAGTGTTTTTATCAAGTTATTTTAGTCTTTATCGAGCCAGTCAGGTAAAAGGACGTTTTTGGATTTTCTGGAGCAAAAAAAAGTGAATCCAGAACAAATGTTGATTGTAGGAGTACATATCAATCAATCCCTCCCTCAATGGATCGATCGATCTGGTCGGTCGAGTACACAAGGATGATTTTCCTGAAGACCAAAGGATTGATCGATCGCTTTTCCACTGGCTCGATTGATCCGACTTTTTGCATCCGAGCCAAATATCCAGTAGCAAAATGGATCGACCGATCCCATCATGGATCCATCTGTATAAAAGAAAGTAGCATAGATCAATCGATCTCCCCCTTTAAGGATTCATCGATCTGTCCCGGATAGGAAAAATAAATTTCTGCTTTTTCATGTTTTTCGTTAGAATTGTTCAAATTTGACCCAATCCGATCCTAGACTTGTATACAAAAAGCAGAAATCACTTTTTAGCCATTGTTTACGATATGCTTTGTTTTTCTTTAGACCTTTTGACTTTATTTATCTACAAGCTTTTGAGAGACATATCTCTAACTATGCTATACTATATAAAAGTTTATGCTATTAGTTTCTAAGGCTGTTCACATATGATTTAAAACATCCAATAGTTACATGACACATCAACATTTGGAATTAAGTTTTTTTTTTACTAGGAAAATAAGATATGATTTTCTTATTTCATAAACTCATAACTTCAAGTAATTTTCATTTTTGTGGACTCTTTTAGTTTTGATTTTCCTTTTTAACTTTTATATACTATAGATTGGGAAATTTTCTTCATTTTAAGATAATAGTAGTCTTAAATATAAAAAATCATCAATATATAACTTACAAATTAACAAAAAAATTGTTATTATTATTTTTTATTAAAAAAAAGAAGCCAAATATGTTGATATGTGGAAATATTTTTCTATTTATTTATGAAAAACATTTGTTTACATGATCGTAATATTATATTTTTTCTCTTATTGCCAACATATAAGACAAGCATGATGATTTATTTAAAGATACGAGTTGATAAAATGTTGATATGACAAAAGATAACAATAGGTGGTGGAGCAAACATATCAAATTATAAATGTTATAGTTTCGTTGTCGTAAGAGATGTAAAATAAACGGAAAATTTATACATTGATTTATTAATGCATGATTGATTGTTTAGTGCATGTATGGTGCTTCTTATGTTTAGTTTCCAATGTGATAGACTATCTTTGTAGGGCTTCAAAGTTTAAAAAAATTATCTCTTTTACACTTTAGACTTAACCAAAAAATTAATGTACTTGGTCTTAGATATTTTTAGTATTTAAATGAGAGAATCAATGAATTGTTGTCAAAGAAAAAAGAGAGGGCCAAGAGAGTACCTTAGGAGCTCGAGTGATATAAAAAGCAATTGGACCACATGTTAGAGAGACTTTGTGTGTGGTTGAACTGTCAAAGTGTATATGAGTCATTACTAATCATAAGCAGCTTTTCAAATTTAAATGTTTTTGAAGGTGCAAAAGAATTACGCAGCTAATCCTCCGTGGGAAAGTAAAATTCAAGTATTACTGGTTTGGATCGAAACTCCATAAATCTGAAGTGATTAAATTGGGTTCTTCTATTATTCTTTAATTTTTGGGTCGATTGAGTAAATATCTTTAAAATATTTTTTTTTAAATATATATATTTGGAGAACTACAAAATTAGTTAAATATGGAAGAATTATAGATTCTAACAAGAATTCATAGCCGTTTTCCAGTTAAAAACTATAGTCGATCATGTACGATTACAAAAGACTTCTAACAACAACAACAAAATATTCCAAAATTGCTACCGTAGTTGGATCCTCTGACGACTTCCATTGAGAAAACTCGGAAAATTTGCTAAGAATATGAGATGTTCCTAGGTAGATTAAGTGATAGCTTATCAATGCAACTAATAAAAAATAAAAAATATATTCATATTTGATTTTTATCAGTTAATGTCCTTTGGTTTATATTTTTATGTAATTTTGAAAAAAGTAATTTTTACTCATTTTGTTTTGTGTCAACAATATATATATATATATATATATATATAATATAAAAATATGAATTTGTTTCTTTTGATAACTCTTAAGTCCAAATAGAGTAATAAAATTAATAATCATCACAAATTTTTAATTTTTTTAAGCATTTTTATGATTTTGTAAGTGAACAAAGTTCACTCAATATTTATTATTCACAAGCACACAAAATCAAAATAATTTATAACCGATTTAAATTTTAAGCTTTTTCTAACCGGCCATGAAAAATATCAATTTATGGATGTTCGATATACAATCATGATTATTTTGTGAAAAAAAAAATTGTTATCGATTATTCGTAGTTAAATTGTTGTTATTTGACGTTGGAAATTGGATTGTATGATAATATTACATTACAATGGTTGTATTTTTCCAGTTTCGGGAATAACTTATCTAAAATAAGTTCATAGTTGTCAATTAAAACTGGAATATTATCGCAATTAAAATCTACGATATTTATATTTTAAATTATTTTATTCACTAAAATTATATAGAAAACTACAGTATAATTTTTATAATTCGAACCTAGTCTCTAGAGAAAAATTCATCTCTTTGTGTTTTTTCTGCTATAATGTCTGAGCAATTCCATAGTTAGGTTTTAACATTTCATCTTTTTGTGTGTTTCATGAATTGCCATGATTTGAATTATCAGAATATACATTTATTTTAAAGTTCTTCATATATCGTTGTTCGTATTGCTAAAACGGCTAGATCACATAATTTTTGTTCTTAGGTTGTTTAGTGTAACAAAAGTGTTTGTTTAAAAGCATGAAAGAACATAAGACTGCAAGTGCACAACACACGTTTTGTACATGTTGCAGAAAAACAAAAGAAGAGTTGGTTGTAATCTTGCATAGCAAAGCGAATGAAGTCCAAAATTTAGCAGCCAAATCAAAGATTAATAATCGATAGGCTTACTTGTTAATCTACATCATATACTCTATGACAACAAATAAACTAGATCCTTCAACGATACTTTGACCATGCGTTGGAATCAAGAGCCTCTATGTGTATATCCGATTATCAATGTCATCTTGGTCATATGTGTGTTTATGAAGCATTATACATACATAGAATCAGATCATCTGCGAGTGAAAAAAAAACAAATGCAAATGCTAAATTGCAACAAACTTTTCCGGTTTTAAGAAATAATTCATCCTGAGACTTAGTAAGATACAAAATAGTCAGCAGCTTCACTAAAAAAATAGTCATATCACTTTTTCTACTCGTCATTCATTTGAGTATAGTAAGAATTGCAAGATTTCCACGATTTTTGTTGAATTTGTTGACGTATGCAAGTTTTACTGAAATGTGGCTACCATTTATTAGTTCTCAAGTTTGACCCTAATTGCTTAAAGCAAGCGAGATGCATACTCCTGGGACAATTCAAATTCGCGGTCGGACATGTTGTAAGGATCTCAACGACCTATGAAAATATAATCAAGTATCTAATTAAAAAAAAAAAATACATAACCATATATACGCAGTTTATGTATAATTCTCAAATAAAATCAAAAAACAAAAATTACTTCTTCTTCTTTCATATCTTAAAGAAAGTTTTGGTGTTTTTCCACTCGAGTTACATTATGTGTGTCATTATCATTCGTCCACCTCAAAATCAAAGGAAATCTAGATGGTAAAGATAATTCCCCTCTTAGGCATGGAAATCGCTCTAATGCACATACCTGCAAAAAAAAAAAAAAAGAACAACATTTGAACATCATTCAAGTTTTATAAATAAAAGTAATTTTTTTTTTTTCATTTAAAATATTTACTATCAAAACATAATAAAAATCAAATAAGCTTGTGGTTTTATTACCATCAAGTTTCCGTCTTTGTTTTTTCCAATGATCTTTGAGGACCGCCATCATTGCTACCTTCCAGACATATTTGCCGATCTCATTTACTCCTATGAGTGGTAGAAACATGGAAAAAATAGCCTTAGAATTGTTTGAGATAACCATTCTTCCGAACATAAAAAGAGATACACCTTTAGATCAGGCTCCAAATTCACTTCATCACTATCTTCTGGCATCTTCTCAAAATGAAAATTTCAACTTCGAGAGATCGATATCAGAGCAATCACACTACAAGAAAAAAAGGCAATTTCAGACGGCATTTCGGACGAATTTTTAGCCGTTGGAAAATTCAGACCGAATTCTGACGGATTTCGGACCGATTTCCCATGGCTTTTCGGCCGTCAGAAATCGGTGGGAATATTCCGACGGACAATAAAACCGTTGGAAATTAGTCGGAAAAACGGTCGGCATTCCGTGGGAATTTGAATCCGTCGGAAATCGGAAGGAAAAAAATAGCAAATATACTCGCAAACCATATTCCCTAAGAAATCCGTAGGAAATTTCCCACGGATTTCCGACGGCTTGCATATTCCGTCGGAAATCCGTGGGAAAATTTCCTACGAATTTCCTAGGGAATGTGGTTTAGAGTTACAAAATTCAATCATAATATTCAGAAAGCTAATCCTACAAGGATTGCTATATATAAGATATAGTTGATCAAAAAATATGATAAACATTTAACTTTCTTTCATTTTAGAATGTCATCACTTCTAGATAAGAGTTTCGCAACTTCTAGTTTAAGTTATAGTATACATCACTAGAGTTATTCCCGTTTGTGTATATATATTTTGTACATTACACATACATAAGTTTAAACATATTATAGTTGAGTGATGATATTGTTCTTTAAGTATAGTGCATGCTGACATCGTATACATTGATTTGGCTAATCCTATACCAGTAAACCCTAGGAAATCCATGGGAAATTTTCCACGGATTTCAAACGGATTAATATTTTTGTTTAAAAATAATTGTCGTGGGAAATCCGTTGGAAACTTCCCACGGATTTCCGACGGCATGCAAAGAAAACAATAGCAAATATACTCGCAAACCATATTCCCTAAGAAATCCGTAGGAAATTTCCCACGGATTTCCGACGGCTTGCATATTCCGTCGGAAATCCGTGGGAAAATTTCCAACGAATTTCCTAGGGAATGTGGTTTAGAGTTACAAAATTCAATCATAATATTCAGAAAGCTAATCCTACAAGGATTGCTATATATAAGTTATAGTTGATCAAAAAATATGATAAACATTTAACTTTCTTTCATTTTAGAATGTCATCACTTCTAGATAAGAGTTTCGCAACTTCTAGTTTAAGTTATAGTATACATCACTAGAGTTATTCCCGTTTGTGTATATATATTTTGTACATTACACATACATAAGTTTAAACATATTATAGTTGAGTGATGATATTGTTCTTTAAGTATAGTGCATGCTGACATCGTATACATTGATTTGGCTAATCCTATACGAGTAAACCCTAGGAAATCCATGGGAAATTTCCCACGGATTTCTAACGGATTAATATTTTCGTTTAAAAATAATTGTCGTGGGAAATCCGTTGGAAATTTCCCACGGATTTGCGACGGCATGCAATGAAAACAATAGCAAATGTACTCGCAAACCATATTCCCTAAGAAATCCGTAGGAAATTTTCGATGGATTTCCCACGGCTTGCATATTCTGTCGGAAATCCGTGGGAGAAATTTCCTACGATTTTCCTAGGGAATGTGGTTTAGAGTTACAAAATTCAATCATAATTCATAAAACTAATCCAACAAGGATTGCTATATATAAGATATAGTTGATCAAAAAATATGATAAACATTTAACTTTCTTTCATTTTAGAATGTCATCACTTCTAGATAAGAGTTTCGCAACTTCTAGTTTAAGTTATAGTATACATCACTAGAGTTATTCCCGTTTGTGTATATATATTTTGTACTTTACACATACATAAGTTTAAACATATTATAGTTGAGTGATGATATTGTTCTTTAAGTATAGTGCATGCTGACATCGTATACATTGATTTGGCTAATCCTATACGAGTAAACCCTAGGAAATCCATGGGAAATTTCCCACGGATTTCCGACGGCTTGCATATTCCGTCGGAAATTCGTGGGAAAATTTCCTACGATTTTCCTAGGGAATGTGGTTTAGAGTTACAAAATTCAATCATAATATTCAGAAAGCTAATCCTACAAGGATTGCTATATATAAGATACAGTTGATCAAAAAATATGATAAACATTTAACTTTCTTTCATTTTAGAATGTCATCACTTCTAGATAAGAGTTTCGCAACTTCTAGTTTAAGTTATAGTATACATCACTAGAGTTATTCCCGTTTGTGTATATATATTTTGTACATTACACATACATAAGTTGAAACATATTATAGTTGAGTGATGTTATTGTTCTTTAAGTATAGTGCATGCTGACATCGTATACATTGATTTTGCTAATCCTATACCAGTATACCCTAGGAAATCCATGGAAAATTACCCACGGATTTCCGACGGCTTGCATATTCCGTCGGAAATTCGTGGGAAAATTTCCTACGATTTTCCTAGGTAATGTGGTTTAGAGTTACAAAATTCAATCATAATATTCAGAAAGCTAATCCTACAAGGATTGCTATATATAAGATATAGTTGATCAAAAAATATGATAAACATTTAACTTTCTTTCATTTTAGAATGTCATCACTTCTAGATAAGAGTTTCGCAATTTCTAGTTTAAGTTATAGTATACATCACTAGAGTTATTCCCGTTTGTGTATATATATTTTGTAAATTACACATACATAAGTTTAAACATATTATAGTTGAGTGATGTTATTGTTCTTTAAGTTTAGTGCATGCTGACATCGTATACATTGATTTGGCTAATCCTATACCAATAAACCCTAGGTAATCCATGGGAAATTTCCCACGGATTTCCAACGGATTAATATTTTTTTTTAAAATAATTGCCGTGGGAAATCCGTTAGAAATTTCCCACGCATTTCCGACGGCTTGCATATTCCGTCGGAAATTCGTGGGAAAATTTCCTACGATTTTCCTAGGGAATGTGGTTTAGAGTTACAAAATTCAATCATAATATTCAGAAAGCTAATCCTACAAGGATTGCTATATATAAGATACAGTTGATCAAAAAATATGATAAACATTTAACTTTCTTTCATTTTAGAATGTCATCACTTCTAGATAAGAGTTTCGCAACTTCTAGTTTAAGTTATTGTATACATCACCAGGGTTATTCCCGTTTGTGTATATATATTGTCTACATTACACATACATAAGTTTAAACATATTATAGTTGAGTGATGTTATTGTTCTTTAAGTATAGTGCATGCTGACATCGTATACATTGATTTTGCTAATCCTATACCAGTAAACCCTAGGAAATCCATGGAAAATTTCCCACGGATTTCCGACGGCTTGCATATTCCGTCGGAAATTCGTGGGAAAATTTCCTACGATTTTCCTAGGGAATGTGGTTTAGAGTTACAAAATTCAATCATAATATTCAGAAAGCTAATCCTACAAGGATTGCTATATATATGATACAGTTGATCAAAAAATATGATAAACATTTAACTTTCTTTCATTTTAGAATGTCATCACTTCTAGATAAGAGTTTCGCAACTTCTAGTTTAAGTTATTGTATACATCACTAGGGTTATTCCCGTTTGTGTATATATATTGTGTACATTACACATACATAAGTTTAAACATATTATAGTTGAGTGATGTTATTATTCTTTAAGTATAGTGCATGCTGACATCGTATACATTGATTTTGCTAATCCTATACCAGTAAACCCTAGGAAATCCATGGAAAATTTCCCACGGATTTCCGACGGCTTGCATATTCCGTCGGAAATTCGTGGAAAAATTTCCTACGATTTTCCTAGGGAATGTGGTTTAGAGTTACAAAATTCAATCATAATATTCAGAAAGCTAATCCTACAAGGATTGCTATATATAAGATACAGTTGATCAAAAAATATGATAAACATTTAACTTTCTTTCATTTTAGAATGTCATCACTTCTAGATAAGAGTTTCGCAACTTCTAGTTTAAGTTATTGTATACATCACTAGGGTTATTCCCGTTTGTGTATATATATTGTGTACATTACACATACATAAGTTTAAACATATTATAGTTGAGTGATGTTATTGTTCTTTAAGTATAGTGCATGCTGACATCGTATACATTGATTTTGCTAATCCTATACCAGTAAACCGTAGGAAATCCATGGAAAATTTCCCACGGATTTCCGACGGCTTGCATATTCCGTCGGAAATTCGTGGGAAAATTTCCTACGATTTTCCTAGGGAATGTGGTTTAGAGTTACAAAATTCAATCATAATATTCAGAAAGATAATCCTACAAGGATTGCTATATATAAGATATAGTTGATCAAAAAATATGATAAACATTTAACTTTCTTTCATTTTAGAATGTCATCACTTCTAGATAAGAGTTTCGTAACTTCTAGGTTAAGTTATTGTATACATCACTAGGGTTATTCCCGTTTGTGTATATATATTGTGTACATTACACATACAGAAGTTTAAACATATTATAGTTGAGTGATGTTATTGTTCTTTAAGTATAGTGCATGCTGACATCGTATACATTGATTTTGCTAATCCTATACCAGTAAACCCTAGGAAATCCATGGAAAATTTTCCACGGATTTCCGACGGCTTGCATATTTCGTCGGAAATTCGTGGGAAACTTTCCCACGATTTTCCTAGGGAATGTGGTTTAGAGTTACAAAATTCAATCATAATATTCAGAAAGCTAATCCTACAAGGATTGCTATATATAAGATATAGTTGATCAAAAAATATGATAAACATTTAACTTTCTTTCATTTTAGAATGTCATCACTTCTAGATAAGAGTTTCGCAACTTCTAGTTTAAGTTATAGTATACATCACTAGAGTTATTTCCGCTTGTGTATATATATTTTGTAAATTACACATACATAAGTTTAAACATATTATAGTTGAGTGATGTTATTGTTCTTTAAGTATAGTGCATGCTGACATCGTATACATTGATTTGGCTAATCCTATACCAGTAAACCCTAGGAAATCCATGGGAAATTTCCCACGGATTTCCAACGGATTAACATTTTTTTTTTTAAATAATTGCCGTGGAAAATCCGTTAGAAATTTACCACCGATTTCGGACGGCTTCCATATTCCGTCGGAAATTCGTGGGAAAATTTCCTACGATTTTCCTTGGGAATGTTGTTTAGAGTTACAAAATTCAATCATAATATTCAAAAAGCTAATCCTACAAGGATTGCTATATATAAGATACATTTGATCAAAAAATATGATAAACATTTAACTTTCTTTCATTTTAGAATGTCATCACTTCTAGATAAGAGTTTCGCAACTTCTAGTTTAAGTTATAGTATACATCACTAGGGTTATTCCCGTTTGTGTACATTACACATACATAAGTTTAAACATATTATAGTTGAGTGATGTTATTGTTCTTTATGTATAGTGCATGCTGACATCGTATACATTGATTTTGCTAATCCTATACCAGTAAACCCTAGGAAATCCATGGAAAATTTCCCACGGATTTCCGACGGCTTGCATATTCCGTCGGAAATTCGTGGGAAAATTTCCTACGATTTTCCTAGGGAATGTGGTTTAGAGTTACAAAATTCAATCATAATATTCAGAAAGATAATCCTACAAGGATTGCTATATATAAGATATAGTTGATCAAAAAATATGATAAACATTTAACTTTCTTTCATTTTAGAATGTCATCACTTCTAGATAAGAGTTTCGCAATTTCTAGTTTTAGTTATTGTATACATCACTAGGGTTATTCCCGTTTGTGTATATATATTGTGTACATTACACATACATAAGTTGAAACATATTATAGTTGAGTGATGTTATTGTTCTTTAAGTATAGTGCATGCTGACATCGTATACATTGATTTTGCTAATCCTATACCAGTAAACCCTAGGAAATCCTTGGAAAATTTCCCACGGATTTCCGACGGCTTGCATATTCCGTCGGAAATTCGTGGGAAAATTTCCTACGATTTTTCTAGGGAATGTGGTTTAGAGTTACAAAATTCAATCATAATATTCAGAAAGCTAATCCTACAAGGATTGCTATATATAAGATATAGTTGATCAAAAAATATGATAAACATTTAACTTTCTTTCATTTTAGAATGTCATCACTTCTAGATAAGAGTTTTGCAACTTCTAGTTTAAGTTATAGTATACATCACTAGAGTTATTCCCGTTTGTGTATATATATTTTGTAAATTACACATACATAAGTTTAAACATATTGTAGTTGAGTGATATTATTGTTCTTTAAGTATAGTGCATGCTGACATCGTATACATTGATTTGGCTAATCCTATACCAGTAAACCCTAGGAAATCCATGAGAAATTTCCCACGGATTTCCAAAGGAATAATATTTTCGTTTAAAAATAATTGCCGTGGGAAAACCGTTGGAAATTTCCCACGGATTTGCGACGGCATGCAATGAAAACAATAGCAAATATACTCGCAAACCATATTCCCTAAGAAATCCGTAGGAAATTTTCCATGGATTTCCCACGGCTTGCATATTCTGTCGGAAATCCGTGGGAGAAATTTCCTACGATTTTCCTAGGGAATGTGGTTTAGAGTTACAAAATTCAATCATAATATTCAGAAAGCTAATCCTACAAGGATTGCTATATATAAGATATAGTTGATCAAAAAATATGATAAACATTTAATTTTCTTTCATTTTAGAATGTCATCACTTCTAGATAAGAGTTTCGCAACTTCTAGTTTAAGTTATTGTATACATCACTAGGGTTATTCCCGTTTGTGTATATATATTTTGTACATTACACATACATAAGTTGAAACATATTATAGTTGAGTGATGTTATTGTTCTTTAAGTATAGTGCATGCTGACATCGTATACATTGATTTGGCTAATCCTATACCAGTAAACCCTAGGAAATCCATGGGAAATTTCCCACGGATTTCCAACGGATTAACATTTTTTTTTTAAAATAATTGCCGTGGGAAATCCGTTAGAAATTTACCACCGATTTCGGACGGCTTCCATATTCCGTCGGAAATTCGTGGGAAAATTTCCTACGATTTTCCTTGGGAATGTGGTTTAGAGTTACAAAATTCAATCATAATATTCAAAAAGCTAATCCTACAAGGATTGCTATATATAAGATACAGTTGATCAAAAAATATGATAAACATTTAACTTTCTTTCATTTTAGAATGTCATCACTTCTAGATAAGAGTTTCGCAACTTCTAGTTTAAGTTATAGTATACATCACTAGGGTTATTCCCGTTTGTGTACATTACACATACATAAGTTTAAACATATTATAGTTGAGTGATGTTATTGTTCTTTATGTATAGTGCATGCTGACATCGTATACATTGATTTTGCTAATCCTATACCAGTAAACCCTAGGAAATCCATGGAAAATTTCCCACGGATTTCCGACAGCTTGCATATTCCGTCGGAAATTCGTGGGAAAATTTCCTACGATTTTCCTAGGGAATGTGGTTTAGAGTTACAAAATTCAATCATAATATTCAGAAAGATAATCCTACAAGGATTGCTATATATAAGATATAGTTGATCAAAAAATATGATAAACATTTAACTTTCTTTCATTTTAGAATGTCATCACTTCTAGATAAGAGTTTCGCAATTTCTAGTTTTAGTTATTGTATACATCACTAGGGTTATTCCCGTTTTTGTATATATATTGTGTACATTACACATACATAAGTTGAAACATATTATAGTTGAGTGATGTTATTGTTCTTTAAGTATAGTGCATGCTGACATCGTATACATTGATTTTGCTAATCCTATACCAGTAAACCCTAGGAAATCCTTGGAAAATTTCCCACGGATTTTCGACGGCTTGCATATTCCGTCGGAAATTCGTGGGAAAATTTCCTACGATTTTTCTAGGGAATGTGGTTTAGAGTTACAAAATTCAATCATAATATTCAGAAAGCTAATCCTACAAGGATTGCTATATATAAGATATAGTTGATCAAAAAATATGATAAACATTTAACCTTCTTTCATTTTAGAATGTCATCACTTCTAGATAAGAGTTTCGCAACTTCTAGTTTAAGTTATAGTATACATCACTAGAGTTATTCCCGTTTGTGTATATATATTGTGTAAATTACACATACATAAGTTTAAACATATTATAGTTGAGTGATGTTATTGTTCTTTAAGTATAGTGCATGCTGACATCGTATACATTGATTTGGCTAATCCTATATAAGTAAACCCTAGGAAATCCTTGGAAAATTTCCCACGGATTTTCGACGGCTTGCATATTCCGTCGGAAATTCGTGGGAAAATTTCCTACGATTTTCCTAGGGAATGTGGTTTAGAGTGACAAAATTTAATCATAATATTCAGAAAGCTAATCCTACAAGGATTGCTATATATAAGATATAGTTGATCAAAAAATATGATAAACATTTAACCTTCTTTCATTTTAGAATGTCATCACTTCTAGATAAGAGTTTCGCAACTTCTAGTTTAAGTTATAGTATACATCACTAGAGTTATTCCCGTTTGTGTATATATATTGTGTAAATTACACATACATAAGTTAAAACATATTATAGTTGAGTGATGTTATTGTTCTTTAAGTATAGTGCATGCTGACATCGTATACATTGATTTGGCTAATCCTATACAAGTAAACCCTAGGAAATCGATGGGAAATTTCCCACGGATTTCCAACGGATTAATATTTTTGTTTAAAAATAATTGCCGTGGGAACTCCGTTGGAAATTTCCCACGGATTTGCGACGGCATGCATAGAAAACAATAGCAAATATACTCGCAAACCATATTCCCTAAGAAATCCGTAGGAAATTTCCCACGGATTTCCCACGGCTTGCATATTCCGTCGGAAATCCGTGGGAAAATTTCCTACGATTTGCCTAGGAAATATGGTTTAGAGTTACAAAATTCAATCATAATATTCAGAAAGCTAATCCTACAAGGATTGCTATATATAATATAGAGTTGATCAAAAAATATGATAAACATTTAACTTTCTTTCATTTTAGAATGTCATCACTTCTAGATAAGAGTTTCGCAACTTCTAGTTTAAGTTATAGTATACATCACTAGAGTTATTCCCGTTTGTGTATATATATTGTGTACATTACACATACATAAGTTTAAACATATTGTAGTTGAGTGATGATATTGTTCTTTAAGTATAGTGCATGCTGACATCGTATACATTGATTTGCTAATCCTATACCAGTAAACCCTAGGAAATTCATGGGAAATTTCCCACTGATTTCCAACGGATTAATATTTTCGTTTAAAAATAATTGCCGTGGGAAATCCGTTGGAAATTTCCCACGGATTTGCGACGGCATGCAAAGAAAACAATAGCAAATATACTCGCAAACCATATTCCCTAAGAAATCCGTAGGAAATTTCCCACGGATTTCCCACGGCTTGCATATTCTGTCGGAAATCCGTGGGAAAATTTCCAACGATTTTCCTAGGGAATGTGGTTTAGAGTTACAAAATTCAATCATAATATTCAGAAAGCTAATCCTACAAGGATTGCTATATATAAGATATAGTTGATCAAAAAATATGATAAACATTTAACTTTCTTTCATTTTAGAATGTCATCACTTCTAGATAAGAGTTTCGCAATTTCTAGTTTAAGTTATAGTATACATCACTAGAGTTATTCCCATTTGTGTATATATATTTTGTACATTACACATACATAAGTTTAAACATATTATAGTTGAGTGATGATATTGTTCTTTAAGTATAGTGCATGCTGACATCGTATACATTGATTTGGCTAATCCTATGCCAGTAAAGCCTAGGAAATTCATGGGAAATTTCTCACGGATTTCCAACGGATTAATATTTTCGTTTAAAAATAATTGCCGTGGGAAATCCGTTGGAAATTTCCCACGGATTTGCGACGGCATGCAAAGAAAACAATAGCAAATATACTCGCAAACCATATTCCCTAAGAAATCCGTAGGAAATTTCCCACGGATTTCCCACGGCTTGCATATTCTGTCGGAAATCCGTGGAAAAATTTCCAACGATTTTCCTAGGGAATGTGGTTTAGAGTTACAAAATTCAATCATAATATTCAGAAAGCTAATCCTACAAGGATTACTATATATGAGATATAGTTGATCAAAAAATATGATAAACATTTAACTTTCTTTCATTTTAGAATGTCATCACTTCTAGATAAGAGTTTCGCAACTTCTAGTTTAAGTTATAGTATACATCACTAGAGTTATTCCCGTTTGTGTATATATATTTTGTACATTACACATACATAAGTTTAAACATATTATAGTTGAGTGATGATATTATTCTTTAAGTATAGTGCATGCTGACATCGTATACATTGATTTGGCTAATCCTATACCAGTAAACCCTAGGAAATCCATGGGAAATTTCCCACGGATTTGCGACGGCATGCAAAGAAAACAATAGCAAATATACTCGCAAACCATATTCCCTAAGAAATCCGTAGGAAATTTCCCACGGATTTCCCACGGCTGGCATATTCTGTCGGAAATCCGTGGGAAAATTTCCTACGATTTTCCTAGGGAATGTGGTTTAGAGTTACAAAATTTAATCATAATATTCAGAAAGCTAATCCTACAAGGATTGCTATATATAAGATATAGTTGATCAAAAAATATGATAAACATTTAACTTTCTTTCATTTTAGAATGTCATCACTTCTAGATAAGAGTTTCGCAACTTCTAGTTTAAGTTATAGTATACATCACTAGAGTTATTCCCGTTTGTGTAAATATATTTTGTACATTACACATACATAAGTTTAAACATATTATAGTTAAGTGATGTTATTGTTCTTTAAGTATAGTGCATGCTGACATCGTATACATTGATTTGGCTAATCCTATACCAGTAAACCCTAGGAAATACGTGGGAAATTTCCCACGGATTTCCAACGGATTAATATTTTCGTTTAAAAATAATTGCCGTGGGAAATCCGTTGGAAATTTCCCACGGATTTGCGACGGCATGCAAAGAAAACAATAGCAAATATACTCGCAAACCATATTCCCTAAGAAATCCGTAGGAAATTTCCCACGGATTTCCCACGGCTTGCATATTCCGTCGGAAATCCGTGGGAAAATTTCCTACGATTTTCCTAGGGAATATGGTTTAGAGTTACAAAATTCAATCATAATATTCAGAAAGCTAATCCTACAAGGATTGCTATATATAAGATATAGTTGATCTAAAAATATGATAAACATTTAACTTTCTTTCATTTTAGAATGTCATCACTTCTAGATAAGAGTTTCGCAACTTCTAGTTTAAGTTATAGTATACATCACTAGAGTTATTTCCGTTTGTGTATATATATTTTGTACATTACACATACATAAGTTTAAACATATTATAGTTAAGTGATGTTATTGTTCTTTAAGTATAGTGCATGCTGACATCGTATACATTGATTTGGCTAATCCTATACCAGTAAACCCTAGGAAATCCATGGGAAATTTCCCACGGAATTCCAACGGATTAATATTTTTGTTGAAAAATAATTGCCGTGGGAACTCCGTTGGAAATTTCCCACGGATTTGCGACGGCATGCATAGAAAAGGATAGCAAATATACTCGCAAACCATATTCCCTAAGAAATCCGTACGAAATTTCCCACGGATTTCCCACGGCTTGCATATTCCGTCGGAAATCCGTGGGAAAATTTCCAACGATTTTCCTAGGGAATGTGGTTTAGAGTTACAAAATTCAATCATAATATTCAGAAAGCTAATCCTACAAGGATTGCTATATATAAGATATAGTTGATCAAAAAATATGATAAACATTTAACTTTCTTTCATTTTAGAATGTCAGCACTTCTAGATAAGAGTTTCGCAACTTCTAGTTTAAGTTATAGTATACATCACTAGAGTTATTCCCGTTTGTGTATATATATTTTGTACATTACACATACATAAGTTTAAACATATTATAGTTGAGTGATGATATTGTTCTTTAAGTATAGTGTATGCTGACATCGTATACATTGATTTGGCTAATCCTATACCAGTAAACCCTAGGAAATTCGTGGGAAATTTCCCACTGATTTCCAACGGATTAATATTTTCGTTTAAAAATAATTGCCATGGGAAATCCGTTGGAAATTTCCCACGGATTTGTGGCGGCATGCAAAGAAAACAATAGCAAATATACTCGCAAACCATATTCCCTAAGAAATCCGTAGGAAATTTCCCACGGATTTCCCACGGCTTGCATATTCTGTCGGAAATCCGTGGGAAAATTTCCAACGATTTTCCAAGGGAATGTGGTTTAGAGTTACAAAATTCAATCATAATATTCAGAAAGCTAATCCTACAAGGATTGCTATATATAAGATATAGTTGATCAAAAAATATGATAAACATTTACTTTCTTTCATTTTAGAATGTCATCACTTCTAGATAAGAGTTTCGCAACTTCTAGTTTAAGTTATAGTATACATCACTAGAGTTATTCCCGTTTGTGTATATATATTTTGTACATTACACATACATAAGTTTAAACATATTATAGTTGAGTGATGATATTGTTCTTTAAGTATAGTGCATGCTGACATCGTATACATTGATTTGGCTAATCCTATACCAGTAAACCCTAGGAAATCCATGGGAAATTTCCCACGGATTTCCAACGGATTAATATTTTGGTTTAAAAATAATTGCCGTGGGAAATCCGTTGGAAATTTCCCACGGATTTGCGACGGCATGCAAAGAAAACAATAGCAAATATACTCGCAAACCATATTCCCTAAGAAATCCGTAGGAAATTTCCCACGGATTTCCCACGGCTTGCATATTCTGTCGGAAATCCGTGGGAAATTTTCCTACGATTTTCCTAGGGAATGTGGTTTAGAGTTACAAAATTTAATCATAATATTCAGAAAGCTAATCCTACAAGGATTGCTATATATAAGATATAGTTGATCAAAAAATATGATAAACATTTAACTTTCTTTCATTTTAGAATGTCATCACTTCTAGATAAGAGTTTCGCAACTTCTAGTTTAAGTTATAGTATACATCACTAGAGTTATTCCCGTTTGTGTATATATATTTTGTACATTACACATACATAAGTTTAAACATATTATAGTTAAGTGATGTTATTGTTCTTTAAGTATAGTGCATGCTGACATCGTATACATTGATTTGGCTAATCCTATACCAGTAAACCCTAGAAAATCCATGGGAAATTTCCCACGGAATTCCAACGGATTAATATTTTTGTTTAAAAATAATTACCGTGGGAAATCCATTGGAAATTTCCCACGGATTTGCGACGGCATGCATAGAAAACGATAGCAAATATACTCGCAAACCATATTCCCTAAGAAATTCGTAGGAAATTTCCCACGGATTTCCCACGGCTTGCATATTCCGTCGGAAATCCGTGGGAAAATTTCCTACGATTTTCCTAGGGAATATGGTTTAGAGTTACAAAATTCAATCATAATATTCAGAAAGCTAATCCTACAAGGATTGATATATATAAGATATAGTTGATCAAAAAATATGATAAACATTTAACTTTTTTTCATTTTAGAATGTCATCACTTCTAGATAAGAGTTTCGCAACTTCTAGTTTAAGTTATAGTATACATCACTAGAGTTATTCCCGTTTGTGTATATATATTTTGTACATTACACATACATAAGTTTAAACATATTATAGTTAAGTGATGTTATTGTTCTTTAAGTATAGTGCATGCTGACATCGTATACATTGATTTGGCTAATCCTATACCAGTAAACCCTAGGAAATCCATGGGAAATTTCCCACGGAATTCCAACGGATTAATATTTTTGTTTAAAAATAATTGCCGTGGGAACTCCGTTGGAAATTTCCCACGGATTTGCGACGGCATGCATAGAAAATGATAGCAAATATACTCGCAAACCATATTCCCTAAGAAATCCGTAGGAAATTTCCCACGGATTTCCCACGGCTTGCATATTCCGTCGGAAATTCGTGGGACAATTTCCTACGATTTTCCTAGGGAATATGGTTTAGAGTTACAAAATTCAATCATAATATTCAGAAAGCTAATCCTACAAGGATTGCTATATATAAGATATAGTTGATCAAAAAATATGATAAACATTTAATTTTCTTTCATTTTAGAATGTCATCACTTCTAGATAAGAGTTTCGCAACTTCTAGTTTAAGTTATAGTATACATCACTAGAGTTATTCCCGTTTGTGTATATATATTTTGTACATTACACATACATAAGTTTAAACATATTATAGTTGAGTGATGATATTGTTCTTTAAGTATAGTGCATGCTGACATCGTATACATTGATTTGGCTAATCTTATACCAGTAAACCCTAGGAAATTCATGGGAAATTTCCCACGGATTTCCAACGGATTAATATTTTCGTTTAAAAATAATTGCCGTGGGAAATCTGTTGGAAATTTCCCACGGATTTGCGACGGCATGCAAAGAAAACAATAGCAAATATACTCGCAAACCATATTCCCTAAGAAATCGGTAGAAATTTCCCACGGATTTCCCACGGCTTGCATATTCTGTCGTAAATCCGTGGGAAAATTTCCAACGATTTTCCTAGGGAATGTGGTTTAGAGTTACAAAATTCAATCATAATATTCAGAAAGCTAATCCTACAAAGATTGCTATATATAAGATATAGTTGATCAAAAAATATGATAAACATTTAACTTTCTTTCATTTTAGAATGTCATCACTTCTAGATAAGAGTTTCGCAACTTCTAGTTTAAGTTATAGTATACATCACTAGAGTTATTCCCGTTTGTGTATATATATTTTGTACTTTACACATACATAAGTTTAAACATATTATAGTTGAGTGATGTTATTGTTCTTTAAGTATTGTGCATGCTGACATCGTATACATTGATTTTGCTAATCCTATACCAGTAAACCCTAGGAAATCGAAATTTCCCACGGATTTTCAACGGATTAATATTTTTGTTTAAAAATAATTGCCGTGGGAAATCCGTTGGAAATTTCCCACGGATTTGCGATGGCATGCAAAGAAAACAATAGCAAATATACTCGCAAACCATATTCCCTAAGAAATCCGTAGCAAATTTCCCACGGATTTCCGACGGTTTGCATATTCTGTCGGAAATCCGTTTGAAAATTTCCTATGAATTTCCTAGGGAATGTGGTTTAGAGTAGGGGTGGGCAAAAAAACCGGAACCGAAAAACCGAACCGAACCCGAACGGATTCTCTAAAATTACCCGAACGGATCCTCAACACATAGTACCGAAATGTCCGAACCAAACCCGTAAACAAACCGATCAATTCGTGTATTGTGAATATATTTGAGTAAAAATAACCAATTTAGGTATATTAGGTGGTTTAGATAGGGTAATGGTGAATTTGGGTTGTAAAGTTGTGAGATTTGTGATGATTTAGTGTTGGATTGTTGTTTAAGTTTACAAATTCATTAGAAAATATTTTATATATTTTTAAAACCGGTTTTGTGTATCCTAATCATATTTTTGTATATTAAAAGTGTGATTTTGGAATATTAAAAACGTTTTTTGTATATTAAAAATGCATTATATATGAAATTTTGATATATTATTTAATATATTAACCTGTAAAATTTTTTTAAGGAAATAGATATAGAAATAATATTTAATTTTAATTTAAACAAAGATTTTAGAAATTATATGTATTTTTAGTTATTTATATTTTTAGAAAAAAATGATTGTAATTTATTTTATAAATGTAAATTTGTATAATTTACATAACATTTTATTTTTAATTTGATTTATTTTTCAGGTCTATAAGAGACTTTCGTGATGTTCTTGGTTTGGGAAGTTCGCGTACGTCGTGTACATCGAGGAGCGATGACGGAACCCCAAGTCCGAACCAATTTCGTGTTCCCGAGACACAGAGTTCTGCATCGCGTCAACAGCTGACGGTTGAGGAGCTTGTACAATAACCAGGCCGAGAGCTTATCCCAAAGCTCCATCCATTTCGCGAGGGAACATCGTCCTGGTAAAACTTATAAATATTATATATTTATATTTACATTTTTAATAATTCGCTTTTAACCTAATATCTATTATTTATCTTCTCTGTAGGTTTGACATTCATCCAAAGATTACCAAGTCGTTTCTGAAGATGCTGCATGGAGGCCTCTGCCATCCATATCAGACATGGAATGATTTTCCAGCCGAGGAAAAAAAAACGTGGTTCCGCTGTTTCACGGTAATCTATACAAAAATAGATATTTTAATAAAGTATTTAGTTATTATAACAAAGAAATGAATATTGTTTTTTTGTTTCTAACTTTTAGCAAGATTTCACTTGGGAACCTCAGCATACGAGACTTATTCGGGTGGAATTCGAAAAGATGGCTGCGTTACAGTACTTGGACCACATGTACGATTGGAAGCAGAAGTGGATCGACGGGAAGGAAAAGCAGGAAGGCTTGGACGGTGATGTTTGGCTTGGTTTGCAGAGATACTGGGTTTTGCCGGAGACAAAATTTCCGGAACTACTTTTTCTAAACTACTTTTTTTTAAATGTTTAAACAATTTTATATTTTAGTATTAAATTTTTGAATTGAAATTATTATTTTTGATATATTTTTGGTTTTTAATATTTATTATATTTAATTTATTATATAATTATTTTAAATGAAAAACATTATTTCCGTTGGAAATCCGTAGGAAAATAGTTCCGTCGGAAATCAGTGGAAATTATAATCCGTTGGAAATCCGTCGGAAATATGCCCGTCGGAAATCCGTGGGAAATAATTTCCGTCGGAAATCCGTGGGAAATAATTTCCGTCGGAAATCCGTGGGAAATAATTTCCTTCCGAAATCCTTGGGAACTCATTTCCCACAGATTTCCGACGTATCACGGCGGTTGAAAATTCCGACGGCCTTTCCGACGGATGAGAACGGTTGGAAATCCGTCCGAATTTTTGACGGATTTCCGACGATCTAGATCCGACGGACGATTCGGTCCAAAATCCATTGGAAATAGCTGTTTCCAACGGATTTCCTACCATTTCGTCCGTCCGAAAATGGCTTATTTCTTGTAGTGTCACTTTATTTCTTCACACAAAACAATTTTCTACTTCGTCTGTAGTTATTTTTAAAATTTTTGCAATTGTACTCAAAACATCATTGCTCTCATATCCCAATACATGTACTCCAATTGGGACATGAGAGCAACGATGTCGTGGGTAAAATTGCGGAGAACTTAAAACAATTACGATGAGGTTAGAACATTGCTTTGACTGGAGAAGAAATTATTACTCTGGCATCGATCTCTCAATGTTAAAATCTCACTTTGAGAAGATGTCAAAAGATAGCGAGAAGCTGGATTTGAAGCCTTATCTAAAGGCGTATTTCTTTTTTGTTCGGATCTCAAACAGTACTATAAAAATTTCTACCACTCATAGGAATAAATAAGGTCGACAAATATGTTTTGGGAGCAGCAAAGATGGTAGTCCTCAAAGATTCATTGAGAAAAATGAAGACAAAACTTGATGATAATAAAACCACAAGCTTATGCGGTTATTTTTGCGCTATGATAGTCTTTTAATGAAAAAAAGTTAATTACTTTCATATTTTTATACACATGAATGATGCTCATTGACCGTTGATGTTTTTTATTTTTATTTTTTTAGGTATTTGCTTTAGAGCGTCTTTTATGCCTAGAAGGTGTATTATCTCTACCATCATGATTTTCTTGATTTTGGGGTGGATGGTGTAGTGTGTAAACCATATAAAGACACACATAATGTAACCAGATGAAAAAATATCAAAACCTACTTGAAGACATGAAGAAGAGATAATACCTTTTTTTTTTTTTAAATGTATATATACCTTTTATTTTTTCTTTTAATTAAATATTTCAGAAAAATTACCATAGAAAACTTCCAACTATTTTTATTTTTCCAATTTAAACCTCTAATTTTTTCGGTCTCCAGTTTAAACTTTCAACTTAATTATTGTTCTTAAATAAACCTCCAAATAATCTAAAGTGTGCGCTATGTTTGGTTGACTAACAGTCAACGCTAATTCATCTAACACCGTTAATAATAAAATATATATATTTACTTTTTTATTTATATTAATGATTAAAAATAAATAATATGATTAAAATAAAAAATTCCCAATCATGTTTCTCCTCTTCTCCTCCTCCTCATTGTGCCTCCGCCGACTCCTCCGATGCCAAGAGCTTAATCGAAATCCATCGGGCTCGTCGTCTCAATCAAACATCCAATTTTTGTCTCCCATATCTTGTCCAACGACGTCCAAACGAAGCTCGATTTCCTCTCTCTCTCCCTTCGAATCTCACATTTCTCTGCTTCGATCCGAATCAATTTGTCAAATCATACGGATTAAAAATGGATGGAGTGATTCAACAATTCTCCAGATGCAAGTCTTTTTCGGATTGATCAGAGCATGTGGAGAAGGAACCTCCTTCGTGGGTGTATCACGAGTACTGGTTCTCAATGTTCATCTATATCTATCGGTGACTCAACAAGCCGTAGCCCGAGTGACTATATCCATCGGTGAGTAACATTGCATCATCGTTGTCGGTGAAGCCTAGAAATTATAGAGGCGTGAGACAATGACTGGAGAAAATTCGC
Source organism: Pseudoturritis turrita (assembly GCA_900406555.1). NCBI lineage: Eukaryota > Viridiplantae > Streptophyta > Magnoliopsida > Brassicales > Brassicaceae > Pseudoturritis > Pseudoturritis turrita. The sequence goes on along the minus strand of OVBL01000143.1, from coordinate 401,076 downwards.
GGTGGAGATTATGGATAGGTCGTTTCGTTCTCGGTTTGGCTCGAAATTTTTGTCACGGCGGAAGAGGTTGCTATTGCTTACGATCGAGCTGTGATTCATCTCAAGAACATAATCCACATAAAATTTTCTAACTCCGCCAGAGCCTTCATTCTCTGACCTATGTTCTTCGATTCAACGTCAACGAGGACACATAGTATATAACAGAGATTGAGATTGAACCGATCGAGTTACCATCAGAGAGAAAATTGATTGTCGTAGAAGAATCACAAGCGAATTTGTTCTCAGATCCATATATGTAACTGATTTATCTATCACCGGTGAAGGATGACGAGGAGGAGGATCGCCATCTCGTAATGTGTGTGAAAAAACATGAAATAATCTACTATATGAAAGTTGAATGGCTCTCTCCGGGAGATGCCACGTCGGCTCTCAACAATAGGCCACGTGTCCTCACTTGTTTTTTAAGCCCCTAACTTTTGCAGCTTTTCACTTTACCTTCTCTCCTGGAATTAATGGCTGTTAACGTAACTCTTACATCCAAACGCACTGCTATTAATTCTTTCTGGGCATCTTCAAAGTTCGATCTGGGTTTTACCAAATTTCTCGCCTTTCTTTCTTCTTCCTCCGATTTCGATTGATCAAATTGGTGTGTTGTAGCTCATCGGATGTGAAGCTTATTTTGCAGTCACACAAGAAAATTTCCAACTTCCTTGTAGCATCAAAGACTGGTTATTTTCAACGAACGGACACGTGCCGCTTACTATTTTCTAAGAAAACGCCTCATCGTCCAATTTCAACGGGACGGAGAAGAGGAACATGATACTTCCTTGGATGATTAAGACCAAAGATAGAGATCTAAAGTATACGCAAAGCTGAAGCATGAGAAGAAATCAGAGAAGCAGAAGAAGATTAAAGCTCGCGATGCTGCTGAGAAACGACCTCTAGACCTTGGCGAGGAGGTAGAATTTTTTTGGGTTTTTTTTTTCAAGCCTGAGATCTAAAATTCGTTTTCTTCTTGCTTTTACAGCCTCCAAAAAATATGATTCCGAAAACAAATCGAAACTGATGAGACCTTTTGTAGACCCGACGACGAACAAGTATGTTTCCGATGTTCAATGTTCATTCATCTCGATTCAATTTTAGCCTCGTTGCTTATTTACTGGCTATGCATTTGCAGTTATTTGCTGATATTGATGCCGACGAGTTTAATCCAGTCCTGAGACGTGAGATTATACCTAAGATCTTGATCACAACTTGTCTTTTCAATTCCACTGTAACGCTTTTGCAGAAAAAAAATTCTCCAGTTTTCTTGTGATTTTTTGCTTCAAGTAATGTGGTTGGAGCTCTTTTGATTAATATAATAGATCTGTTTATATGGATTGCAGAGAGGACCTGCGGTTATATCGGAGGTGATCCCAAACTCTCATTATAAAAAAAGAGCAACTTATGATTTGAAAAAGGTGTTGCTATTAGTTTCAGAGACTCCTTGTTATCTTTGTAAAAGTTAATCTCTTTCCAGCTTTATAAACCTTTTAGATATATGGTTCTGCAGATTCAGTGAGTTTCATCTTGGTTTTGGTCTCATGTTTTTGCTTCACAATCTTGCAGGCTTTTAATGTTCAGACCTGCAAACATTTGCATCTCGATAGTCCAGTAGGTCAGGTGAATGCAATAGGTGTTGGAAACGGAAAGCTTCTTCCTGGGACAAGTGTAACTATCTTGATGAGAAGAAAGAAACTTGATGAGAGAGAACGCCGAGAGAAAATGCTGGAACGAACAAAGAGTAATCTCCCCAGCGAGTGAAAGAGAATCACTGATGAAGATGTGACGGTCGTCAGGTTTGAGCATTGTTTCCCACTATTGAGGAGCTAGGGAAGTACGATAATTGCCTACTATGTCCTCAGGTTTTGCTTCTACTCTTTTGTTTGTTATCTCCTGCTTTAATTTCTGGATTGTCAATTACGGGTATTTCTAATTTGGATTTCAATCTTCTAGGTCTTTAAACAGATTGGATTATGATAAATCATACATTGTGATTCTTATGACTAATCTTCCGATGAAAACAACCTACCATGCGTCGGTAAAAGATTGGGATTAATGTTGAGTTTAACTTGTCATTTTTCTCTATTTTTTCTTTCTCAACAGATTAGGTTACCAGCGAACCTCAGGAGTTTGGCTACTACGAGGTTTTGTACATCTATTATTTTCTTTCATTGTTTCTCGTTGAATGAATTATTCACAGTCATTGCTCAATTGGTGTGATGCAGTGGCCAGATTTTATTTTATTTCTCATAGTCCTACTGGTTTGCCTGCCTACTTCTTTTGTATTATTAAATGTTTATCTCACCCATTTCTCTCTTCAGATTGGAAAAGGGGAAAAGTTGTTATATGCTGATGATGTAACCTGGCTACAAGAGGGCGGATCAACAACAAAGCTCTTCTCCCGTGGCTCCAAAATGAAACAAGAAAATGTACAAATTCCAAAAGCTTTTGTTATGAGATTCGAATAACTTTATGTTGGGTTCGATGACTTAAACTGTTATCTCCGTCAATATATGACGCTGAAGACTGTCGATTTCATTTGTAAGGCCACTGCCTCCCTGCTATCTTGTCTGGATTTATAAGATTTAAGTTCAAGAAAGAAGATTGATTGAAATCAACAATGAATACCTCAGCTTTCTCAAATAGTGAACATGATCTGCTTAGTTTTTTCAGAGTAAATGCTTTGTATCAAACGTTTGTGGCCTTTAAAATTATTTAATTTCCAATTTTTAATAACAACCAAGTTTTTACTATGGTATTAGAAATTACTTTCTCTGCTATATTGCTATTTATTTCGGATCTAAAGTATGTTTCCTTTGGTCTTCATGCATTGCAATCTGGTAGTATATCAGTTTCAAAATACTGACACCGAGACTGATCCTTTCAAATACCTCACATCTCTCGAGGGACATAGTGGCGAAGTAAAGTGTTTAGTTGTTGGAGATCGTACACTATACTCCGGTTCTATGGATAGAACGATAAAGGTAAGTAGCTGCTTCCAATTACAAACTTTAACCCACAGCTTGTTTTTTTATGGTTGCTAGCTTGGCTCATGTGAACTCATTCTACGTTATCTTTCTTGTGTTAAACTATCCCAACTGGACACCTGATTGTTTTTCCTATGTTAATTTAGGAACCCTTGTGCACTTCTATTCTGGTTCATTTATGAATTTCACTTCAGAGTATATATATTTTGAATGACTACTTTGAACAAGTTCTGCAACTTATCGCAGATGACAACCTTGACTTGGGTATACAATCTATGTGGAGGGATTTGGAAATGATATATATGAGCAGCATCGAAGGGTTGCAGACTGAATCGGTGCGTCTGCATGTCTTCAAACGAACGACTTTGATTAGTACAAGCCATGTAAGCCTTCCCCGAGTACTCTGAAAATTTTAAATTCCCAGCCATTTAATTGTCCTAACACAATCTATATTCAGCACCTCCTTGGCTTAGTTCCTCCAATCTACAAGGTTAAGTTGTTCTATTTGAATACTCTTTTGTCTGATGTTCATAATTTTCAAACTGATTTAGAGACTTGGAAGACTCGATTTATGTTGCGTGTATGGAGCTTAAGTGACAGCAAAGTTTAGACATCTCCATTCGATATTTGGTCGACAAAATGAGTATTTGAATTTAATAATATGTACATTGATCTTTACCTCTTCCACAACTTTATATGAGTGGTTAAGCAATATACTTTTTTTTAACCAATAAGAATCAGTTCCAAAATCCATGTTTTTGAAAGAAGTTTACTTATCATTAGAAGTTCCAAAATTCATATTTTATTTCATTTACGTATCGACAATAGTAATATCAACTAAACCAAAATTTACCAAACTCTATTGTAACCACCATACACATCGGTTTCTTAGTCTACAGCTTCATATGTGGTTTACAAAAATCACATATGAAACTAAAAAGTGCACTCTAAATTACACATGAAACTAAAATATATATACATGTACACATACTTTTGGTAAATACATTTTATAACAAGCTAAAAATAATATCAAAATAATAAAAACAAAACCAGAGCAAGTAAATGAAGCAAAATAAGTCTATATTAGACATAATCACGCAAAGATGTTAAGAGAATAAATATGCATAAGAAATAAGACACCTAATAAAAAATAAAACTCTTGAAAAATTAATTAAAAAATGTTAGATAGGAATGAACTCCATGAAAAGAAGATGACCATAAAAATACAATATTAAGTCTGTTTATAACTATAAAATATAATTTTCTAACTTAGATTGGAAATATGGGTAAGAACAATTTTATTGTATACTATAAAACTTAACTAAAATAGAGCAAGTAAAGTGAAAAAAAATTAAGCCAATGGTATTAGAAATAAGACACCCTAATAAAAAATAAAAATCACTTAAAAAAATTAATAAAAAATATTAGAATAGGAATCAACATGAATTGGCAAGAATTTCATGAAAAGAAGATATTTACCAATGACTAATGAAGTTTGGGCCGTTTAGCAAAACACAAATATATTTCAGTGTTGATATAATAAATTAATAGTTTTGCTTTAATTTTTCCATGTACATTCATAGATTCAAATTTCAAATAGATTTGATGCTGATGGCGTACATGTATATTTTCATATTTGGTTTGGAAGTAAGTGAGAAAGATAAAAACAAATGGTTTTTCAAATATTAATCAAAACCCGCGAGTATGCGCGGGTATTCACCTAGTATATATGAAAGGAGGCTATCCCTCTCCATATGACTGCCACATCATCGCACCAGAGGAGGACACATGTCCTAGATTTAAATGATATTACATTAAATATCTAACTCTTCATCTTCCCGTGCTCTGTACAAAAAAAAATTCGGTTGCCACTTAAATATTCTCTGATAATTGACCTCAACTACAATTGTAGCAACACACCCTACCTCTCATAATATCTTAATCTCACGTTTCATCCTAATAAATTAGTACAAACCCCTAATTGAAGTATCTGAGGTCCGGACGATACCCCTAATTCATCCGGAGAATCGCGACCATCAAGTGGAGGGTAAAATTTTGCTGTTGTCCAGATTTGCTTAAGAATTAAAGGGCAATATAGGTGACAATACTAGAAACATTGGCTTTTTTAATTGGATGGAAACAAGGTGAAAATGAAACAGCTACTTTTTTAGTTGTAAATTCGATGCAATTATCATGGACGCGTCAGGCGGTGCTGCTGCGGAGACTCAAGGTTATGAAAATGGGAAACAACTCTTAAAACTAAGAAAAGAGCACATCATGTTCATGAGATCGAGTGTAATGAGCGAAGTAGTATGTCTGAGACACCAATTAAACGACTTATGCGAAATTCAGATTCTATTCTTTGTAAGTTCAAGGTATGATTCTGTATCTAAGCGTACACGATTTCTTTATATTACAATTAAGGATAAGCTTATTTGCATGCAGTTGTGAAAAATGAAATTCGAAATTAAATATTTGATTATTTGAGAATTTTTGTCACTATGAAGTTATGAACATGTTATTTTAATCAAATTCAAAACTTTGCTTTATTTGATGAGTTTGATATTTACATGTTTAAGGTTTTTAGTCATTTATTATGATATGTGTAGTGTTTCTGGTAATAGTTATACATTACTTTCTATCATTGTGTCATATACTTAAATCGTTGCATGCTTTTGCAATGCCTCTTGAGCAAATATGGTTTGAGTTTCATTTTTTATCCACTGTTATGATTTGTTCTTTTTGTAATACGAAAGATATTCCAATGCACTAAAGGCTATGCCTTCTCAGATTGTGTTTAGCCTTAAAAAAAACTACCAAACTTGTGACCGCATGTGTAGGATCAATTACCGATCCTAAACTTATTGAGAGATTTTTAAGATGCTTAGCACTTTTGCATTCTGGAATCCCTAAGTGGTGTTTATAAGTTGCATTCAGTTTTGAAGTAAAATGTTTAGCTCTTTCATCTTTGCATTCTAGCATCCGTCACAGAATAGTGAAAAAATGGTATGATATGGTCAATATTGTGTGGTCAATAGCTCGACAGAATAGCTAAAAGTAATTGTGTTAGTTTTTGTTTTTATGGGTTATAAATTATGATTCGAAAGTTGACATTGAGACAATGTTTCAATTCAAACCAATCCAATTATCATTTTGGCTATATTATAAAGCTCATTTGTGTCCCAATTCTGACATCAAACCTCTATACAATACTATAAAATACGGAAAATGGGATGGATAAGCTACTTTACCTCAACAATTTACATATACACTTTGTGTGAATTCCAAAAATAACACAAGAATTATATATTTATTTGTCCAAATTGAGAGAGATTGGTTGTGAACCAACTATCAGCAAATCCGCAAATGCATATATAATATTGACGTAAGATTTGATAATCTTACATCATATGCCTAGGTTTTATTGTAGCGTATGTTCGGTGTGAGCTCAATATCATACACTATAAAAAAACGTGAGCTTTTCATATACGTTTTAGAAGACCAAATGAGAATGTGAAACAAAAGAGTAAGATATTTTTTCCAAAACCAATAACGTTTTTTTGGCAAACAAATGTATCTCAAAGAGGCAATTGGGAAAAAAAACAACGTTAAGTTTATTTCCTTGATCTCTAAAGACATATTACTCAGACATATTTTTTTCACTAAATGATTTTTATTGAATTTAAAGTATTATATAAGCCGATGGGAGTGAAAACCCCTAGAAACTCAGTTGGAGGGACTGAAATCTCTGGAACCTATCTATGCAAAAGAAAAGAAAAAACTCAACCAAAAATCTAATAAATTATATATATTATATATATGATAATAAAGTACAAAACAGGAAAAAATATTTCTTTTAGCAAAATATAAATTATTAATACGTATACAAAAATCCGCGCGTATGCGCGGATATTGGCCTAGTTGGTTTGAAAGGTGAAAAATAGATGTTGAACGGAGTGAAATTGGAGAGAAATTGTTGGACGCGGAGTTCTCGAAGAGGTAACAAGACATAATGGGAGAAAAATTGTTTTATTTTTTTATTATATATATATATATATATATTTTTTTTTTCCAATCAATAATAATTAAAATATTAAAATAATTACATTATCATTAACAATGTTAGATGGAATCAGCGTTGACTATTAGTCAATCTAATATCGCGCACACTTTAGATTATTTTGAGGTTTATTTAAGAACAATAATTAAATTTAAGGTTTAAACTTGAAACCGAAAAAATTAGAGGTTTAAGTTAGAAAAATAAAAATAGTTTGAAGTTTGTATGGTAATTTCCCAATACTTTATTATATTTTCATAGGTTGTTTGGCACCTTTTATAACATGCCCGAGCGTGAACTTTAATTGTCCGAAGAGTACGCATCTCACTTTCATATGATTTTTCTCACGCATGATGGCATTTGCTTTGACGTCGTCGCATATAATTGTCCTGATATATGCTTTAAGCAATTAAGACTGATGAAGTCGAACTTGAGGCTTAATAAACCGTGGCCACATTTGAGGAAAAGTTGCATACATCAACAAAGCAAGCACAAAGACAAAGAATGAAAATCGTGCAGTTCTTACTACACTTAAATGGATGACGAGTGGACGAAACGATATGACTATTTTGTTAGTGTAACTGTTGAACAACCGCATAATGAGAAAAATATTTCCCTTGTCCTAAATTCAACTTATGAGACTTATGGTCGAAAACAATTCCATCTGTTTTGCTTGACGAAAAATGTGAGTAAAATGGAAAGTGTAACCGGAAAACTGGATAAATTGTCTCAATGTTTAGACTTATGCCCATGGAAACATGGTTATTAATCAGCTAGTTGGTTTGTAGTTTCTTTGGTGGTTTAAATGGTATAAAGGCTATGTGTTCATCAACTGATCAATTATCTCTTCTGATTTTGCATCATCTGGCACGTCTTGAAACCAAAAACGCTTTAAACCTAACCAATAAATCAAAAACTGCATGCCAAGACTGTTTCCCGGTAGAGTAGATATTTTGATGAGAAGCTCACACAATCTTAATAATAATGTAGAGAGTTAACTGACGAAAATCCAGAGTTTATGTAGGTTTGGAACTCAAAGTATGGATCAGGCTTGCGAAGATTATGGTGGAATTACAGTGACAATGTTATGATCATGTTCTATTTTATGTGGTCTGTTGGTGGTAGTTAAAAATATGGTTGCTGATTTTTTGTGAGTTCCCAGAATTTACAAAACTCTCTTGTTCTTGGTATTTTGTTTGTTTGAGGACAAGCAAAATATTAATTTCGAGAAGTTGATGTGTGATGTTTTTAACGATGTTTTCACCGTGTTTTCTGTTTTTATCGAGTCAGTTTAGTTTTTATCGAGTCATTCTGGTCAAATAAGTTTTTGGATGAACCTTGGAGTTTTCGGAGCAAAAACGAGAGAATCTAGAACAAAGGTTGATTGCAGGAGTATAGATCAATCGATATGGTCGGTCGAGTGCACAAGGGTGTTTATCCTAAAGAGATCGATTGATCACTTTTTTACTGCATCGATCGATCCGACTTTTTGCATTCGATTCAAATTTCCAAAAGCAAAACTGATCGCCCGATCTCATCATGGACCAATCGATCTAGAAAATTGGCACATGTTGATCGATATCCCCTTTTAGGGATCGATATCTATTCCCCGACAGCAAAATAATTTTTTTGTTTTTTCCTGTCTTTCCCTAGAACTTTTCATATTTGACCTAATCCAATTCTACACATATATATATATATATATATATATACTTATTTTTAGTCATTGTTTACACTATAATCTATTTTCTTCAGATTTTTTTGGCTTTATTTCCTTGTAAGTTGCGGAAAGACAAATCTCTAACTTTGAATCTCTAGAAAATATTTATTAACCCCAGTTTTTATACTTTAATATAATTATGCAATTCTTTTCATCTCTTTGTATTTTTGCTAAAATCATGTCTGAGTAAATTGATTGTTGTTCTTATTGTTTAAACTATCTTGATCACATTTCTTAAACTAGCTTGATCACATAGTTTATGATCTTATGTTGTTTAATGTATCAAAAATGTGTTTAAAAGCCTGAAAAACATAATGAGCAAAATATACATAGCCAACGAAAACTGATACTAAAGTATTTTGAGATCAAATTGAATTTGAACTTTAATGCATATTTAACTTCCTAAAGTTAAACAACAATTGATGATTTTACAGCAGTATGTTAATTATAAAATTGTGACTAGAGTTCTAGAGTGGTGTTTAACCGTTTCCCAGTTCGATATTCTATCTTTGCATTAATTTCCAATATCTCATATGTTAAATAATTTTTTTTTTTATTCAAAACCAAACAAAATTCATATTTTTTTTAGCTATACTATATTCACGAAGAATTGTAGTGTGTAGCAATTTATTTATATAGATTTGATCCATAAATTATTACATCATTTGATGTGTATTTACAGTGATATTTTCAAAGTTAAAACTTTGCGTATCATCTATATATATTAGCACACCTCTAATCGGCCTAAATAAAATCAACATAAAAGTAATTCCACAAATTACACTAACCTATTCGGTGTGAGGCTAGCTTTTCTATCATGTTTTGTACCCGTAGCAGACAAAACCAAAATTAAAGAAGAGTATGTTGTAGTTGTTAAGTTTTATGGTTTCTAACTCAAAACCAATTGACAGTGAGTGTGGAGACTCATATTCTTTATATACTAGTATAGAATTATCTCCAGATCCAATGTGGAACATTCTAACAGTAATGCCAAGGAAATCCAGATTTTAGCAGCCAAAAATTTAAGCTCAAAGATTGATAACAGATCCTACGAATTCAATATGGCTACATCCAAAAGGCTAAAAAAGATTGATAATCCATAGGCTTACTTGTTGGTCTTTATCAGATAAGCAACTAAGATGGACTTCAACGATAGCTTAAGCATGCGTTGGAATCAGGAGCCTCTCTGTGTTTATCCAAAGATCAATGTCGTCTTGATCCTATGTGTGTTCACCAAAGCACTATATACACATAGAAACAGATCCCTTGGGATTGAAAAAACCAAATGCAAAAGTTTAGATACAACAGAGACGAGCTTTTGAATATTGTCTACATGAAGTTTGAAGCAAAGAGAATAAAGGCAAACCAAATCTTATACTCATTAAAATCTGCTGGTTGAAGAGAGACTAAACCAACATTTACATAATTCGTTGATATAAGTGTTTGTAACTCCTACATTTAAGTAGGATCATCATGAGACTAGAAACATCTACATGGTAAGATAACAATCTCTAGCACGAAAAAAGGGCACAAAGATTTCTTAATTACACATGGTTTGCTTCTGAGAAAATCAATGAAATTGGCCACAAAATTGGAACGAATTGAGTAAATCAATCGTCACAAAATTACGTAATAGAAATCAGAAAATACCATGGGATTAGACGAAGACAAGGGGAATAGTAGAAAATAGTCTTTCCGGAAGCCCGATTGGAACAGAGAAAGAATATGATATCTCTCTCTCTCTCTCTCTTTGCAGAAGAAATTAAAATTTGAAAAATCAAAGAAATGTAAAGAAAATGGGTTGTTAAAAGGGTTTAGAAAGTAATAATAAATGAGTTACAGCTTTTTGCTGAAACCCTTGTCGCCATCAACTTGACGAGAAAAAGCTTTCAACTTACAGTTTCTTATTTCAGGTCTATTATAAGGTATGTTAGCATTCACAGCTTTGCTGAAACCCTTGTCGCCATCAACTGTCAAACACGAAATTCTCAGATTAAAATTCCAATTGACAGTAAACTTCACATACTGCTAAAAGATAATACTATACGAGAAATTGAAACTAGCTGAAGTTGCCTTGTGCAGACCAACACAAATGAAAATGAGCACAAAATAGAAGTATAATATGGTAATTGATGATGCCTTGTTACTCTGCAATACATGGATGCACCGCGCGAGAATCCGCTACTTTTCCTGCAATCGATTACGAGGTTATTTGATCAGAAAGTATATTTATGCGACGTATGCATTCAAGAATAAAGGTGAGTCAACCTTTTAATAGCAGCCACAAACTCTTGTCTTGTCATGTGTTTCATCTCCTCTACTTGCTTCTCGTAGTTAACAATCTAGAATATGCGACAAAAAGAAAAAGAAAATAACTATATTATCAACCATTATTACGATTAGGTATATTCAAGGTAATTCACAGATAACTTACCGGAAAGTTGGTAGTAGTAGAGGGACCACAATATTTAAGTGCAGCTGCTAGATCATATGCTCTTGCTGCTTTCTCTTCTTTGTCATACACACCTGAGTTTTTAACCAAACATTCTCAAGTCTAATTCACTTATAAGAATTATAATCGATACCAAGAAAAACAAGATATAATCTTGTTTACTAACCTAAGTAGACTGTAGAGATTTCGAACAAGTCCACGATTCAAGCATCAGGAACATAAATGACGAAAAAACATTATTAGTCCGAAATCAATATTTCGATCGAGACATGACCAAAAGAGAATACTAATTAAGTAATCAAATAAATGACTAATTACCTTGTCTTCCATTCCTTGATTGTCCTTCTCTTCTACAGCTATTATCCCAAAGATGATCTTCATATCTACCGGTCCATCTATGTCCATAACACCCCAAAAAAGGATAAAATTAATATTTATATAACCATTTGTTTCTTAGAGAAAAATCTTGAAAATCGAATCTCATTAAGACCTTGTAACGCAACGATAGATAGAGGTTCGTTGTCCGAAAGTTTCCAAAGTCCGTCTTGGTGTAGCTTCAACGATGACTCCTCCACTTGTGTTAGTAGTGCTACTACTATTATCGGCACTAGTCTCACCCCGCGAGGCTTTCACGGTGGCGGATGTGCTGTCACAGCGGCGGCTCGGGTACTTCCCATTGAAAGAGTGAGAGATTGCAAATTGTGAGCACTCTCTTGAAGCTCATAGTTATTGGGAGTGTTAGAGGCACACGTGACAATGGTAGGTAACAAGCTATTAGTTTGGAAGTAGTAATCTGAGTCGTTGGTTTGATGAATGTCGTTGTAAGGTACGAGGTTGTGGTCAGGTTGATGATTCTTCGATTTGCTCACTCGTAAGAAATCAGCCACTTTTGGAACCTCTCCTCCTTCGCCACCACCATGTGGATTGATCATATTCAACTCTAAGAAAGGATACAATTATTTTGTGAAAATACAAACATTGAAAAATCCAAGGCATAATATGAACAGAACAGTCTTTAACATGTGCAACTGGTACATTCGAGTAGGGTTTTGATTCAACGAAAAAATTACTATAATTTTTTTAGAATGTGTACATAAATTCGGACCCGTAACACGGCCTTTGTTATGAACATAAATGTGTGTGCATATACCTTGGTTTTGAAACGGATTGTAGATATTGTCGTTGACTAAGCCGAGATTGAAATGAGAGGTTTGTGAGGAGGCAAAGAAGAGTGAGTTGGTGATAGAGGAAAGGCAAGCCAGTTGATATAATTCATATTCTTTTTTGCTTTTTGGAATCAAATCTTAAATCACTTTGGTATATATGATCCTGCAAATGATATGAATATAATTGAGAAGAAACAGAAATTGATTAGAGACGTATAACAAGATAAAGAGATTTAAGAATCGCAAGTTTGGTAAAGAGAAATGTTATGATGGAGAGAGATTATTTATCGAGGATTGAGGAGATGAAGAGATCTTGTTTTGCTATGTACGTATGGCTGCAACACAATCTCTAACTTTCTCTCTCTCTCTCTTGTATATAACTTGAGGGTTTTAAACAAAGGAGAAGAAGATATGTGTTAAAGTCATAAAGATAACTTTTAGGAAGTTAAACAGGTTTTAAAGTAAAACCATTTACATGGCTCGCTTTAAATGGTTTCTATGGTGTCGGATTTTGTTTTGGTTTTCCCGAGTTTAAATATGTTGACCTACTAATCGGACTTCGCACCCGTCAAAGGAAGATATTGTTTAAGTGATTTAAAATTGAAAAATTGATTAAGGATAACTACTTCAAGTTTTTGTTGTTTAAATAGCCTACTTTAGACTTAGTTTTTTTCATGATACCAAAATTACACTTTTTAATTAATAATTATTTTTAAAATTATTAACACATTATTTGATTAACTATTTTTATTCATAATTCTAATTAAAAAAAATTAAATACATTTTCTATCAAAAAAAAATATGTGTCCAATTAAAATTTGAAATCTAAATCTGCCAATAAATTCAACATATTTTATTAAGGTCTGTCAGTTATCCACAGAATCTGTCAAATTTAAGTTTGCCGAAAAATATCGAAGACTTTCAAAAAATTTGTCAAATCTTTGCAGAATCTGCCAAAACCACACATAGTCTAGCATAATATCCAGCGTCCGCCAAAATAGTGGCAGACTAGCATATTTAGATTTAAGTCTACCATTAAGTTTGGAAGATTTCAGAACGTCTGCCAAAACTACTCATAGTCAGCCAAATCAATGGCAGACTAGCAGACTGCTAGTAAGTTTATAAGACTTTTAGATAGTCTGCCAAAACCACGCAGAGTCCGTCAGAAATATGTAGAGTCTACCAAAATAATGGCAGACTAACAGATTTAGATCTAAGTCTACTATTAAGTTTGAAAGACTTTCGCAGAGTGTGCCAAAAATGTGCAGAATCTACAAAAAAATACACAGTCTGCCAAAACATTAGCAGACGAGCGGGCTAATATTTAAGTTTGCTAATAAGTTTAGAATACTTTCAGAGAGTCTACCAAAACACGCATAGTCTGCCAAAAAATTGTAGTCTGCCAAAATAATGGCAGACTAGCAGCTTTACATCTAGGTCTACCAGTAAAATTGGAAGACTTTCGAAACGTCTGCCAATCTTGACAGACTAGCAGATTGAGATCTAAATCTGCCAACGAGTATAGAAGATTTTCAGAACGTCTGTCAAATTCCGTAAAATCTGTCAAATCTCCGCAAAGTCTACCTAAATATAATGGCAGATCATTAGACTTAAATTTATGTATGCTAGTAAGGATTTCGGAAAGTCTACCAAATTAAATTGGCAGACTTAACTTAAATCTGCCAAAAATTCGCTAGACTTCACAAGTCTGCTAAAATCGTGGGAGACTTATATTTTGACTCATCGTCATCAACACTGGATTTGTTTTGGAAAAATTACCTGACTTTTTATAAAGGTTGAATGCTGATAATGGAGGGTGTGATTTTCTTCTTCTTTCACGATTGAATTTTAAGCGAATAAATCTATGAAACCAAATTAGAATTAGGAACAAAACGTACAAAAACATAAAATCTAATTCTCTGTAAATCATTAATCAAACTCATAACATAAACGAAAAGATAAAATCACTTACTAATTAACCTTCAATGGTTAACCCAAAATAGATTTTGAAGAATTCTAAAGATCATTGATGATTCTTTTTGTTTTGAAAATTTAGTAGTTGAGAATAAAAAGATAGAATGATGTAAACAAAAACAAAAGAATAAAAACATGGATTGATAGAAAAAAGAATGATTGTTTTGTCTTTTGTTGCTACCTTCGTTTCAAGGAAATCAATGGTTTACAACGATTTCAAAAAAGATGGGTGCGATTTCCTTCGTTTTGTCGTTTCGAAGAATATAAAATGTTAGTAGGTTATTTTGGCTAATTCAATATTTAATGGGTTTTATAGCCAACCTCCCTTTAAAATTATATAAAAATAACATAATATTTAAGTTTTAAAGTTACTATTAGATTTTTGATCCGCGTCAACTGCGGAAATAAAATATTTGAAAAAAAAGTTCTTAGAAATAGTAAAGATCAAATGATACATTTTTCATATAGATAAATATATTTTATCTTACAAAATTTAATTTGCAAGACACTTAGCTTGGATGTAAGCATTTTTGGTGTAAATCAAATACGTTTGAGATTATAGATTCTCTCAAACTTATTTGAGTTAACCAAAACCAAAAAAAATATCGCGTTAGTATGTAAAAATCTTTTTAAATAAAAAATCAAAGAAATAATAAAATGTGAAATTTATGGTTTTTCGAAATTCAAACATTAATTTTCTGTTTTCAATTTATTTTGTATGAACGGTTTAAATTTCACCAATATCAATAAATCTATCGTGTTTTTGTAAAAATTGTAAAAATATTTTATTTGTAAAGTTGTACGTTTATAACAAAACCTCAACTTTAATTAGAGTAATATGGATACAATTAAGCGATATTAAAGAAAATAATTGTATGATCAATCATATTTTTAAATATGGTATCAAAATGGACATTAATACAATTTTTATAAAGTAATTGACATTAGTAATTCATCGTTAAAATATTATGTTATATTACATTTTAAAATATTAAAATATTACGTTTTAGTTGAATTTAAATTTGTAACACATATATTTGTGAGTTCATGTTAAAAAATTAATGAAAATATGTAGAGATTTCCACTATAGCATATAAAATTAATTGAAATGTTTTGATTAGTTAATTTAATTGATTTGTTTCTTAAATTCTTTTTTGATTAACACATGATTTTTTTCCATTTATGTCTTCTCAATTAGTATATATATATATAGGATTATTATGTCATATGCACACTGAAGCTTGTATTGTGCTAGGAGCCAAGCCTTCGTTTAATCGCATGCCTTTGTGTCATCCATTAACCCATTAACCCGTTTAATGCTAACAAGTGGTGTTAAAATTTTCCTCTCTACGAGGCATATGATAGAAGCAACTTGTCAAAAACAACAAAAATACATATTGCGTTTCAATTTAACGGGTTAACATTCGTTAAAATATAGGTGTCACATTTTCACGGTTTGTTAGTATGAGTATTAATGAGAGAAAAAAATAATAGTTCATGTATTATTCGGGAAGCAAACAAGTCTGTGTATTTTTTTGGCAGTTATTATTTAGTTGGTGTATTTTTAATAAATTTTTTCAAAATTTTATTAATCACGTGTTTTTAAACTTAACATCGTTTCTCGTTTTTTGTTTATCAGGTTAACGTCCGTTAATCTGAGGGTGTAAACCTTCGAATTTTCTCACTTCGTGTATTAAACGGACAATATAATTTAGTTCATATATTTTCGGACAACCAAAAAAGTTAGTGTATTTTTCTGGCAGAAATAATTTAGTTGGTGTATTTTTCAGGGTTTTTCTCTTGAAAAGTTAGGTTATTACTATTATAACTTGGGTGAGCAAAGCTTAACTAAAAAGACCTTAATATTTTGCCAAAAGACTTAAAACTTAATGATTACAATTTATCCCATTATGATATATTTTCTGTAAAAAAAACATTAAAATATGGATAAGAAGAAAACGATTCACTCAAAAATAACTTCTCTCTCGTCTCTCTCATCTCTCAGCTTTGTCGCCGAGTTGTGATTTTCCTGCGCCGTCCAGGTGAGGATTTCTTCCTCTGTGACCTCCGACTTACTTATTTATAGGTTTATCTCTTATCTTCCTCTTTTTCTGGGTTTTGAAGCAGAAACGGTTCATCTTCTTATCGAGGTGACGGCGACGGCGGGGGTTAGGGTTAGTGACTGACGATGACTGTTCTGACATAGTTTTTAGCGTGATTTTCGTGACTTTTTATCTTCAAATGGTTTTTTTGTCACCATCAAAAATATTTTTGTGAAATCATAAACCCTATTTTCTACAGATTTGTTGCACATCCACTATAATCTGATCAAAATATGACATTTTCTGCAGATTTGTTGCATAAAATCATTGCATGAAAGGTGTTCGATGAAATGTGTCAATGAAAAACAAGTCTGCCAAACTTAAGTCTGCCGACAAAATAAGTCTACGACAAATTTCTTAATATGTATGTCTTGAAACAAATAAATCTACTCATATTTATGGCAGCCTTATATGTAGATTTACGCACGTGATGGTAGATTTATATTATACATTTACTTACATATGGAAGGGCACTTATTTATTGGATGATAAATTTATATTGTAGAGTTATGTATGTTACGACTTATGTATGTTACGACATACTTATATTATATGATTATTTAGATATGTTGCCATGATGATTTACTTGATAGCAGATTTATATATAGTTTATGGTAGAATTATGTATGTCATGGTAGATTTATATCGTGTGTATATTTATTGACAGATGTATTTACTTGATGTGATGAATGACATGTTAGAGGCGCGAGGCATGTTCTGTAAGAAAATAAAGAAGTGAGGAGGATTTGTAGAGTATCATCAAACAAAGAATGTCATTTCTAAAGAGCATATAATTGTTGATACCGAAAGTATGATGTTCATTTGTTGTTGTAAATTGTGTAACTAAAAAAGCATATTGATTTCTTTTTACATTCATATGATGCTCGCGGGTCCGCCAGTGGTTAGGTCGCCGGGCTCGCCTCTCCGAGACAACTCATGCGTCTCTATTCAAGTGGCCCCCTTCCGGTCTGAATCTGACAGTATCGCCTTTCTTCTTCTATGATGGGATCTCTTCCATCCAGGACAAAGGCATAGGTGAGCCCGTTTGTTTGGCTTTTCGTTTTCTCCTCCAGTCGTTTTCTCTACTTCAATAGAGATCTCGTTGGTGTATCACCGGTTTTGTTCGGTTTCTCTCTCGATTTGCTGAGATCAGCTCCTTCAAGTTCGTATTCGCTTATTGTCTCTACGTTACTGGTATTTTCAATAGGTTTCTACCGAGGCGTCTAACAGTCGTTTGACGACATCGCCACATCCATAACTTAGCTTCTAATCCTCTTCATGGAGCATTCTCGCCCGATTATGAAGCCTAAAAATTCTGATTTGAGAGGTAGTCCTGCTTCATATAAGAGGTTTCTTTTATCGTTGGGTTGTCCAGTCATGGAGCCTTCAGTAACTCGCTTTCAACGGTTTCTCCAGAAGCTTAGAAGATGTATAGGTCTGATGTTTAATTCAACCATTTTTCGAGTTAATCATTTTTTGCTCTTCCTCAGTTTAGGTTGTTGATTCCGTGTGGTTTCTAGTCTTCTTAGTACTTGTAGTTTCGCTAGCTTCCATTTATTAGGATTTAATTTTCGACAAATTTTTATGTTCAGCCGGCTTTGTGTAATCCAAGTTTAAAATTAAAATTTCAGATAACAAAAAAAACATATTTTCTATATATTTAATTTAAAATATTAAATTTTTAAAGATTTTCAGTTAGTTTAGTTATTTTAGTTCAGTTTTATAAAATCCGGATTCAATTAAAATTCAGTCAAGATAATTCAATATAAAAAATTTATATTTCATTCAGATTATTTTATTATTATTATTATTTGGTTTGGATTCGGATATTTCAATTTGGTTCCGTTCGATATTTTTGCCCAGACTACTCGATACATTTGAATTCGATTTCAAAACTGATCCAATCTAATCTTCCAAGGGCAAACAAAAAATATCTTTTTTTTTTCAATTTGCCTGAAAATTGTGAATTACAAAAATTGATGATAAAACACATTCTTGATATTGCTCCTGAGCTTTCAGAGTCTAAACCATGTGGGATCTGTTCTTTGTTAGTAAGGCTTAAACTTGCGAGCAGCTCGAAGTTGTTGTATCCTCTTCTTGTCTTGCTCAAACTTACTCTGAAGCGCCAAGATTTCTGTCAACAAAACAAGAAAACACAAACCAAGAATCAGGGCCGACAACAGATCGAATGATTTCGTTTTAACAGAACCGAAATAAAAATCGACTTTGCTTTGGACCCGTTTCCTAAAACTCGAAAAAACCCAGGATATAAAAAGATTTGAATATAGAAAAGCCAAGACTTACCGTTGCGTTGTGCTTCTCGCCTTTGGAAACGGTAGAAACCATGAGCGACGGGCTCGCTCTGTTTCTTCTTAGCTACCTTATCCTCCAAAGCAGCCTGAGAAACAGATCCAACGGCTATTCCAGATTCAGAATCAGTTGTCTTTTTCCTTCCTTTGTGATGCACAACCACAGTCCATCCACCTTCTGCTGCTTTAGCTTCTCGGTTATGTCTCTCCTGTGACAACAGACAAAGACGCTGTTAACTACTAGACAAATAGACATGAATGCTTCAAAATGTAGGAGAGATAAAAGAACCAGTTCAAGGCGTTCTTCGTGAGCAGTCATGAAGTCATCGATTCTCTTTTGGAGCTCGTCCAAACCAGGTCTACTCTCATAGTAATCAGTAACCCACTCTGCAGTTTCACAGAAGACTTGTCAAGTTATGGCAGAAACAGATGTAAGAGTTTTTAAAAACCGTGAAGACCGCTTTTTTAATCATATGAAGCTAATAATGGAAGAAACAGCAATCATCTTTGTATCGTGCATACTTTTCATTCCTCTGGAGCAATCTTCATCGCCTGAAGAAATTTGATAAACATCTTCCTCCTCTTCAGTTTCGTTCATCTGATCTGATGACCTTACATTCTCTTTTGTAATGGTCAAATCCATCTTTTTCTTCTTGTTTGATTTCTTAGACTTGCCTACAGAAAACGAGTTACTCTATTAAACAAGGCGGCCAAAGACAGTGACCCCACCAAAATTACAAAATCTATCAAATAGTTCATGAGAGGAAAGCTTTGAACTTACGGTTTCTTATTTTAGTTCCATTATCAGCCATATCAGCAGCATTCACAGCTTCACCGAAACTCTTATCGCCATCAACTGTCAAACATGAAGAAGATTCACGAAATCCTCAGATTAACATACAGATAACAGATCTCGATAGTAAAGTTCACATAATGCAAAAAGAAAATATTATACGAGAAGTTGAAACTAGCTAAAGTTCATCGAGCAGACCAACACAAATGAAAATGAGCACAAAATATAATTAATATGGTAATGAACTCACACACCTTTGCTTTTCAGATGATCAACAGGATCACTATTTATTTCCTCGGCCTTCCTCTTCGTCTTGTTCAACTTTCCCTTCTTTCCTTTGATTTTCTCATTTGAAATAGCTGTAACAAGAACCAAAGATACTAAACTCAATACCCGAATCTAATAACAGGATAGCTTTAGCATGAATTATCGATCTGCCCAAAAAAAAAAGTTCACCTTCCGGAGTGATTTGAGAATGCTCGTTTACATCAATGTTGCCTCCTTTTGCTTTTCTCTTCCTCTGCATTTTCTCATTGAGCTTACCATCAACTGGAGAACCGTTTATTTCCCCTGCCTTCCTTTTACTCTTCTGCATCTTCTTCTTCAATTCGACCTTCTTTCCTTTGGTATTCTCACTTGAAATAGCTGTAAGGGTATTAAAAAGATACTAAACTCAATACCAGAACACATCTTATAACACAAGCTCTCAGGCTTTCTTTAGTCTAAAATTATCAAAGCCAAACGTTTCACCTTGGAGCGTAGCCTGAGGATTTCCGCTTAATTCGACATTGCTCACTTTCGCTTTCTTCTTCCTCTGCATTTTTCCAACTCTCTTTCCATCACTTTCTTCTGCATTGATTTTAGATTGCAGAAAAGCGAGAAAAAAAAACAAATTTCAGTCCAAAGGATGGATTAAGAACTTGAGGAATTAAACAAAAAACAAATTAAGTTATGCTGCACAAGATAAACCCTTTGTAATTGAGTCCAAGGCAATTCCAAATTGAAGGTCTCAAATTTCCAAATCGAACAAGTTACTCTAAGAACATAACCTAGTATACACAAGAGAGTACAAACTCATCGGTTTTGTAATGAAATCTCATAAATTAATTTAGAAAATTTAACGAAAACACACTGGAAAATTAAGCAGAGTATACAAATTCCAATGAGGCAATCGAAATAAGAGAAAACGCGACAACTTAAGACTTACCATTTTGGATATTTCTCTTCTTCAGCTTTCTGGTCTCCGTCATCTTCTGAGTCTGTCGTGCGAATCAGAAACTTTGTCGGCGTTTATCGGCGTCGACGCTCTCGGAAAAATTAGAATTTAGTCAGGCGACCAAGATGTATAATAGGGTTTTTGCTTTTGTGAGGTTTTCGACTGAAGCAGATACAGGGGTAAGGTTGTAAATAGTGGTAAGACGAGAGGACATATACGTATCTAACGAAAACCGGCCCGTCCCCGGTTCATGCAATAAAATCGATTCGGTTTCGGTTTTAATTTCGGTTGGCTACTGAACGCAACTTAGGGTGTTTAATAATTCATCCAAAATTGAACTATACACAAAAAATTGAATCCAAATTGAAACAGAACGTGGAAGCCTTCTTGCTATAATGGTTGATAGGCTAATTAATGCTTCTACACCAGAGCTCTGGATTCGATTTTTAGATAATGCGATTTATTAACAAATATACAGATTAATGGAGGCAAGTTTACAGAAGATCTCCAGCGTTGTATAAATAGAGCCGTTCGCCGTGGTTCCACGCATTAAAAGTAGAAGGTGTCCATCATAAACATGGAGTAAAAAGTGCCGTCTGTCGTGGATCTAATAGGGTCGGAGTGAATTGTCCGTGATAGAATCGTTTTTTGTAACAGTTTTCATAATTTATAATAAATAATAAATCCATACCATAAAAAACAAAAATTGAAACAGAACTGAATAAAAAAATAACCTAAAACTTTATTTGAAAAAATTTAAGAATATGTTTGAGTAAAACTCAAATTCAAACTTAAATTATACTAAAATATTTATATTTAGGTTTTACTTTTTGTGAGTTTCTCACTCTTCTCTTTGCTAAATCTTTCAGAGATAAAAGCTCCTCTCCTTTTTGTTTTGTAATTTCGATTTCAATCGGATTAATATTTCCGACTAGGTTCAAATTTTGTTTATGTTTTTAGTTGTTTAGTTTTCTCCTTTCCTTCTTCATTCTATGGATTAATTTCTTATAACTCCTATAGATTACGAGCGCTCTTCTCTAATTGTCGGGTTGCTTGATTATCGTCTGTGGATGAGTAAAGCTTTGCTTCCCCTTGTTGGGCCTATGATAGGTATGTAGGCAAAGTTTCTCCATGGATGAAAAATCATGTTGATTGATTAATTCGATGAATTTAGAACCAATTAAGTGGAGCTGGAATTTTTCCTTTGAAAATATTCCCGCGAATGGTTGGTTTCTAAATCTCTTAAGAGTTTTTCGGTTTTGTTTCCGGCTATTATGATGGGATGTTGCTCAAGCTTGGGAGTGATGGAAGGAAGGAGTTGCAACGGTGTTAGTGAAACTGCTGGCCTTCGTAGTCGGCGGTGAGTCGGAACGATCGCCGGAGACAGTTGACGACATAAATCAAGCGGTGATAGTTTCAATGTTGCCTCTCTTCTAATTGAGCCACGTGTTTAACCTTATCTCTGAGTCTTACACATGTTATCAATGAAAGAGCAGAGCATGGAACAAGAAACGGTTTGTTGGAATAAACTCAGAATGGATCGGTTAATGCCAATGTGGTACATAGAGTTGAAATAAATATCAAAAAGATATTTGGAGAGTTTAAATCACAAAAGACAATAATCTTAAAGAAGATTTATTTATGATTTATTACTTTTATTTTGAAGATAATATTTTTCTCTTTGTGTATAGGTTAATCTAGGGTGACACTTCATAGATATATGGGTATATATACAAGCAGAACGTGTGCTGCTAGGGTTAGCCGAAAATATATAGAGAAAAACGTTTGTGTTGTTTCAGTGATTTTTAGGCAAGTTGAGTTGCTTGCTGGAACACAGATCTGTGTGTTGGAACAACGTTTTGTTCTAAAACTTTGTGTAAGGTTAGAGATTGTTTGGTCACAAGCTAAGAGTGGCTTAGGCTGTGTGTAAATCCAGTTAAGAGTGTTGTATACATCTTAAAGATTTCTAATAAGATTGAAACTTGGTGCGCCAGAGTTTGAATATCTTGTGTATTGTCTATCTCTCGCTTTTTCAATTGGTATCAGAGCGGACATCTGTAGAGAGTCTGACTCAACAAACGGGTGAGGATCCTGGAGAAAGAGGTGGATGATATACTACGAGTATTGGTTGCGTGTCAGAAGAATTTTATGCTAGACACCGATAATTATGGATATTGGAAAGTGAATATGAAGTCAATCATACAAGGTATTGATGAGGATACTTGGACAGCAGTGGAAGATGGATATGAGGTTCCAAAAATTGAAGAAAGAGATGGTTCCATTGTTATCAAATCAAAGAGTAAATAGACAAAACATGAGAAGAATATGTCAAGGTATAATGCAAAAGCCTTATCTACTATTTTCACTTCGGTTAATAAGAATCAATTCAAGTTGATTCAAGGGTGCACATCAGCTAAAGAGGCGTGGGACAAACTTCAGAAAATTGATGAAGGAACCACAAGCGTAAAGACATCAAGAATTGATAGGCTGGCCTCTCAGTTTGAAAATCTTATAATGGATGAGCATGAAAACGTGACATGTTTTAGTGCTAAGTTATGCTTTATTGCTAATGAAGCACATGTGATGGGGAAGACGTACAAGGACAAGAAACTTGTCAAGAAGTTGCTGCGATGTTTGCCGAAGAGATTTGAGTCCAAAAAGACGGCTATGAAGGTTAGTTTTAACACGGATGAGACACCGTTCGAAGAAATAGTGGGGATGCTAAAAGCGTATGAGATAGAACTTAAGGACAAGGCTTTGTTTCAGCGAATCTCAACCAACATGTTAGATTTAACTGTGAGTGACGATAAGCTAAGACTACAAAACTTGGAGGCAACTATGAGCTCACTTGTGAAGACGTTTGGCAAACATCTTGAAGAAGTTGGAAAAGTGCAAAAAAAATTATTTATAAATGATCATGGCGCATACAAAAACATGGGAGGAAGAAGAGGTGAAGTGCAATGCCATGAATGTCAAGGATTTGGACATATCAAGTCTGAATCTTCGAATATGACAAGAAAGAAGAAGATTCAATGCCTAGGTCATAAGCGATATGGACACAAAATCAGAATGTATCAACACTGTGAAGAGGAAAAATAATTCATGTAGAACCTGGAGTGAGAGTAAAGAAGAAGAAGAAAATAAGAAGAGGTAGCCAACTTTACGGTGCTGCCTACATTCGTGAATCTTGAAGAAGGAAGCAAAAATTCAGATTATGATTCTGTTGCTGGAACAGACAAACAATGTGCCAGCACACGCAGTGAATCTGAAAGTGATCAAGATGTAGATGTTCAAGCAGAGTTTAGGTTGATGTATGTGAATTAGATGAAAACCAGTAAGGAGAATTTGCGTATGGTGAATGAGAGATTGCTATTGCAAACAAAAGTGGCGAAATTAGAAGAGGAACTCAAGGTAGAAAGGGAGAAATCCAAACTGTTGGAGAGTGAACTCATGGAGAACAAGAAGAACATTAGGATGTTGAACAGAGGAACGGAGAATCTAGATCAAATTCTTAGCATGGGGAGGACAGATAAGACAAATTTTGGTCTTGGATATTGCAGAGATTCATTGGAGTCAAAAACAGTTTTTGTTCAAGGGAACACATCGACATCTGCTAGAACAAAGGAGAAGTTGTTGGAACAGGCGAAAACAGAGATCCAAAACAATAATATGAGAAAAATAAAGCCGAGTGCAATAAGATTTCGGAACGTTAATAGGAACAAAGCAAAGCCTACTGCAACAAAGATCCATAACACTTGTAGGAACAAAGCAAAGTCTGTTGGAACAGAGATCCAACAAAATAATCAAAAGGTATCACATAATTCTAGATGCTATTTTTGTGGAAAGATTGGGCATATCAAGGCCTACCGCTATAAGTTTCTTAACAAGGTGAGATGTGCATTAAGACAAAATAAATTTATTCAAGATCCAAAGAGATTGCAAAAGGTGTGGATTAAGAAGGTTGATTTGTATGGTGATATATGTCTGGTAAACCCTCAACTAGTGAGTCAAAGGAGACTATGTTCTGCACATGTAAGTGTTCTAAACACATGTCAAGTGGTCAAGAAAGGTTTGGGCAGAAGCAAATCAGAATTTTAAATGAGTATCATTGGAGAAGCCAACAAGGAAGGAGATTCTGAGTGAGTGATGTACTCGTATTTTAGCCTTTCTTAGCTTATATTTTCTTTAGTTTTAGAGTCATTTGACTTTTATTTTGTGTTTTTCCCTTTATTTTGAGTTCCATTTAGATTATGTTGAGTCTTAGAGTCCTAGGTTTCATTTCATGCATTTGCATTGCATTTTAAGTCCATTTCAGGTACTTTGGAGGCTAGGAAGCAAAGGGAACCAAGGAGAATTGGAAAGGCATGAAGGAGGGTGAAGAAAATACTAAAATGAGAATAATGTATGCTGCATCGACCAGCCCTTCTCCCCAGGTCGATCTGACCAACACTAGAAGCAGAAAAATGCAGATGAAGCGACTTAAAGATCATATCCGATGAAGGTCTTCCTATGCCCAGTTTAATCTGAAATTTGGTAAGGAGATAGGAAATTTAGTTGGCTACATATGGGCATTGGATTAAACTCATTCCGAGTTACGGTTCAAAAGTTATGGCAAATTTCGTGAAAACATGTCAAGCTGATCGATCTGTTTGAGCTTGCCGACGCCCACATCGACCTTTCCCATCGACCTTGTGGAATGGGGAGTTCGATGCAGCACACACCAGGCACCCTTTTTTCTTACAAATCCGGGTTTGACCCGGTTTGTCCCGGGTTAACCCGGTACCTTCCTCTTCCACTATATATGTTTTAGCGCATTGAGAATCATAAGTTGGACATGTTTTAGGATTTCTCTCTAATCTTTAATACCTTGTTTTGCTTGAATCCTTTATGGTTTATTGAAGTTTTCTTAATCTTTTTTCATCTTTAATCATGTTTATCTACTTATCATCTTTTGTTTTGATTTCCTTTGTTTCCATGAGTGAGTCGTAATCTTATGGATCATGGCTTAGGTAGATGAGGGTGATTAGAAGTTGGGCTATGGTGTATTAGGTTTAGACTATAATAAATTCTTCATATGAGATGCAATTAAGGCTAGAGTTGAAGTAGCTAATTAATTTCTAGAACATGGTCTTTTTACGCCCGAAATGTGTTCGTAGAAATGTCTAGGAGAATTTCATATGAGCAAATCATATCTTAGCCAATTAACACTTGATATTTAAGGTGATTTGTGGGTTTAGGGACTTAAAAGTATTGCTTCTATATTCACTAATTACAAGTGCGAAAGTCTATGATAATTAAGGAGTTTAGAAAGGGGATTAGTACCACGAAAGTGGTCTAAATTAGTGATCTTTGTCCTATGAATTGAATTGATTAGAGCCTAAGCACCATCACCTAATGGATAACCGACCTTGATCAATTGCCTTATCCCATGATTTATATTTCCGTTTATTTGATCAATCTCGTTTAAGTTTAAGTGGTTGACTTTTAGTTGACTTTTTCATATTGCTTTTAAATTGCTTTCTTTAAGTTTGGTTTGTTTATGCATGCTTTCTTTTATGCTTCTAGTTCTTGTTTAGTTGCTTTTCTTGCTCATCGCATCATTTGCTTAGATTTTTAGTTTGGTTACCAAAACAAAAACTCATATTGACTTAACTTTATTAGTGCTTTGCATTCTTATTGTTCTAATCAATTTCCTTGTGGATTCGATCCCTAGGTAGTACAATGACATTTTTCATGCACTTGTGGTTATTTAGGGTTAAAACTTAGTAGTAGTTTTCTTCCTATCAAGTTTTGGCGCCGTTGCCGGGGAAATTTGCATTAGGCATTAGGATTTGAGTTCTTTTGAAGATCTATATATATATATTGTTGCTTTTGTGCTTTCTCTCTTTTGGTTTATAGGTACCAAATCACAAATCATGGAGATGAAGATTGGAGATTATGATGAGCCAACAACCAATGGGGTCAAGATGGGAATTAGGCCTCCACCAAGCGTTGATGATGAATGGGAAATCAAGCGTAGCTTGATAAATATGGTCCAAAGCAACCGTTACTTGCGGTTGACGAATGAGAATCCTATTGAGCATTTGGACACCTTTGATAGGTTATGCTCAATGGTGAAGGGAAGTGGAATCTCAAAGGATGTTGTTAAGCTTACTCTCTTTCCTATTTCACTTGGAGATAAGGCGTCAAAATGGGAAAAGAGTATCAAGTCATCTTCAATCTCCAATTGGGATGAATGTAAGAAGAGTTTCCTCTCAAAGTTCTTCTCTCATGAAAGAACGACAAGGATTAGGAATGAAATTGCAAGGTTTGAGCAAGGAGCTAATGAAATCTTGTATGAAGCATGGAAAAGAATGAAGGAATATACTCGTTCTTGTCCTCATCATGAAATCCCCATGGAAACCTTACTTGGGAGCAACAAGCCCATCAACTTGAGTATGAGCAACAAGGCCATCAACTTGAGCATCAAGAGCTCATCAACTTGAATAGAAACAACATGCCCATCAACTTGAGTAGGAGGAGCAACATGCCCATCAACTTGAATTGGATGAGTCTGGCAGTACGTTTGCAAAGAAGCTTGGTGCTCTCCCATAGGCTTGTTCATCTCGGGAAATGGGACGGGAAATCGCGGAAAAGGGACGGGAAATCGCGGAAAAGGGACGAGAACATGTAATTTGGGTATTGAAAAATAATACCCAAAGTATTTCTGATAAGAAACGGGAAGTTCGGTTAAATAGACGGGTTTGAGAAATTTCCGTAGTTAAAATCTCTTCCCAAACTCTCAATAATTTGGGAAATTACCGGGAAATTTCGGATAATTATGGAAAATTTTCGGGAAATTAAGAATAATTTTTAAAATTTTAATCTTTAAACGGGTAATTTGGGTACCCTATCTCATATATGTTCCCTTCCCGTACCCTTCTCATATCCGTTTGAATAAAATAAACAATCTTGAATGGGTAATTATTTGAATGGGATCAGGAATGGGACGGAAAATTCAGGACGGAGACGAGAATTTTCTCGTCCCGAAATGGACAGGCACACCAAACCAAGCTCTTTGCAAAGCTTAATTACATTGTATTCCTCCTTTGCAAACATTTGTATAAGTTCAAACTTTCGGCCTGTCAACAAAGTTATTGCCACCGAAAACTTGTTTCCCAGATTCTCGGTGAATTGTATTGTCCCAACTTCTGAGTCTATGATAGAGATAACTTTTTTGACCAGCTGGATAATTTCGAGGGTTGATTTCCCAACGAGAGACAGAGATGTCATCGTTCAGAGTGAAAACGAAACCGAAATTTGAGAGAGCAATGAGAGCGAGGCCTGAAAGTGAAAGCGAAACCGAGATCAGGGAGAGAGAGAGCGAGATCCAAATAACGAAATCGAGAGAGCAAAACCGAGACTTGAGAGAGAAAGCTCAGAGAGAACGAGCTCTGAGAGTGGTGCAAATCAGTAATAAACTAAAAGTATTGTATATTTTAATGTATTTATATATAATTAAAAATATTAATTTTAATGAATTTTGGTTTATCCGGTTCATTGCATGATATTTATTCGGTTTAGTTGCTGTAAATCATTTTAGTTCGGTTCGGTGTTTCTCCAATGTTAAATTTGAATGTTATATCAAATTTTGTTAATTCGGTTGGTGATTTCGGTGGACGAGAAATTGGTAAATAATCCGGTCTGGTTCTTTAACTGTAGAATTTCAAACCGGTCTTCTCAAAATTGTGTCGCTTGCGCAAATCTCTGTTACAACACCTGAGTAACAACAATGGTGAATTTGGCGTCTGCAAATCGAGAAGCTCTGATTGCACAAAGTATCTGTGGAGCTGTGTTGAAAGGAAATTGGAAAAATATCCTTAAACACAAAGTTGATTCGGGATTATTAACATCAGCGATAATTACCCAGGTGATCTCCGAGCTTTCTTTGTATTCTGGTTATGGTGGACCTTCTCTTTCATGGAGTTTCTTTAGCTGGACTGATTCGTTTCCAAGTTGTAAACATAGTTTACAATCATCTTGGAAAATGATTCTGATTCTTACAAAACACAAGCATTTCAAGACTGCACACCACCTGCTCGATAAATTGTCTCAGAGAGAGCTTTTGTCATCTCCCCTGGTTTTGAGATCTTTGGTTAGTGGTGTTTCGGAAGACCCAGAAGTTCTTTCGCACGTTTTTAGCTGGTTGATGATATTTTATGCTAAATCCGGGATGATCAATGATTCGATTGAGGTTTTTGAGCAGATTAGGAATTGCGGATTGAAGCCTCATTTGCAGGCTTGTACTGTGATACTGAACAGTCTGGTGAAACAGAGATTGACTGATACAGTTTGGAAGGTTTTCAAGAAAATGGTTAAGTTAGGGGTTGTGGCTAACATTCATTTGTATAATGTATTGGTTCATGCTTGTTCTAAATCCGGCGATCCTGAGAAAGCCGAGAAACTGTTGGGCGAGATGGAAGGAAAGGGTGTTTTTCCTGACCTTTTTACATATAACACGTTAATCTCGGTGTACTGCAAAAAGGGTATGCATTACGAGGCTTTATCAGTGCAAGATAGGATGGAGAGAAGTGGGATTGCTCCTGATATTGTCAGTTATAACTCACTCATACATGGGTTTAGTAGAGAAGGTAGAATGAGAGAGGCGACGAGGCTATTTCGGGAGATCAAAGGCGTTGTTACAGCGAACCATGTTACTTATACTACTTTGATTGATGGATATTGTAGAATGAATGATATAGATGAAGCTTTGAGGTTACGCGAGGTAATGGAGGCAAGAGGGTTTTCTCCTGGAGTTGTGACTTACAATTCGATTTTACGTAAGCTATGTGAAGATGGAAGAATAAGAGAAGCTAATCGGCTTTTGACTGAGATGAGTGGGAAAAAGATAGAACCTGATAATATCACCTGCAATACTTTGATCAACGCATATTGTAAAATCGGAGACATGGTTTCTGCAGTGAAGGTAAAGAAGAAGATGATTGATTCAGGGCTAAAACTGGACATGTATTCATACAAGGCATTGATTCACGGGTTTTGTAAAGCGCTGGAACTGGACAATGCAAAAGAGGAACTGTTCTCTATGGTTGAGAAAGGCTTATCTCCAGGATATTCGACTTATTCTTGGCTCGTAGATGGATTCTATAGCCAGCAGAAGCAAGATGAAATCTCAAAACTCCCAGAGGAGTTTGAAAAAAGAGGTCTTATTCCTGATGTTGCTCTATACAGAGGATTAATCAGAAGGATTTGTAAGTTAGAACAGGTGGATTATGCTAAAATGTTGTTTGAATCAATGGAAAAGAAGGGTTTAATGGGAGATAGTGTTATATACACGAGCATGGCGTATGCGTATTGGAGAACAGGGAAGGTCACTGAAGCTTCTGTTTTGTTCGATGTAATGTATAATCGACGGTTGATGGTAAACTTGAAACTCTATAAGTCTCTCAGTGCCTCTTACGCCGGTGATAAAGAAGTGTTGAGATTCTTTTGGAGTCATGTAGGTGATAGAAGTCTTATATCGAAGAGTATTTTACGGGAAATGAACAGAAGCGAGGTCGTGTGAAGTGTGTTC
Organism: Pseudoturritis turrita; assembly: GCA_900406555.1. Classification (NCBI taxonomy): domain Eukaryota; kingdom Viridiplantae; phylum Streptophyta; class Magnoliopsida; order Brassicales; family Brassicaceae; genus Pseudoturritis; species Pseudoturritis turrita. The sequence goes on along the minus strand of OVBL01000143.1, from coordinate 370,687 downwards.
TCGTATAAGCGTAGTATTGATCATGATCAATGTTGAATTACTCAGGTTAGAGTTTCGAGTTTCTTGACTCGTAGGTGAGAGATTAAAGGTACTGAGATCTTGTATTCTCCAGTTTTTATGAAGAATCAAACATTTTCCCACCTCATGCTTTTCAAAGAGTTCGAGTTTTGACTTTTGAGCAAAGTCGTTAATAAGTTTTAAGGTTTGATACTTCAACATTATCGATGTAGATGTCACTCTCATTTTTATTTATTTTTTTTTGTTCGCCCGTGTTTTTAAAAATAACATGGGATTTATCCACGTTCAAAAATTCGTTAGGCGTTAATCGAACATTTAATATGGATATGTAATTCAAAAATGTGATTAAACAAAATTATTTGGAAACTAGTTTTAGAGCTTTTAAATAGCTTGTTATTTAATTAATAAATAAAAGGGATTACAAATATAGTATTATATACTAGATGATTGTCCACGCGATGCATGAATAATATATTAAGTTATTTTATATATTTAAAAATAATAATTTATGATTATAATAGAATTATATATAATTATTGTTTGTAGCATATATATATATATATAGAAAATTCAAATCAGCTATACATTTCTTTACAAAAAAGAGAATTTAAGTTTTTGAAATTGAGACGGTAAAAACATAATGATCTTTTAGAATGATATTCACATCATCAGATGTCAGTGGTAAATGAACGATTTTAAATATAAATAATACATGTTGCTCAAGGTCCATCCTTAGATGTAGTTATATAAATAAGGAAAACTGGCTCGATAATAGGTTCATTCTGCAAAATAGACTTTCCCAACCCAAAAATATTAGTAGTAATTTATCTCCATCCAAAAACTGAATGCACACAAAAAAAAAAACTGTACATCAAGTTCCTAATAAATTACTAAAAATTTTAAAACAACTAAAACACATAAAGAAAAATTAAATAATCAAACTATACCAACTAACAGTTGAGTCATCTCCAAACAGCTAGAGATAGTTGCCCATCATACGGCCAGTGCCCTTTAACGCCCCGAAAATTTGAAAGGAATTTCCAGACCATTACTAAAATAAAAGTAATTATTAATCAAAAAATTCATAATACAAAAGTATGAAATCTCTTTAAATTCAAAATCAGAAACAAAAGTTGATATTATAAAGGAAAAACTACCGAATCTCGCTCTAAATCCCCGACGAAAGGTGATCACTCAACCACTTGATTCTTGAAACTTACCTGCACGGAAATCAGAACTTAGGTGAGCGAAAAATCGCTCAGTGAGACTACAAAACTGACACACATGTACCAACATGGCCTGATCCCGCACAGTTAATGTTCACATGCTGATACAAACAAACAAATGTTCAGATTTAGAGAAACATAACTAAACTCAACATATTATAATACTACCAGTAGAACATAAATAAATCAACGAAATATAATAACTTACAGCAGAGCAGAATAATCATCAGAACAAAATAATCATCAGAGCAGAAAGATATCATCATATCAACAATGAAATATCAGAAGCGGAATGGTATGACCCCAACATTGGTCAACCCAAACCAGATACTAACAAAATATATACATAATATACTCGATAGCCATGCTGGCGCCTACCGAGGTGGTAATGAAGTACGCCACGACACTAGTCGACCCCAATACCACTAACAGAATACTAGAGTACATAATACACCCGTGGGAGTGCCGACTGCCACGGATTGCCCAATAGAGTTACTAAATCAGAATAGCATGCTGATACCGGTCGTAACAAAACTAAACATATATCGCACCACAATCATGATCTAGACTTAAACATGATAAACATATACTTTTAAATATCATGCTTTCAGATAATTTAATTATTCCTTAATTTTTTATGGCTAAATTAATTTAATTAAATTAAAATCACAAAAATTTACCATTCAAATTATTATTCTAAATTTTCCTAAAATATTATACCAGCGTATAATAATACTAAGGGAGTTAGAACTCACCTGCGATTTGGTTTTCGGATCGAAAGGAGCTTGAACCGACAATGCTACAACGCCCACAAATACCAATTCGAACACTTAGGTCATGAACCTCCTTGTTTTGAAACTTTAGCAGCCACTGTCCTTCATGATTGCAACATAACTTTTTTCTACAGATCTCCAATTTATATGATTCAACTGGAATCAGAAACTATACTCATATACCTTTGTATCGAATATTTAAATGCTCAAAATGGAGTATTATTGATAGGATTTTCGAACCTTTTTTGTGGACAGAGAAACTGTTGAGCGATGATAGCATATCCATAATTTCCAGTCGACCAGTCCTTATTGTTCAAGCGATAACTTTCAGAGATAAACACTAAATAACACGATTCTTCTTGAAGAAGAAAATAGACTCCCATAGCTTCGTAACAACTATCTAATCATTCAAATTGGACACCATTAGATATAGCTTTCGTGGCTTGAAAGTCAAGTAAAAACTGTACATGTAAAACTACGGAACCAGAATTTCACAGACGACATACTCACCTTGCATCTGCTATAACTTTCGAATGGATTGATTCTTATTGATTATGAAACTAGACTCGAGCAGCTTTGCAATAACTATTTTGATCATCTTAATCGAAGCCGTTTAGGGTACGTTTTTGTCTTTTGAAACATGACTTAATATTCTGGAAAAACAGAAACGAGTTACCTAGAGGAAGGGTGACGAATTCTGAAAGGCTATTTAAAGGGTTTTATTTATCATCAACATGAGCTTTTAATCTTTGATAATTATAGCTTTGTCCAAAAACTTTAATATATATCAAAAACATCTTTTAGTTTGATAGGATTTTAGGATTTCCAATTAAATAAAAAACTTTCAATTTTCTGGATGTTACAATTCCACCCCCCTTAAAAAGAATTCGTCCTCGAATTCAGAAGTGTACCTGAAACATGTGGTGATAATTCATTTTTATTTTCAACTCCAACTCCCATGTTGTTTTCTGGGCGCCATGATTTCTCTAAGAGACTTTATTGAGAGGAATAGGTTTTTTTTCACTTGAATTATGTCAGCATAGTTTCCACTATATGTACCAGTTCTTCTTCATACCTCAAGTCTTCCTAAACTCCAAAGGTTCAAAATCCACAACATGCAAAGGATCTTGTTGATACTTCCTTAACATTGATATATGAAAACATTATGTATGTGTCCCAACTCTAAAGGTAATTCCAACCTATAAGCTATGATACCCACATGCTCTCTGGAAGTTGGGATGATAAGAACGTTGAATTAACTGGTAGAAAATAGGCTGATTTGGTTAACCGATTTTCCACTGCCCAAATCGAGTAATTTCCCTTTTGTGACTTTGGGAGTACAATGACAAAATCCATAGAAACATTATCCAATCTCCACTCTAGAACATGTTATAGCTGAAGCTTACCACTTGGCTTCTGATGCTCTATTTTCACCAGTTGGCACACACTTAGATACAAACTTTGCAATATCACGTTTCATACCATTTCACTGATAAAAAGGTTTAAGTGTCTGATACATCTTAGTGCTACATGGATGAAGTATACCACCATATTGATGCTCTTCTCTCAAAATCGCATCCAATAACTCATGTACCTTAGGTACGCAAACTCTGCCATTGAGATAAGACTCCATCACTCTTAAACTTGTACCATAATTCATCAAACCCCCCCCAAGTCTCTCACAAATAGGACTAGTTTTTCATTCTGCATCTGAGCCTTGCGAATGCGTGTCAGCAAGTTTGATTGAATACCCAAAGTGGCTAGAAATCCCAATTGATCCTTCTGGATATAAATATGCAGCTGGCTCATCTGCTCCACTATGTCCCACTGTGATTTTGGCATGCCACTTAAACTAGCTTTCTACTAAGGGCATCATCAACTACATCAGCCTTTGCTAGGTGATAGAGAATCTCACAGTCATAGTCGCTTAACAACTCAATTCATCTTCTCTGTCTCAGGTTCAGTTCCTTTGGTGAAAATAAATCTTTATGGCTTTTGTGGTCTGTGAAAATCTGCACTTACTCTCCATTGACGCCACAACTTCAGTGCTAAAACTACTGCAACCATTTCACGGTTATGTGTGGGAGAGTTAACTACATGCTTATGCAACTGTCTAGATGCATAAACGATCACTTTATCCTCTTGCATCAACACATAACCTTGTCCTGAAAAAAACATCAGTGTACGCCACCTACCTTACATCAGGTCTAGGAAAAGTTAGCACTCGAGCAAACATTAGCTTCTTCTTCAGCTCTCTAAAGATCTGCTCACAATAATCACTCCAATTAATCTTAACCCCTTGCAAAGTAGTTGAATAAGTGGTTTAGCGAACCGAGAGAAATTCTCGATGAATCTTCGATAATATCCTACGAATCTTCGATAATTACGAATCTCAAAGACATTGCTTGGTTGCTTCCATTTAGTGATTACCTCAATCTTAGCAACATCGATTGCCAGACCTTTTCGTCATACCACATGTTCTAAAAATCCTACTTGCTGAAGCCAGAATTCGCACTTGCTCAATTTAGTATACAATTCGTCTTCTTTTAACCTTTGCAGTATCCATCTGAAATGCTCGGCATGTTCTTCTGAGCTCTATGAATGAACAAAGATATCATCTATGAACACAATGACAAATTCATCCTGGTGCGGTCTAAGCACTCGATTCATCATATCCATAACTACTGTTGGAGCATTAGTTAGACCAAATGGCATAATCGCAAATTCAAAATGCCAGTATCTGGTCAGAAAAGCTATTTTAGAGATATCGCTATCCCGAATTCTCACCTGATGATAGCACGATCTTAGATAAATCTTAGGAAACCAACTCGTTCCTTGAAGTTGATACAGTAAATCATCAATCCTAGGTAGGGGATACTTGTTCTTTACAGTAACACGATTCAACTGTCGGTAGTCAATGCACAATCTCAAACTACCATCTTTCTTCTTTACATATAACAACACATGTGCACCCCAAGGAGATGGACTAGGCCAGATAAATCCTTTCTCCAACCCACGCTATTTCTTTAGTTCTTCCAGCTCTGATGGAGTCATCCTGTAAGAAGCTTTAGATATTAGTGATGTCCATGAAGTAAGCTCAATTCATAATTTAACATCACGAGTTGGCGGTAATTTCGGTATGTCCTTTGGAAAAGTCTCAACAATTTCTGACACAATTGGAACTTTTTTTCCGAACTTAGGTGAAAGCTTCTCTCCACCCACTAGCACTGCCAAAAACTTCAACTAACCTTCAGTCAGTAATTTCTTCGCCTTCATAAACGAGATAATTGGCAACCGAAGAGTTATCTTTTAGAACTATAAAGTTATACCACTGAAGAAACTTGAATTGCGAAAGTGGTCTTCTTTCGACGACAATCCATACTCGGAAAATGACGAAACAACTTAACAAATCATAAGATAATATCATAAACCCTTCGTAGGAGTATAATAATATCAGCTGAAAAAATTAGTACACTGCTATTCTTTAGCACCCCTTGTGTATGCATCATTTTCTCTTCCAAGAATTTAAAAGCAGCGGTAAAGTAGCTCAAAAAGCTCCACCAATTTAATAAATTATTTTATAAAAAAAATTCATGCTCAAACTCTTATTTCACCAGAATCTAATAACTCTCAAACTCAAATCCCAAAAATCCTATTGCGAGACCGGCATAATTTTTCCATTATAAAATTCACATTCTCGTAAAACAATTCAAAAATAAGAATCGGGGCCCCAAACATTTTTCAAAACAATTGAAAGCGTATAGTACAAGGGTTTCGTAAAACCATGTTCTGATACCACCTGTAACGCCCCGAAAATTCCAAAGAATTTTCCAGAACATTACTAAAATAAAAGTAATTATTAATCAAAAAATTTATAATACAAAAAGTCTGAAATCTCTTTAAATTCAAAATCAGAAACAAAAGTTGATATTATAAAGGAAAAACTACCAAGTCTCGCTCTAAACCCCCGACGAAAGGTGATCACTCAACCACTTGATTCCTAAAACTTACCTGCATAGAATCAGAACTTAGGTGAGCGAAAAATTGCTCAGTGAGACTACAAACCCGACACACATGTACCAACACGGTCTGATCCCGCATAGTTAATGTTCACATGTTGATACAAACAAACAAATGTTCAGATTTAGAGAAACATAACTAAACTCAACAGATTATAATACTACCAGTAGAACATAAATAAATCAACGGAATATAATAACTTACAGCAGAGCAGAATAATCACCAGAACAAAATAATCACCAGAGCAGAAAGATATCATCATGACAGAGCGACCAAGTATCTAGCAATGCAATATCAGAAGCGGAATGGTATGACCCCAGCATTGGTCAACCCAAACCAGATACTAACAGAATATATACATAATATACTCGATAGCCATGCTGGCGCCTACCGAGGTGGTAATGAAGTACGCCACGACACTAGTCGACCCCAATACCACTAACAGAATACTAGAGTACATAATACACCCGTGGGAGTGCTGACTGCCACGGATTGCCCAATAGAACTACTAAATCAAAAGAGCATGCTGATACCGGTCGTAACAAAACTAAACATATATCGCACCACAATCATGATCTAGACTTAAACATGATAAACATATACATTTAAATATCATGCTTTCAGATAATTTAATTATTCCTTAATTTTTATGGCTAAATTAATTTAATTAAATTAAAATCACAAAAATTTACCATTCAAATTATTATTCTAAATTTTCCTATAATATTATACCAGCATATAATAATACTAAGGGAGTTAGAACTCACCTGAAATTTGGTTTTCGGATCAAAAGGATCTTGAACCGACAATGCTACAATGCCCACAAATACCAATTCGAACACTTAGGTCATGAACCTTCTTGTTTTGAAACTTCAGCAGCCACTGTCCTTCATGATTTCAACATAACTTTTTTCTACAGATCTCCAATTTATATGATTCAACTGGAATCAGAAACTAGACTCATATACCTTTGTATCGAATATTTAAATGCTCAAAATGGAGTATTATTGATAGGATTTTCGAACCCTTTTTGTGGACACAGAAACTATTGAGCGATGATAGCAGATCCAGAATTTCCAGTCGATCAGTCCTTATTGTTCAAGAGATAACTTTCAGAGATAAACACCAAATAACACGATTCTTCTTGGAGAAGAAAATAGACTCCCATAGCTTCGTAACAACTATCTAATCATTCAAATCAGATACCATTAGATATAGTTTTCGAGGCTTGAAAGTCAAGTAAAAACTGTAGATCTAAAACTGCAGAACCAGAATTTCACAGACGACATACTCACCTTGCATCTGCTATAACTTTCGACTCAAATCTCCAAATGGATTGATTCTTATTGATTATGAAACTAGACTCGAGAAGCTTTGTAATAACTGTTTTGATCATCTTAATCGAAGCCGTTTAGGGTACGTTTTTGTCTTTTGAAACATGACTTAATATTCTGGAAAAACAGAAACGAGTTACCTAGAGGAAGAGTGACGAATTCTTAAACTAAAAACCCTAATACTCTTTAAGAAGGCTATTCTTAAATGCTATTTTAAGGGTTTTATTTATCATCAACATGAGTTTTTAATCTTTGATAATTGATTTTGTCCAAAAACTTTAATATCTATCAAAAACATCTTTTAGTTTGATAGAATTTTAGGATTTCCAATTAAATAAAAAAACTTCAATTTTTTGGATGTTACATGCCATGCGAACACATTTCGAGGCCTAAGATAACTAAAAAAATTGTGGCCTTTACTTAAGTGCATAATTTTCATTTTCAAATCATAATATTAAGATTAGATCAAATCTATATCATTGATATGTAGAGTTTTTTTTTCAAATTATTAAAAATACTAGGTAATAGTTAGGTAAAAAATAAATATATAGATCATTTAGTTGTGCCAAAATTAATTTGTCATTTACATATTAAATTACCAAATATCTATCAAAACATATAAAATGGTAGAACTAACAAAGAATTTGTGGATAAAAAAACAAGTTATTTAAATTATAATGAAAGAAGTACAAACAAAAATTACTTAGGAATCAATGCATAGAGGTCTAAAGACTAAAAACATGATCACAAAGCCTCATGAACTCTCTACCAATAAACCTTTAACAAATTCAAGTAAAATGTGGCTCAAAAATTTAAACTATAAAATGTGGCCTAAGGCCATTGCTTCTTTTCCACTAAGGGAAGCACGGCTCTGCATACGGCTCACCAACTTGTTTATATAGGAGGCTCACTCCGAGCTAACTTTAATTAGTGAAAAAAAATTTCTTTTTTTTTCGTCGGCTTTCAAGCGGATATACTTTTTCGAAAGAGAATTTCAAAGTATAACACTGTTGCATTCTATTAGACAAAACATCAATCCTCTCAAATGATGTATCCTCATCTTAAAATCTCAAACTATAAATATAAATTTGATTTTGACATAACATTCATAATATGAAGGTTTTAAATAGTTGACTATTGTTTCAGAGTTTTAGACGATATTCTGAAATTATGATTGGTTACTAACTTATGACCCAAAATAGAAAAAGAAATGAGAAATTAAAGAACTCGATGATTATAAGCTAACATGTTTTTTTTTAGAGTCCAATATCTTTCAATCGATATAAGAAACTTATATACAACCTAAACGTAGAGTCAAAGAGATTGTGTGTTTCCTTGAAAAATATCGAGAATGTTATTGAGCTAGCTTTTCTTATATTTACAATGCACTAATATTCATTTGAATTTATATTTTAGCCAAATAAATTCATATTAAAATCTATTTATAAAATATAAGGATCATAAAATTAGATCTTATATACTTCCTCCGTTTTAGAATAAGTGTCATCACTACAAGAAAACAGGCCCATTTGCGAGCAGAATTTGCGATCACATTATGAGGTCGCAAATTTGCGAGGCGCTTGCTACGAATTTGCGTTTAGGGTCGCAAATTAGTCGTAAATTTGCGTGGATAAATTTCGTCGCAATTTCGTCGTAAATATCCGCAAATTTGCGACTAATTTGCGACGAAAAGAGAGATCATAGTAAAGACGTTGCAAATTTGCGAGGCATTTGCGGGAAAAGACAGAATTGACCAGAAAAAGTTTCCATCCCGTCGATTCAAGCAATGATTTGACCAGAATTGACCCGCTTTATAGGGAACTTGAAGTCATATGCGAGGAATCTGATAGTCAAGCGGAGTCTGACGAGTTTGATTTATCCTGCATCCTAAAAATCCTAGAAACCTAAATAAATCCTTAATCCCTAAACCCTAAAAGCCCTAAACCCTAAATTATGTACCGTATGTTTTTTAAAAAATAAACCAAGTACAAAATTGCGACTAGATTGCGACCACTAGTCGCAATCTAGTAGCAGAATATAAATTTTTGCTACTAGATTGCGACTAGAGGTCGCAAATTAGTCGCAATTTTGTACTTGATTTATCCTGCACCCTAAAAATCCTATAAACCCTAAATAAATCTTTAATCCCTAAACCCTAAAAATCATAGAAACCCTAAATCCTAAATAAACCCTAAAAACCCTAAACCCTAAATTATGTACCGTGTGTTTTTAAAAAAAAATAAACCAAGTACAAAATTGCTACTAATTTGCGACCACTAGTCGCAATCTAGTAGCAAAATATACAATTTGCTACTAGATTGCGACTAGTGGTCGCAAATTAGTAGCAATTTTGTACTTGATTTATCCTGCACCCTAAAAATCCTAGAAAGCCTAAATAAATCTTTAAGCCATAAACCCTAAAAATCCTAGAAATCCTAAACCCTAAATAAACCCTAAAAGCCCTAAACCCTCAATTATGTACCATGTGTTTTTAAAAAAATAAACCAAGTACAAAATTGCTACTAATTTGCGACCACTAGTCGCAATCTAGTAGCAAAATATACAATTTGCTACTAGATTGCGACTAGTGGTCGCAAATTAGTTGCAATTATGTTCTTAGTTTACCCTAAACCCTAAAAATCCTATAAACCTTAAATTCTAAATAAAACCTATAAGCCCTTAACCCTAATACATATAGGCTGGTTGAAAAACCCTATTAATTTATCGAACAACATCTAGATTTTAAAGAATATACAGAGATTAAGTATGTAACTATATATAGTTAATACATGATCATTCGATCAATTTTAGTAGGACTGTCGACTTGCTTATATAATTTCCCGAAACTCTAAACACATAACCCTAATGTATAATTATAGGATGTATATATGTATGAACTTTGTGATAACCCTAAACCCTAAACCCTAAACTCTTTTTTCTTCTTGTTTGATTCGGGCAGTCGCAAATTAGTAGCAAATTTTTGGTCCATTTTGCGACTAATTTGCGACGCCACGTGGCAACGGCGTCGCAAATCTTGGCGGTTTAATTTACCGCGTGTTAAAAATTTGACCAGATTTGCGACTAGATTGCCACGTGGCGTCGCAAATTAGTCGCAAAACTTGGCGGTAATAAAAAAATTAACCTTTTTATTTTGGCGGGTGTTGAAAATTTGACCAGATTTGCGACTAGATTGCCACGTGGCGTCGCAAATTAATCCCAAATTTGGGCGGCAAATCCGGTTGGGTGAAAAAGGTGCGTTTTTGCGACCCAATTGCGGCTAAATTGTGACCCAATATATGTTTATATAAGCCAGCCGAATTTGCCTAGCTCTTTACTCATTTCCATCTTACCCAACATCTCTCTACTCGCAACTCTCTCTCTACAAGGTATGTAATCCGATTTTTTTTTAAAATTTATAGTTTTTGCTTTAGGATGGTTAGGAATAGATTTAGGCATGGAATAAATTTATAATTTTTGTTTTAGAATGGTAGAATGGTTAGGAATATATTTAGATTGAATTTAATTTTTATTAAATATTTTATTGCAGATGGGTGATAGGCATAATGAGTATACCGGTTTTTTATCCGCCTCCGGTACACATGTACCGCGACATGGCAGGTCTCATTCACGACGTGACGGACCTTCTACATCGACTCCGCCTATCTCGGATTTTGTTCCGGAGACGCAGCCACATGATCTGCCACCTGAGGCTCCACAGTTCGAGCATATGACGCTAGAGCAGCTTCTCGTTAGTCCCGGACGGGATGTTCTAACGAGATTGGATCCGTATCTTTCCCCGGAGACTTTATGGTAACTATATTATTTTTTCAATTATTAAATAAACAATTTTTTTTTTTAAATGTTTATAACATAACTTTTTTTTTCAGGTTCGGGCATAATAAAGTTGGACAGTCTATTAGGAAATTGATCGAGCGGGATTTCAAAGCCCCGCACCCGAGTTGGAGTAAGGTGCCCCAAGAGACGAGGGATAGGTGGTTTCACACTTTCGCGGTAATTCTATTTCGCGTTAGTTTATAATTTTATTTCTACTAATAATTTAATTTATAATTTATAATGTATATATAATAATATTAAATTTATACTTATTTAAATTTTTATTTTTTATAGCAAAAATACAGATGGGATGTCAATATCACGGGATTGGTCCGGGATGCCTTCGATGAGCATGCGATGCCGAAGTGGTTCAACCCGACGGTTTGGGCGGGTCTCGTTGCCTATTGGCAGTTGCCGACTTCCGAAGACATGAGCAGCAAGTGTTGGGCTGCGCGTTACACCAAGGTTGATGGAGAGGGCATTTCGAAGCATGTCTCAGGGCAGTTGTCCTTCTTCGAACAAGCGCGTCGTATTGTAAGTTGATTTTAATTTCTATAGTTCGAATTTTAAAAATTCTTTAAGTTAAAGTATCTCACGAATTAACATATTTTTACCATTTTTCAGGCACAGACGAAAGGTGCCCCGGCTACGATGCCCGAGATTTGGGAGAAGACCCACAGACGCAAGGACGGGACGTGGGTTGATAGTCGGGTGGAGCAGCTTCACGGTGATGTGACTGCCCGGGTCGAGAAAATCACATCGCAGCCCTCTCCCGATGGTCAACCCATCCAGATGACCCCAATGGATGTAAACCGTATCGCCTCTCATGTAACGAAAACAAACTTTTATTACTAATTCATATATAATTATTTAAGTATTTATTTTTTTCTTTATTAAATTTTATTTTACAGCTAGCTCCCTCCGTACCAGAAAGGGGAAGATTGCTTTCATGGGATCTATTCCGACGGATGACGAGGGAGTTCCCTTTTTCCCGGTTTCGACATACGTCCCAGACCCGATTAGAGATAAGAAGCTAGAGATCGCAAAAGCAGAGATCAGATCGCTGAAGCAGAGATGAGATCGCTGAAGCAGCAACACGACGCCTACGATATGATGTTCGAGTTACTTGGGGATTCGAACCCGGCGATTCGGGAGATGCTGAGGAAGAAGAAACATGGAGAAGCTGGAACATCTCCAGCTTCTGCTTCGGAATTTCATGAAGCTTCGGATTTTCAGGATATCGACGATTTGTTCGTTGTACTAAATACTCGTTTTATGTAATATTAATTAATTTTTAATATTATTTTATTTCCGAAAAACCATTAAAAATCCCGGTTTTTAGAAAACCAATTTATATATGTTTTTTGCAATTGATTTGCGACCGTCCTTGCCCCACAAACTCCTCGCAATTATTCCTCGCAAATGCCTCGCAAAATCTTCCTCGCAAATTACTAGCAAAATATTCCTCGCAAATGCCTCGCAAAATAGTCCTTGCAAACTACTCGCAAATACCTTGCAAAATCAGCCTCGCAAACTCCTAGCAAACTTTGCCTCGCAAATGCCTTGCAAAATCATCCTCGCAAACTCCTAGCAAATTTTGCCTCGCAAATGCCTTGCAAAATTTATACTCGCAATCTCCTCGCAAATTTTGCCTCGCAAATGCCTTGCAAAAATTTGTGAGGTGTTTGCGACCAAATTTCTTTCCTCGCACATTTTACGACTAGGTTGCGACGATTTTTCGTTTGCGACTAGCTAGTTGCGACGATTCTTATTTGGTCGCAAATCCCTCGCAAAATGCAATTTTCGAGGCATTTGCTACCAAAACTCTAGTCGCAAATTGACATGTTTTCTTGTAGTGCATTTTGACACTTTTCACACAAATTTAGAAAGCCTATTAAAAATTCTATTATACCCCTAAAAACACCATAACTTTTGGTATTCTTTTCTACTATTGGTCACATCTGAGGTTAAAATAGATATTTTGTATTAGATTTTACATTGGAAATCTAAAACGACACTTATTTTGAAACATAAAAGCAAGTGTAAACGACACTTAATATAAAAATGGGAATAATAACTTGATATGTTGTTTTCGGTTCTGTTTTAATAAATGATTTTTTTTGATGTAGTTATTGGTAAGAATTTAATTTTGTCTTTGTTGGATGATGGTACACATAGTTTTAACCCTAAAATATCACTGCAAGTGCACAGCAAGCAAAATAGTATTTAGGGATCGAATCCAAGAGAACCAAGTGAAACGCTACGAATCTATATGAGTGAAATTAAGCTAAGATGGTAATATCATTGTTTGTTGTGATGAAAAAAAAATAGCAATATAAAAACGATGTAAAATCAATTAAAAGCAAGCGTTAAGTCTAGGGCAATTCGCAGGAATTCAGAGATCATGAACCAGATAATTATTCAAAAAAACGATAAAGCACAATCTCAAACTCAGACATGAATGTATAACCAATCCACTTTCGTGGTATCAACTACTTTGTCTAGCAACCTAATAATCTAAACTGTCATTTGACCTTAGAATTCTAAACAAGCATTAATGAGCAGGTTTGATATGTTCACAAATTGCCTTAACATCAGCTTTCATTGGCTAAGGACAATTTTCTCACCTATGTTCTATCAAGCAACGTATAACACTTTTGATGAATAGATTAAACCTAAAATCAGAGACTAAGTGATCAATTTAATCTAAGCAGTAAGAACAACGATAGGTGAAGACAAGATAATTAATCCATATCTATGTCTGATTCAACGATTCATAAATTCCTTTGAATACCCTAAACTTAACTATGAAACTACTCAGACATGGAAACAGTCAAAGCAAAAGAAGATAAAGAAAAACTTATAATAAATAAATCAAAAGGGGTTCAGAAAAGCTTCTCAAAGATACAAACTCAGAGATTCGTCTTCCCGGAGCTTACAGATTGCAGAAAACCAAAAGTCTATATAGACTAGAAAGAGTATGAAAAGCTTAGCCTAAACAATGGCTCAAACTCAGATATATATATTAAAAACGTTCTGGATGAAAAGATATGGCAAAACCCTGTGAAAATAGGAAATTGAAAATTTCCTTTTTCTGGTCGGAGAAACTTGGATCGATCGATCTGAGCATTGCACGATCGATCTGAGCTGAAACAAGTCGATCTGAAAAGTCTCGGTATTTTGGATCGATCGATCCAACTCAGAATGATCGATCCCAGCTTCAATGGTCGATCCAAAATATCTCGGTGATTTGGCTTGAAACTTGGATCGATCGATCCATGTATAGATCGATCGATCTAGTCTACTTTTTGCTCATTTTGCTCCAATCCTTGCTCCTTATGCCTTAGATTCCATTTAAACGTCTCCCGACCCTGAAATGACACTAAAAACACTCGAAAAACCTTTGAAAACTTGGCTTAGAATACGTCAAAAACGCAATACACCAGATGAATTAATACTTATCAATAGTGAAGTTTAATTGTGTTTACTTGTGCATAAATTACAAAATTATTATTATTTGGTCGGTTTTTTTATCATGTAATTAACGTAAGGAATTGATTTCGAGTCAAGTTGATCTTTTAATTTTCATCTAAAATTTGTACTTTTACGACTGATTTTTTTATATCCCGCTACTTACTCCAAAATCAATTGAATTCAATTTTTTTAGTTACAAAATTAAGACTAATTCATATATTTAAAATCAAATGAATTTGATCTTTTAATTGTGTCATTATTTGTATTCTTTGAATTTTGTTTCAATAGAAAAAAATATTTTTGATTGCTTAGTCTAGATAAATATGTAGAAATATTTTATGAAAATTTCTCAAAACATTAATTTAGTAGTTTTGTTGGAAACATATACCACAATTCATGATCTTTATGAACTATCATAATCATAATTTTCTTAGAAATACATAATTAATAATAAAAATGAAAAAATATTGTTGAACAAAATATAAAAGAAACAAAAACAAACATAATATTTGCGAATAATATTTGCGGAAATAAGTATATATTTCTCTTATAGTTATAAAAGCAAAACAAAGTTAATTAATTTTACTCATTAAAATTAAAAGAGAATGACATGTGTCAAAAATTTAGGGGACACGTGGCTAATTTTCAGTCAAGTTGATCTTTGAATTTTTATCTAAAATATGTGCTTTTACGAATGATTTTTTTATATCCCGCTACTTACTGCAAAATCAATTGAATTCAATTTTTTTAGTTACACAATTAAGATTAAGTCATATATTTAAAATCAAATGAATTTGATCTTTTAATTGTGTCATTATTTGTATTCTTTGAATTTTTTTTTAATAGAAAACAATATTTTTGATTGCTTAGTCTAGATAAATATCTAGAAATATTTTATGAAAATTTCTCAAAACATCAGTTTATTAGTTTTGTTGGAAATATATACCATAATTCACGATCTTTATAAACCATCATAATCATAATTTTCTCAAGAATTTTTTTATGTATTAGCTATAATACATAATTGATAATAAAGATGCAAAATAATAAAAATGGAAAAATATTGTTGAACAAAAGATAGAAATTTTTTGAGATATGTCACTTCTCAACTGCCACTTTGCAAAAATGCCACTGTTTAAAAATCTTTACAAGCATGCCACTCCATTTTTTCCATATCCCCAGATTACCCTTTGACTTATTTTAACCTAACTTTTTGTATTGATTTTTTCAGATCTTGCCTTCCAACTCGATAATTCCTCTAAAATCGCTGTCTCCGATCTCAAATCTCTCCGTCTCCGATCTCAGATCTCTCTGTCTTCAATTTCGGCATCTCCGAACTCCGTCGCGATCTCCTCTGAGAAGATTCGAGAAAGAGTTATTGTTGATCTGGTGGTGCGTTTGACAAAGAACATGGATCTGAGATTGGATCTGGTGGATTTGGGAAGAAGAAATTAGGAAAGTAGCCAAAATAAATCGAAAACTAAATTTCCTGTAGCAAAATTGTGGTTGATTACTTTTTACCCCCTTATCTCGGTTATGATGCCTATAGTAAAGATTAGGAAAGATATTGCGTTTGCTTTGGGCTCACAAAGACCACATATATCTACAGTTTGAACGGCGACATTTAATGCAAGAATCACAAATATCTAGAGATATATACATACAATACATATACAATATATGGCATATATTTTAATTTTTTTATATACAACATATGTTTGCCTCTATATAATGATATTACCGGCGAGATAAATCTCTCACCTTCAACAAGCATTTTCTTCATACTGCGTGTGCATTCACCAGAAAAAAAATAATTGCCTTCCAACAAGTTGTACAAGGAGATCGAGTTTCCTCCAACCTGGGAAAGGTTGGTCCACACTATTTAGTCTCTCTGTTTCAGTTTATTTAAAAAGTACCGAATCTTTCTCTTTCGCCATAATTGACGACATTAATGGTGGTTCTTTTGATTTTGTTTGTAAAGCATAGAAATTGCCGTTAAGATAATAAAAAAAAATTCTTGTCCCCTTTGTCCATTTACAGCAACTCTTTCTTTTTACGTAAAAACCCTAACCCTAAACCAAATCTTACATGTTCCCTTTCAGATGGGAAAACTTGTCCCGCTTCTCCGTGGAGTTTGGTTAAAAGCTAACACTGGAGAGTGGGGTTTTCACTACGACCCGTCTGACATAGGATTCAGAGCAATGATCCGGGATCAGGAGACTTTCGACTCTCTTATTGGTATTGTAAGGACTAGGTACCTGCTTGAGGACACGACGCCTGTCGCTTTGATCTACCAGTTCCCGAAGTGGATGTTGGTGCCGTGCGGGGATCGAACCCCTCCGTAGAATATCTTGTCGGACGTCGATGTCCTCCAGTTCATGAGTGTTCGAATAGGTTATCCTGAGCTAACAATCTTTGTTACTGTCGGAGCAGAGGCGGTAGCAACTTACCAATTGTAGTGCAGAGCGACCTTCATGGTCGGTGGATCCTCTAACCTTGGAGGGGATATCCACTCAGAGCTGGGTGACGGAATACCAGGATATCGCGGTATGCTTAGTTGATGTAGCCTTCTTTATATACGCTAATGTTTAAGTCGTTGAATTTGTAATGGAACATCTTCATTTGCCTGCAGACCTAGTAGCAAGAAGACCTATTATGGCAAGCCAAAGGGTGCTGGAGGAAGTTTTCACCGAGGAAGAAATGGTGATAATCCACAGGGTACACCTAGAAATGACACGCAACCAGACAATCGGTCCGTTTTGCCATGCTGTGACACGAGAGTTGCTGGGCAATGAAACTATACCAAGGAATGAAATTATCATCGTAGATGATGATGACGATACAGTAATGTAACCGTGTGGTGTAGATGGTGAGTGGTAGTATTATACAGCTAATATTATCAGCTAACGTCTTTGTTGTATATCTTACTGATGATGTTGTGTTAGATAACTAAATATTTCTGCTTAACATACACCGTAGTGAATGGAGACATAGGGGCTGGTGGTGGAGTTGGACTAGGTAACCCATCAGACATCGGCATTGAGGGTAAGTCTTCAGCTTATTATTTCGGAAAGGATAGCCACACATTTTAAGTTTGGTACCGTATAACTTAAATGTTAGCAGCTACTATGTTTGATTGTAACCAGGTGACAAGTTTGTTGTTTACCTAACATTTGGTGACGCACAAAATTACTAACTAGTGTTTCTAAGCATAACCCATAGTAAATGGAGTCGGCGGGGCAGGTGGTGGAGATGGACTAGGTTGCCCACCAGACATCCGCATTGAGGGTAAGTGCCCAAGAAATACAGGACTGATATGAAATATTTCCAGCTAACAAGTTTGTTGTAAGTCTAACGTTTAATGTTGCATTAAATGACTAACTATTATATTTTTATATACACCATAGCTAATGGAACCGGCGGAAGAGTTGCAGTAGGTAGGCCACCAGAGAACCTCATTGAAGGTAAGCTCCCAATTAAGCCTCTGAGGCGCACCACATTTTTTTGGATGATACCCAACAAACTAAACTGTGGGATAATATAAAGCATGAACCACATAATGTATATGAAGAATGTTAGCGGCTAACAAGTTTATTGTATGGTTAGTGCTATGAGTTACCATATGTGTTATGTTTATAAAATTGGACATTTGGATTAGGGGATGCTATCGGCGAAGCACATGACGTCCCTCCATGTAACTTGAATCAGGAAGCTCATGAGTTTGGCGATGTTGGTATCAACCTAGTAGAAACTTATAGACCAGCCTACATCCAGCCATTATACCAAACTTGTGGAGGGGTTGACGATGCGATGGTTTTCTGGGAGGGTGTGTTTGATGAGGGATACATACCAGGAGAGACAGCTGGCGCCGGTGGTCAGATATCCAATAATGACATAGTAATGTGTGATGACTTTTTGCACGTCGTTGATAGCGCATGTAGCAAGACCAATGAGGATGGGGATACCTCGTCCACTGGCTCGTCAGAGGGCCTGTGTGTATTAGTTGATGTCGAAGCTGAACACGATCACGCCATTGAAATCAACCCTTTGATGCCTCAAGCTACTATCACAACTAGGGTTGATAATCTAGCTCTTCAAATTTCGAATATTGACGGTAAGCCTTCCATAACTCTGAAAAGCAACATTAATAGCGCTTTTGTTGTTGATTTCCTTTAGCTGTTAATTTGAAGGTTAATTTTCCATAACAGAGTTTGTCCGTGCATATATATGGCCACGTTTATGATGTGTGTTGCTTGCTTTGACTTGCAAAAACAAGCTTCATATCTTCATCTACGATCCCCGAGCAGACGGAGGAAAGAAATCCAATTGTCATGTCACCATCCAATGAATCTGGTGGCCCTTTGCTAGGGTTGACATTGAACTGCACCGGTTTCGATAACACCACTGAGATACCACCAGTTTCGAAACCAAGCGATAGTTCCTCAGAAGAGAGTGACACAAATGGTGGGTTCTAAGCCTGTCTCTAAGTCTTTACTGTTTAATTAATGGGACTTGTAATGCATAATGTCTATCTCTTAAGTATTCCTTTTTTTATATGTGTTAGCAAACACATCAGCGGTTTAGCTTGTGGGCAATTTTTGTCAGTGAAATACGTCTACTACATTTTGTAACGGCTAGTAAATGAAATGGCTTAAGCTTTTTGAATTATCTGCGATCAGAACTGATATTGAGAATGGCTTAAATTCACTCTTTTTTTTTTTTAATATTGAGAATGCTAATTCGCAAGTCTGAAATATGTAGGAACTGCTAGGAACCACGAAACTGACATCTACGTGGGAATGATATTTAAAAACCGCGAAGCTTTTAAGCTTCACATGGCATTATATGCCATAACTCATATGTTTCAATACCAGAACACAAGATCGTCTCCAAACATGATGGTGCTCAAGTGCTGTGGAATATCATGCCCATGGCGTGTTTATGCCATACGATTGGAAGGCGCCACTGCCTACGAAATCAGAAAGACAATACTTGAACATCATTGCACTGTTGACGAGAGGGCCAATTACCAAAGAATTGCAACCACAACTGTTATTGGCGACATGATGCGATCGAAATATGGAGGAACCGGGGTTGGACCTCGCCCAAAGGATATCAGGGATATGATGTGCGGCGACCACAACATTCGAATTTCATATTGGAAAGCATGGAGGTCAAGAGAAGTTGCAATGGATTATGCAAATGGTTCTTGTGGCCAATCTTATAATCTGCTTCCAGCCTACCTACAACAGTTGGTTGTAGCAAATCCGGGAACCATTGTTGAGCTTCATACCGCTTATCATGATGATGTGGGGTAACGATTCAAATATTTATTTTTTGCGTTTGGTGCTAGTGTCAAGGGATATACATATATGCGAAAGGTTGTGGTGGTGGATGGTACCCATCTGAAAGGGAAATATGCAGGGTGTCTTTTAACAGCGTCTGCGCAGGACGGAAATTACCAAGTTTTCCCTCTTGCTTCTACTATCGTCGATAGTGAGAATGATAAAGCTTGGGCGTGGTTCTTTAGCAAGTTATCTGCCTTTGTCCCCGATACTAATGATCTGGTGTTCGTCTCTGATAGACATGCATCAATCTATGCCGGTCTAAACCAGATATGACTGTTGTCTTACCAACTATCTTTCTATCTAATTATCGAAAAACTGTTGGGTTGTCTTTACAGATGATTACCGTTTAAGTATTTTGTTAGCTTGTCTCTTTGAATTTTAGTCATATTATTCCGGATTAACATTTGCGTTATACAGGTTTACCCAATGTCAAGTCACTGTGCTTGTGTGGTCCACCTAAAACGCAACGTCAAAACCTATTTCAGGGAAAGGCATCTCGGGTACCTTGTTTCACAGGCAGCAAGGGCATACAAGCTAGTTGATTTCTACAACATCTTCAATGAGATTAAAAAGATGGATAGCACTTGTGCAGATTACTTGATTGGGATAGGTTTTGAACAGTGGGCTAGATCACATTTCAAGGGGGCTCGTTATAATATCATGACAAGCAACATAGCTGAGTCTTGGAATGCTGTGCTTAAAGATGCAAGAGAATATCCCATAGTATCGCTCGTTGAGTACATAAGGGCTAAATTGATGAGTTGGTTTTCTATACGGCGTGACGCTGTATCTGGTAGTTCAGATACTTTAACCCCTAGGGTGCTAGAGATTCTTGCAAGGAACTTTGAGAAGTCTGCAGGTTATGAAGTACGCAATATCTCCCCTAATGAGTATGAGTTCCGCAACAAGGAGGGTGTGTCTTTCCACGTTGACCTTGCCAATAAATCATGTAGCTGCTTCGAGTTCCAGTCACTTTTCATACCATGCCGTCACGCTGTTGCCGCAGCTGTCCGGGCAAAGGTCCGAGTAGATTCCCTAGTTGCAAATGAGTACAGCGCCGAGAATTTGCAGAAGGCTTATGCAAATACCATTAATCCGGTGATGGAAATAGAAAGCATTTCAGACATTTCTTCAGCAATGTCAGAGCTCACCTTATATCCACCTACAACAAGGCGTCCACCTGGTAGGTCGCGGAAAAAGCGTTTCTTCTCCCGTGGGGAAACCTTTGTAAGCTTACTTATATATACCTACATATATTGTTTTCCGTCTAATAAATTGCTTACCTTTTCAATGTGTGAAACCACCAAGGGGAAGAGCATGAGGCGTCGGAGAGTGTGCAGCCGCTGCAAGGGCTTGGGCCACAACCGAGCCACTTGTAAGAGGCCAATATAAGATGGGATGTTGTCAAAGGGGCAAGTGTGGAAATGGCAAAAAGGAGTTGGGTTATGTATTAAGGCTGTAACTGGGCCAGCTAAGTTTTCTTGTCCTGTATGTGTAATAGTATGATATCATCCCAGAATAATCTGAACCCAAAAAATGTATATAAGTGAAAATAAGATTGCCCCTTTTGTGAATGTAAGATGTTTAATTATGGTTTTATCCGGTGTAATACAATGCTTATCCGGTTATCAAGTTTCGTGCCTCTAATCTGATCATCCTAATAGACTTTTATCGGCTATTATATCAAAATTATATACCATAAGTTTGTCTTCTTTTGTTTTTTATCCAGCTATCTATGTACATTTCAGATTTTTACTGCTAAATTAAATTCGTTGCGGATAATACGATTGGAAGTTGGGATAACATGGGGTTTGTTGTTTGTCATCTAAATTTTTTCGCCCGGGTATCTGTGTATGCTATTATAATCATGTTGTACATTCCAAATATTTGTCGGCTAAGTTAGAGTTGTTCCGGATAATACGACTGGCAGTTGAGATAACAGCGGTTTAGTTCGTTGTCTAATTTATTTGATCCGAAAATCTATGTATGCGACTATAACCATGTTGTACATTCCAAATATATGTCGGCTAAGTTAGAGTTGTTCCGGATAATACGACTGGCAGTTGAGATAACAGCGGTTTAGTTCATTGTCTAATTTATTTGATCTGAAAATCTATATATGCGACTATAACCATGTTGTACATTCCTAATATTTGTCGGATAAGTTAGAGTTGTTCCGGATAATACGACTGGCAGTTGAGATAACAGCGGTTTAGTTGCGAGAATAACCATGTTATACATTTGAGATATTTGTCGGCTACGTTGGAATTTTGTCTCGGATAATTTAATTTAATTCCACAAGAGAATTACAAACATAGGATGGGATATTACGGGGAAAATGATAGTTATGTTCCACCAGTGTTCAAACATAACTAAAATTAAAGGTTTGCCCAACGTACAAGCCAACCATTCAAAGACATTTTCGAAACATGCATAAAATTCTACAACTTCTCGCGGTTTTCTTCATAAAGCATGACCGCTAAACGCTGGGCCTCGGTCGGTAGAACCTCTGGAGTGATGCACCTGCAAACATCAAGACCAACAATTGCATGTGCTTGCATTAATAGCACTGAAGTAACAACAGAGTCAGAGTGAATGACGTTCTGAGGGATTCCTTTTTCCCTCTCCACCACAAATGGTTTCAAATCTCTAGGCGATTGGTAACGGCCAGCCTGCTTCAACACATATGGCAGCATATGTGCAATATGGAACAAGTCCTTCGTCATTGCGCCATCACTACGAAGTGATGTGTTGCAATCCAAGACACTAATGATAGATGATGTGCAATCCACGCATACAACTACCCAGTGATGCTTGTCGATGTTAAACGGGAAATAAAAGCGCTCGACATCCATCTTGTTGTCGGCGACAAAAAACTGCATCAACTGTTTCGGAAACTTGAAAGTCTCTTTCTTCTCCAATCTATTAAACTTGGAGTTGTTCTTGGAAATGCATGACAGAAACTTTGTATCAAAAAACTCAATCTTCCTTGCTGATGCTTGTTTGCTATACAGAGCCCGTGTATGTTGCATCAGAACATTCACCATCTGAAAATTTGTACATAAGGCTTAGTCATTCAAATCCCAACAAACCATTAATTTAGCTCCCAATAAACACCAAATGATTTTAACCTTAGGCACCATATTTTTTGTTCTATCAACAATCTCAGCAATGTCTCGGTTTGAGATCAATACCCCACCCACAGTAGCGGTGCTGCAACATAGAACGAGTTGGTTAGTAAATTAATATTATGACCTGCTATACAAAAATTGTATGGATAAAAAAAGTGTTGCATGGCTACATACTTATTTGGCTGGTTAATATGTAATATAGTTATCGATGAGTTTGTTGGACGACTTACAATGGCTCCGCAAGCTTCTCATGAAGTTTTGCAAACTTAGCCGCATAGTCAACACCTTCACCACCACTGTAGGCTAGCATTTGGGCTTCCCTGGCTCGTTGTAGGATAGGCGTATGACAATGATACTCCTCTACCAAAGAATGTGGAACCGTCCTTGTCCTCTTGCTTTTTCTACAGATACCTCCAGCTCCAATTATCCCAGCATCAACATCACCATCAACATCCATGTGGTCCAGCAAAACAGGATTGGCATCGCCATCTTCCTGCGATAATCCAAGCGAGAACGACGGTGTTGGACAAAATAGTAAGTGGGGATATATCTGAAATGGAACAGAGTTTGTAATGGAATTTTATGTAGTAGAAATTTGACACAAACATAGCTGATCAAAATCATACCTTCTCACCAACCACCGGCGTCCGAACATTGTTTCCACCAACATGCATCTCGTCACCTCCATCCTGCATTCAATCCTACTAAGGTGTTAAACTATCAGAAGGTGAACTCAATAAATATAAATCTATGCTTACGTTACGAGCATCGTTTGCGTTAGCCGAATCTTCCCTGTCTTCAACGCCATTCAAACCATTTTCAACCTCTCCACAATGTTGTTTAATTTGCCCAAGAACACTCGATATGATAGACTCGTTTGCATCAGCATGTTTCTTGGATACAGGCTCTGTACCCTCACGCATATTGTCCTTCTCCATGCTACTATCACCCTTACGTTTTCCACCAGCCATGCTGTCCTCCGAGTTCCGAATGTTTGATTTGTCAAGGTGGCCGACTATACTACCGATAACAGCCTCTTGCATTTTTGAAATCTTCTCATCAATCGCATCAATTATGTCCATCTCAAAGAATGATATAGTGGTTTTCAACTCCTCTATTTTTATTGCATTGTTGTTGACCTTCTCCACCAATGCACCAATGTCTTCTTTCACTTTTATAGAAACTAGCTCGGTGATATGTTGCACATCACTCTCACTGAGGGAAAATCCATCACCATTACTGCCACCTTGTTCTTCATCCTCTGGAGTAACAGTCGTCTTACGTTGTTTCCCTTTAACGTTCTTTACCTCCGCCTCCTTACGCATGCGAATCACGTCGGCCTTTGTCGCACCACCTGTAAACATTTCACTGGAGAATGAATGGTCCTCGTTGATAAGTTTGAGAATGTTGTCCACCTTCTCGTCGCCCTCTTCATCTGACCAACCAAGGACTGACTCATCAAGTTCATTCTCACCATCATCGGCTATAATGCAATCAACCGGGGTCTGCATCTCAAAATGGCAAAATTGTTAATCACTAATGGATGTTACACGCCACTTTACTTGTTATCCATGAGTGTAACATATTAACTGTAGCTCCTACACTTGACAATGTTTAACAACAATTATCTGCTCCAAAACAGGTTTGTATTCTAATGGTAATCTTAGACACTACATCGTGTAGTAGAAATTAATAGATGGAATATCTGTAATGTTAGTTATTATCCGTCCAAAGAAATACTTACACTTGCAGCTACATGTGTGTGTCTCGCGTGTGCAGGGCTAATGCTTATTTTTGTGGTGGGGGCCTCATTCTCGTCGTCTTCCTCCCCTTCACCATCTAACTCAGTCGAGGATGAACAGTTTATATGGACAACTTCCGTTAACGCATGTACTGCTTCGACCATTACTAACTGCAGTGAATGCACGAATCCCTTAATGGCCACCATTTTCTGCGTCAAAGTTATCTCATTCCTCTCTTTGATACTGGTCATAACCATATCAAAAGCCAGCCTGCCCCACGGATAAGCAAAAAAAATCGTCCAAATTTTTAATTTCCTCTACATGCTCTTTCACGATCTTCGGGTGGTGGATAGTCGGCATTAGTACGGACGTGAGCAACGCTAGGCAGGCGTACTTGATCCTTGTGTCTCTGTCCGTCACCATTTTCTTCTTTAACATTTTAATGACATACGCTACGGTAATGCTCTGCAACTTGCCAAACAAAGATGGCCAATACGGCGTCTCACTTATGTTGCTCTTCAATTTTTTTGGACACTTTCCACACGGTAGACCAGTCACAATCGCGAACTCGCGTAGAGAGAACCTGATTGGTTTTCCGGTGAAGAGTATCCAAATCTCATGCTTCTTCTCCACCTTTAGTTGCCTCGATATTATGAATCTGCCAAACCTCCCAGAGAATGATGGTTTTTCTGCTATGGAGAGAAATCTTCCAAACGATGATCTCCGAAGAAACTCAACCTCGTCTTCCTCCAGTGCATTCAAAATTGCCCTAATTCCCCCCGATTGTTGATAGGAGGTTACCCTAATCCCAACCGGCTCTTCGCCGGCAGCAAACATCCTCCTCGGCAGCGCCGGTAACTCTTCGTTCAGCATCTGTAGGACAAAAATTCGGATTTTCAGTATGATTTCGAAATCCGATTTCCAAACAAGAATATGTCGAGATCCAGTCGTAAACACTGCTTACCTTCCCCCAAGAAAATTAACGAACCCTGATTTTCTTTAAACAAAAGCCGAACCGACCTACTATGCCTGGATTTTTTACTTCGGTTTCTCCGACGAAACAGTGTCGCGTCCGTTCTCGTGCCTAAACCTCTCTCCTGTATATAGAAGATATAGAAAGAGAAAGCCAGTTCTATAGAACCCAAACGACATGACAGTTCCTCTTTTTTAGGTTCTTTTTTTCTAAATAAATAAGTTTAGTTTTTATATATATGTGTGTTCGGTGTATGTATACGCTATAAATTTAGGCAAGATTCTCAAAGATATGTTTTCTGACACAATACAATTTAAACGCTACCACTATAGCGTGTATCTAACACGAGTAGGGGTAATGTTGGGCTATTCAAAATTGCACAGTAGCCAGCATAGTGTTTAGCTATCTAGCTAATTTAACTATTATTTTTTGACACCAGATGCAAATTCACTTATTATATAATTAATTTTTTATTTAAAAAAAAATTAAACGTTAAATGAACATGTTTTTAATATAATTACATTACAAAAAGTATAAATTAATATTACATTATTCTAAATATATATATTATTTTTTTGTCTTCAAAAGATTTATAAAAAACCCACGAAGTGCACAAGTTACACGGTACAGCCCAACTGAGGCCCACACAGTATACAGCGCATCAATAAAGAAATAGACAGAATAATTAACAGAGCAATGACACGTGTTTAATCTTGAATCAGATAGCTCCACGTGGGCGCCTTAGGTTTAACTCTGGAAGCTTCTCAGCACTTCATCGCCACCGCCACAGAGAAATCTCGCCACCAAAGACACTCTCTCTGATGATTGCTTAACGGAGCTCCTCCGTTATATGAAGCTTCACAACCGTTAAACACTAACGATGTACCGATATTAACAAATGAAGAAAACATGGTTACCGAGAAGAGAAGTGAGACGAGTGTTGTAGCCTCAACGAGATCCATGTTGACAGAGTCGTGAAGGGAGAGATAGGAGTTCTTCGTGGGAAGAAGAAGAAGAAGAGTCGTGAAGGAAGATATAGGATTTTGATTTATGCCATGTCATCAATCTGAGTACTATATCTGAGAGAAATAAAATCAGAGGAAGGAATGATTAAGATTTGGCCACGTCACTGATCTGAGTGATCTCTTCTTATTGGCTCTCAATTATGAAGGCTTATGTGTTTTCTCATGCCCTTTTTAAAATGCTTTTTTTAAATATTTTATTTAGTTTATTA
This sequence comes from Pseudoturritis turrita, assembly GCA_900406555.1. NCBI lineage: Eukaryota > Viridiplantae > Streptophyta > Magnoliopsida > Brassicales > Brassicaceae > Pseudoturritis > Pseudoturritis turrita. The sequence continues at coordinate 343,580 of OVBL01000143.1, read as the reverse complement.
TGAATAATGTTTTTTATTTGTACTTTTAAATTTTTTAAGGAATTAATAATGGCATATTTCTATTATTTATAAAAATAATAAAATTTATGGTATTTACTAATGTTGAAGGTGAAAAATTTATGTCAAAAGTTTTGTATATATGGTAATACCCTAAACCCTAAACCAAAGATTCACCAACTTTTCCTTCTTAATTTGTGTTCTTTTTTTATTTTATGTTTTTAGTATGAAACAATAATTTATTGTATTTTTTTTATTGAGAAATAAGAAAACATAGGTAAAACCCTAAATCCTAAAACAAGCACTCATTCATCCATAAAAATCCAAACCTTAAATCAAAAGTTATATACGTATTAGTATTACGATACCCTAAACTCTAAATCAAAGAGTTACTCCTTTTTATTTTGTAACTTTAATAAAATATTTAGTTTATGATCATCGTGTGAAACAATAATTTTTTTGAATTTATATTGTTAACTAAAACAATAGAAAAATCTCTTTTAATTGTGAAACCCTAAATCAAAAACTTCTCTTTTTCTTTTGTACTTTTAATAAATTTGTTATGTATATTTGAAGGTATTAACATATGTTTAACATAATAAGTCTCTAGAATATGTTAAATATGTTTACATTTAAAGACACTAAAATTAATTTTAAATTTTTCGATTTGTATTTTCATCCAAAATAAGAACCAAACCCAAACTAAAATTAACTTAAAAAACTTATTTATTTGTATTCATGTAAAAATATCTACAACAAATGGATTCACTGGATTCCCAAGCAAAATATGTACTAAATTAGTAGCATTTCTCCTGATTTTCTCACTCTCATTATCCTCCAAACCAAAGCATATCTCTACAACTCATTATCTCTTAACCTCATCAACACAAGCAATTGAGGATAAACAGAGAATATTGAATCCCTCTCAAACTCCCATTCCTCAAAACATTAACCAAAACCTCAACAAATCCACTCACTCTACTCATTTCTTCTCTTCCACCTCTACACTTAACCAAAAGCCCCAACCATTGTAGGTCTTAGCTGGAGAGTGGTGCGTTTGGTCTGCCAGGGAGCAGCAGAGGACGATGACATCGTTGTCGGATGCTAAAGAGAGAATTTCAGGGTAGTACCGGTATGGAATGTCCGATTTCTGACTTCTTGAGTTATAAGAGAGATGATGCAGCCAAAGGGTTCAAGTCTTTTAGTGATTAGGGATCCAATGCTCCCAAATCCAACTATACCAACTCGCTTTCTGCTTACCTGCAATAAGACAGATTATCATAACCACAAAGAACTTTATTAACATAACAAGATCCATCCAAAAGTTTTCATTTTTCTCCTAATCAAACTCAAAACACGCTAGTTATTCACAGAGAATGCTTCATGAATCATATGCAGAAACCCACACACACTCAACCCTGTTAATCTTATTGTTGGCTCCAAATGCAAAGCGATGTTTATAGCTTAATCTATTGCTGTGTGGTCCTTACCCTCTTAAAACCAGGTTACATGCTTCCAGAGAGAACAAAAACCACATGAGATTCACTTCCAGTGGCACACATCAACGCTTTCCATATGATCAAAGAGCCGACCACATCGTTGGTTTTTGCCTCCTCCACAACATAAGAACACTCTGCAGGTTCTATATCTGATGATGGACATGATGAATCAGGAGGCGAAGCTTGTTGATCCAGACAAAAGTGTTTTGGTATAGGTAACAATTCTGATTCTTCAGCTTGCAGTTTCCTCATTTTGCAAATCACGGTTCTAAATCAGTTGTAGTAGAAGAAACAGAAGAGAACAAAAGATCAAACTTAAAACTAAGACATCTAGCCAGACCTAACCAATCCTATATATTAATTAAGGCAAGAGTGAATTTTACTGTCTTACATGTCCGGATCTCCATGCCATCGTATTGAAGAATTTCTTTCTGTTTTAGAGTAACTGCATCTTTTTTCCGATCTTTCACAATCTGTAGCATATCTTGCATACCATCTTCCAACTTTTCCCTTGTTGCAATGATCTCTTTGCTTGCCTCACATTCTACAATAGGTAAACACAACACCAAAATGTCTAAATTCCTCGAAAAACAGAACAAACCCGCAATTCCACAGATCAATAAAGGTATGAGAACTTATGTTATCACTACAACTCTTGACCCGTTCAACATAATCGAGAGCCTTAACACCATCAATCTTGAGGCTATCAGTTATATCCTCAAGAGGCTTTTGTACTTCTCTTAGGGCTTTTATTGTCAATAGGCAATGCATATCTTAATAAAGCTCCTGCATCTTTAATCAGAGGACCATAGATCAACACTGAAACATCTGAAACTGCTGGATTCGCCACGGCGTAAGTATCGGGAGGGGAAACAATCGAAGGTACTGAAGCTATTTAACCGACCGACAAAGCTAATGAAATCGCACATTCTTTCAAAGATTACGAGCATCAACGACCTCCCTAATCATTCAAACCAAAAACAAAGGCAAAAACACAGAGATAAGCATAAGATTCAGTATCAACAACAACGATTTCACTGAGCTTCGTTGACAACAAATCCAGATTCAAAAATTAGGATTTTCGAAGGAAATCGGACCATATCTTCAAAGATTAGTGGATATGGCTTTCATATGCATACGATCAAGGAAGTTGTTCTTGTTTGGATCGAAAGAGAGAGCGAAGAAGAGAAAAAAGAGAGCAAAAGGCAAATTGGTTTCATGAGAGATAGATGAATGTGTGAAGGAGAACAACCGAGGAGAAGAGTGAAGGAGGAGGAAGAAGAGAGAAAGAGTAGAGAGCAAATTGGGATTTTTTAAAACTCAATTGACCCTAATCTCGAAAATATATGTTTCATTTGACTTTTTAATTTTTTTTTTGTTAGTTAGTAAAATTTTGGAGACAATGAAAATTTCAGTTTCTCGGTTACCCCTACGATGATGTTTTTAGGGTCATCTATGTTATCACTGAGCAAAGATAGACTAAACGTGATTATGAAATTTTTTGGCGCCCATCATATCATAGCGTTTGTCTTTTCGAAAACGCTATGTAAAGTTTTTCATAACTCAACTATAACAGAAACATCAAAAATGCTATACGGTACTGCTGTTAATACCCACATTTCCTGTAGTGGCTTTTGAATAACTTATAAATTTTTTTAAATACCTTATAAAACCTTTTAAAATAGGGTTTAGTTTCGAAGGTATAGCACTTGGAGTGTTTGTAGAAGGAGTCTTTTAAATACCTTATAAAAAGTAACTTATAAAATCTTTTAAATAGCTTATAAAATATTTTAAATACTTTATAAAATCTTTTAAATATCTTATAAAACTCTTTAAAAATATTATAAAACTGTTTAAAAACATTAGAATACCTTATTGTTTCTTGTGATGGTTGACTTTGTTGTTTACATAGTCTGATCAATTCTTACACGAATACTTTTGTTCTTGTTTTGTCTTTGTTGCTTCATAAACTTCGGAGAGCACTTGGAGTGTTTGCAGGATGAGTCTTTTAAATACCTTTTAAGTACCTTATACAACTTTTAAATACCTTATAAAATATTTTAAATTCCTTATAAAACTATTAAAAAAACACATAAAACACTTTTGTACGCAGTTACAGAGATCAATCGTCTCCAGTTTTAGAAGATGTCTATCTAACAGAGATTCTAACATCAAAATTATGTTATAAAACATTTTAATTATGTTTTAAAACTTACAAAATATTTTGTAAATTTGTCATTTCACCATCATCTTCTCCATAAAGCATACAAATTTTCCAGAAGTCCTAGCTATGGCCGTCCTAGCTATGGCCGCCGCTGGTATTTACTTTACTAATCATTGTTTCAGTCTTATATTTCACTTGATTTTTATGAAGTCATAGAAGATTTGTACTTATTCAAGAAAACATCATTTTTTGGCCGCGTAGACCGCGTTTTAGAACATAGGATTCATTGAGTTTTTTTTTTTAAATATCATGTTATTTTATCTAAGACACACTATTTTAAATGGTATCATATTTTTTTTTATCACGCGTCATAAGTAACATATAAAATAATTCGCTGAGTTTGGACGGTATATGAGTGTACGTGGAATCAAAGGGTTTTATTCTGAAAATAACGTTAATTCGCTTTGATCCATGAGTGTAAGTGGAATTATTACCTCTGTAAAACTCTTTTTTATTAGTAGAGAATTTTTTTAAAATACCACTTAAATAAGTTATTATTTTCTAAAAATGATTTTAAAGATATGTAATTTAAATTTTTGGGTTTGGATTTAGTATTTTGAGTTTAGGGTCTATTTTTTAGGGTTTATGATTTAGTAATTCGGGTTTAGGGTTTAGTTTTGAAGGTTTAAATTTTAGTTTAAATTTTGTGGCATTTTTGTAAATTTTTTTAATGATATTTTTGTAAAAAAAAACTAGTAATGATATAATTGGAACAAAAACTTATTTTTTGCGCTATTTTTGAGAATTGTTTTTTTATTAAATGATCTTTATTATTTACAAGAGTTTCTTTCCCTTAACAATAAAATAATTCCACTTACACTAATACTCCCTCCGTTTCAGTTTAAATGAGGTTTTAAAGTTTTTTTTTGGTTTTATTTTAAGTGATATTTTCAAGTTTCTATGCAAAATTAATTACGTTTTTATTGTTTTTGACTCTTTAATTTATGTAGATTGTTTTATCATTGGTTGAATTTTTTTGGAATTGATAATAAAACATATTTTATTTTATAAAACTAAAAAATTAAATGATTTATTAACCTGTGTACAAAAACTTAAAACTTCATATAAAACGAAACAGAGGAGTAGATCAAAGCGAATTAACGTCATTTTCGGAATAAATCCCTTCTAAATAATAAAGGTAAGTTAATAAAAATAAAAAGGATTCTGCAGAGGTAATAATTCCACTTACACTAACCTATCAAAGCGAATTAACGTCATTTTTGGAAAGAAACCTTTGTAAATAATAAAGGTGAGTTAATTAAAAAGAACTTTTAATTTTGGAAAAGAAACCCTTGTTAAATAAAGGTAAGTTAATAAAAAGCTAAAACTAAAGATGAGATCACTTCATTAGAACGAGTCCAATGAGCTATAAATATCCAACAAACAAGTCAAACTCCCATATAATTCTGATCTGAACCTAAATACGCATTAATCATAAATCTAAGTCTGATTTCCACTTGATCAGGAATAACCTAAGAATTAAACCACACCCCCATATTCCAACATTTAACTGACACCCAAAACTTAGGAGTACACATGTCAGAAAATGAAAGCTTCATGAGAGCTATATAAATTATGGAACCTTTGGAGGAAACTCATAACTCAATACAATCCCATAATCACACTTTGATTAAACAAAACTCATCTTTCTGTTAATTAAAGCTATTTGAAAAAATGTCAAGCAACTCCCAGAACATCAGCTTCCAAGCCGGCCAGGCCAAAGGCCAAACTCAGGTAATCCTAAATCACTTCAACAATAATATATCAGACCGACCCAAAATTATTAGGGACCTTAGATAAAAAAAAGAGAGTTTTTGGTCTATTTATAAAACAGTTATAATATTTTAAATTCGGGGACTTTTTCTTAATTAAAGATTCCAGAAATGATTTTGTGTGAGATTTTTTTACAGAATTATGGAAACTTTCCATATTAGTCTTATTTTTTGAACAAAAGACAAATTGTTTGATTTTTTTTTTATCGTTAGATTATAGCGTGGTCGTAGTTTGCAAAACTGATGCAAAACAATCGTAAATATTTGCAACGAATTTTTGGATCATAAAATGCCGTCGCACATCGTAATTTTTTTTTGGGTAGTTTGATTATATGTTTTAAAAAAATAATTAGTTGATGATATTCAGGAGAAGGCTAACACAATGATGGACAAGGCTAGCAATGCTGCTCAATCTGCCAAGGAGTCTCTGCAAGAGGTTCGTAAATTCCACACAATTTTTCATGATTAAATCAAATCCCACCTAAATAAAATATTAAAATAAGATTTTCTTATAATAACTTGGAATTAAATGGTTTCACGCGTAAACATTTGTATAGACGGGCCAGCAGATGAAGGAGAAGGCACACGGAGCTACCGAATCAGTGAAGAATGCGACTGGCATGAACAAATGAAGGCAATATTATCATATGATTAATTAATGATGCTATTTTTCCCGAATAATACAATTTATTCCATTTTTTAACCTAAAGATTGGGTTTACCGGTTTGATTATTCATCAGGCTGTTGGATTTTTTTTAAAAATTGGATTTAATTCTGTTTGTTATCTCATGATATTGTATTCTTTGAGATACTTCTTCATTTTTAGACTTCCCTCATAAAAAGTACCATTTTTGGATTATCACATTTTTTATACTTTCAAATCAATCAAATTCGATATATTATTATATGAAACTGGCGGCCGAACGCATTGCATTGTATCGTAATGCCATATGTTGCTGCTTTTAATTACGGTGGAATAAAACCGTAACCGAAAAACCAAAAACTAGCTCTGCTTAAATGCTTAAACCGAAACCAAAACAAATTGTACTATAAACTAATTGATTAATTGAAAAACCGAAACCAAATCCAAACAAAAATAGTGTACCAGAACCAAACCTATTAGAAGATATAAATATATCTTATATATTATTGGACTTTGTATATTATTATGGACAATTCTCAAAAATACTACAAAAATAAGTTTTTGTTTCAAATATACTGTCACTTAATTTTTTTTTCAAAAATACTATTAAAAGTTTTCTTTTTTCAAAAGTACAACAAAATTTAAACTAAACTTTAAATCCTCAAAATTAAACCCTAAACCCTAAAAACTAAATCCTAACTCCTAAAACTAAACCCTAAACCCAAAACCCTAAACCCAAAATACTAAACCCAAACCCAAAAATTTAAATCATAAACCCTTAAAACTTATTTTTAGTGTTTGTGGTATTTTTGGAAAAATAAAACTTTAATTGGTATTTTTGGAAAAAAATAGTATGTTTGGAACAAAAACATATTTTAGTGGTATTTTAAAGAATTCTTCTATTATTATTGGGATTAGTTATGTTAATTAGGTTAAAGGGATCTTTGGGTTTACTATATATATTTGTATCTAGCCGCTCTTGTAAACTTGATACACAATAATATAATTCTCTTTCTGATCTTTTATGGTATCAGAGTTAAGAGCTCTTGGGAGGGTGTTTGATTTGTGAAAAGAAGTCGTCTCCGACATTGTTATCGTTTTCGGGTTTTAGTTATGAGTATTGAGAAATATGGAGCTGCGGAAAGCGCTCTTGAGGTTGCCAAAGATGGAATTGCGGAAACAATTCCTTTGAGAAAGATGGCTATGGAGAAGAATGGAGCTGCGAAAGGCGCTCTTGAATTCGGGAAGAGTGGAGGTGCGAAAATCGTTTCTTTGAGAAAAATACGGATGTGGCACACACACATGTTTTGTCACACATGAATGTTGCACATACGAATTATGTGTCACACACTGAAGATTATGTGTCACACACTGAAGCGACACATGCCATGACATGAATTAAAAAAGGACAATGGGATCGGCTTTTGAGTATGTTGGAGTCGAAACCAGAGTCTGGGAATCGTTTTAGTGGTAAGGGTTATATGGATGAATGGATAATTGATAGTAGTGCATCGCACCATATGTGTGGTACGTTGAATTGTTTAGTGGATGTACATCAAGTCTCACCGTGTTTGGTTGGCTTGCCTAATGGGAATACTGTGATTGCTGATCGAGAAGGAAGTGTTGTTTTGACAGAGAATGTGACTTTGACACATGTTCTCTTTGTTGCAGAATTAAAATGCAATCTCATCTTGGTGTCACAATGGGATGAGATGAATTGCTTTGTATTGTTCTCTAAAACATGTTGTCTTTTATTTGATCTTAGATTGCAGAATGTGATTGGAATGGGTGAAAGGAAAGAAAGATTGTATTTCCTTCAAGGTATTCATAAGATTCAGAATGTGAAGAAAGTTGGTAAGTTGGAATCATTAGAAGTGTGGCATAAGAGGATGGGGAATGCCTCAGAGAAAGTGATTAGGAGATTACAAGGAGTTGATAATAGAAGCATTGGGGTTTCTGGTTGTGATATTTGTTTTTGAGCAAAGCAGTGTCGTAGTGAATTTTCGTTGAGTTCTAATAGAAGCAATGCGTGCTTTGAGATGATACATTGTGATCTATGGGGCCATATCAAACGCAGAGTTTATGTGGAGCTTACTATTTTCTCACTACTGTTGATGATTACTCTAGAGCTGTGTGGGTATTTCTTCTTAGCGACAAAACGCAGGTGGAGAAAACTATTGTGGATTTTTTTGCTCTCATTCAAAGACAATTTGACAAGAAGGTGAAGATAGTGCGCAGTGATAATGATACTGAATTCATGCGAATGAAGGATTATTTTCGTCGAACGAGTGTGATTCATCAGACTTCTGTGTGATAACTCCTCAACAAAATGACAGAGTTGAACGAAAGCATCGACATATATTGAATGTGGCACGAACGTTGATGTTTCAAGAAAATCTCCCAATAGAATTTTGGGGTCAATGTGTGTTGAGTGTTGCGTATCTAATCAATCGAACGCCGTCTGAGTTACACAAAGGCAAAAATCCTTATGAAATCATATTTGGTAAAGCTCCTACATATAGTGAGATACAAATCTTTGGATGTCTGGCGTATGCTCATAATCAGAAGCGACATGGAGATAAATTTGCAATTAGGAGCCGAAGATGTGTGTTTTTGGGTATTCTTATGCGAAGAAAGGATGGACCTTATTTGATTTGGACACACGAGAGATGTTTGTATCTCGTGATGTCTTTTATTGAGGAACAATTTCCATATATGGAGCTAAAAGATAAGCATGTGGATGATGCTTGCAACTTCAAAGAGACAAGGTTATTTGTGGATGATGTTGTTGGATTCAAATCCGAAGAAGGGTTTCTTGAAGATGATAGAGCTCCTGTCAAAACTGGTGATGTGATGCAGGATGTCACACAGACAGATACTGGTGTAACACAGAAAGTGATGTATGATGTTACACAGACAGAACATGGTGTCACGCACACAGAACCTGCAGTGACACAGACAGAACATGATGTAACACAGACTGAAGCTGGTATAACACAAACATAACATGTACAATCGTCTGTACCAACTGAAGTGTTGGGATGTGGAATGAGGAAGAAGGAATCCTCTGTTAGGCTGCGTGATTATGAGGTCAACACGGTCTTTCAGATGAACTTATCAACTGTAAGTCAAGAGCAGAATCATGAGTATGGAACTGAGAATTTTGTGAATTGTGATAGGTTTTTTGAGTCACACAGAGCGTTTCTGTGTAGCATAACTGAAGAAGTTATGCCACAGATATTTGTTGAGGCAATGAAATGTCCGAGATGGAGAGAAGCAATGGGATTGGAGGTTGAAGACCATGAATTGAATAAAACATGGGCAATTGAACACTTGCCATCGGGTAAGCATGTTATTGGGTGTAAGTGGGTTTACACAATTAAGTATAATGCATATGGAACTATTGAAAGGTATAAGGCAAGACTTGTTGCATGTGGCAATCGACATGAAGAAGGAATTGATTATTCAGATACATTTGGTCCCATAGCAAAAATGAGCAGTGTTAGATTGGTTATTCAGGTTGCAGCTGGGAAGAACTGGGAATTGCATCAAATGGATGTACACAATGCATTACTTCACGGAGATTTGGAGGAAGAAGTATTTATGAGATTACCTCAATATTTTAGTTCTCCACACAAGGGAATGGTATGTCGCTTGAAAAAGTCATTGTATGGTTTGAAACAGGCTTCGAGATGTTGGTTTGCAAAACTTACAAATGCACTCTTGGGGTATGGTTTCACACAAAGTAGAGCTGATTACTCTATTTTCTCTTTGGTTCATGGTAAGGTTCACTTGCATGTGCTAGTGTATGTTGATGATCTAGCGGTGACAGGAAACTCCCTAGAGGTTATTCAGAAGTTAAAAGCATATTTGAGTGGTTGCTTTCGTATGAAGGATTTGGGGAAATTGAAGTATTTTCTTGGTTTGGAAGTAGCACGAAGCAGTGAGGGTATATATTTGTCCCAAAGAAAGTACGCTCTTGATATTATTGCTGATGTTGGGTTGCTTGGTGGTGAGCCTGTAGAGTTCCCGATGGAACCGAATCAACAATTGGCGAAATCGACGAGTAATGTACTTGCTGATCCGGAGAAGTATCGGAGGCTTGTTGGAAGATTAATTTATCTGGCTGCGACTAGACCAAATCTTGCTTACTCGATTCATATCTTGTCTCAGTTCATGCAGGTTTTGGATCCTCTTTCCTAGCCTTTTTTTTTTATTTTCTTTTCCTCATCATTTTTCTTTAATTTTTTTTTTTTTACTCTAGGGAGGATCTTTCTTAAGGACTTAAGAGTTATTTACTCAAAACTTCGTTTCTCTTTTCTTCCTCACTAATCTTCCACCATACTCGGTGTTCTAGCTATACTTTCCTCACTCTTTTCTCGCATTTTTTTCTTTCTTTAAGCACTTTGCCTTCAACAACCCAATACACTTTTCAAGAATCTGAAAATAAACCCACCCCTAATGATCCTAAGTACTAGCTTAATGTGATTCCCAAGCTAGCCTATGGAAGCATTGATTTTATCGTTCCGTATCTTTGACCATTTTACACTTGAAGTGCAATGCAAAAAGGCCTCACTCAACAATGCCAAGGGGTTTCAATGAAGGATAGGGTGATTAGTGAGGTTCCATTCTAAAGATGAGAATTGTCATTCAAGTCCTCAAAAGGTTGGTAAAAAGATTGTTCAGGACTTGAATGATTAGCTAAAAAGCACCATAGATGCGAAATCATGCCCCAAGGTAAGGATAATTAATCATTCATTAAAGTTCTCACTTGATAGAGTCTTAAGTCTAATCATGTAAGACTTCTCTAGTCTAAAAAAATCCAAGAATGTGAATGATCAAATCTTAGCAATTGCAACATCTCAAGAGTATTTTTCAAGTTCAAACATCAAAAGGGGTTTGAGTTCGGTTTAAAGCATGGATTTACAAATAAAGTCAATCATTATTTCCAATGCATATGAAAATGTAATCTACGAATGCTCTAGACTCAATCCTAACATGCAAGAATGTCATGCAAACTACATGCATTTTTTAAAATTTTTTCGAAAATTTTCAATTTTTTTGTTGGTTTAAGAAATATGCACAATTCAAGACTCAAGACAAAGACAAACACAAAACAAAACAACTAAAAGCATCATTAGCAACTAGTCCCTCCCCCGGACTTACTTCTCACCATCCCGGTGAGAAAGTAAAACCAGAGAAAAGGGCAAGACACAAAAATCAAAAAATATGCAAACATAAAATGGTATTTACAAGGGATGTAGGTGTTACCTCGAAGCTTAGAAGTGTGGAGGTGGTGGTGGAAAGGTGTCTTGGTCCTCTTTATTCATTGCTTGTTTTGTGTCACAAGCTTGACAATGATAGGCTTGGGAGAGTTCCCAAGGGCGCGTTTAACGTTGCTAGCTTGATGATATTTCTACAACTCAAACACACAAAACCAAAACAAAAACAAGTCAAAGTGAAAATAAATGAAAGTTATATACAAAGGATACCATGGGAATGCCTCCCAAGAGCGCTTGTTTTACGTCGCTAGCTTGACGTTTTGAAGAGATTAGGCGGAGACAGAAGTGGAGCCACCTTCAAAGCATGGTCCCCAATCGGTGATTTCAATGCTCCGTACCCTTGTCATTTCCTCCTTGGCTACCTCAATCTCTTTTTCATTCAATCCGGGGGTTAAGATCACTTTTACCTTAGAGAAAGGCTTAAAATCGCCGGTGCTCTTCACCTTGCACTCTATTGGCACCACCAACAAACTTTATAGGATACAAGAGGAGGATTGAATTCTTGTACTCCTTGGGCTGCTCTCTTGTGATTCTAGGTGCTTTCACTTCCAATCCCAACTTCAAAGGTTCTTCAAAGAGTAAGCTCAAACAACTTCCATCAAAGACTTCATCACCAAATTCTTCATCATCAAGAATAAGAGGCTCTTTAACCACTTTAGGGGGTTCATCATTCACTTGAATACTCATAGAAACACCCTCATTCATCTCATTGGTGCATGTAATTGTGCCACACAAATTGGTAGTGGTGGGAGTAGTAGGATAATATACCTTTGAATCCACATTGAAGAGTATGGCTCTCTCATTCACAAAGTCTATGCTTGCTCCCACGGTTGCCAAAAATGGAGTTCCAAGTATGAAAGGTAGCTTCAGCGTGGTTTCCATCTCCACCACCATAAAGTCCGTTGGAACCACATAATTTCCAACTTTTAATGGGTAATCTTCAAGCATGCCAATGGGACACATTGAAGATGCATCCGCAAACGAGATTGAGCTAATATTTCGTTTCAAATATTTTGTCCCAAGGATCCTTACCATCTCGAGAGATATCAAATTGACACAAGAATCCGAATCGCACAAAGCATCATCCAATTTCAAATCACCAAGAGAGCAAGGGATTGTGAATTTAACAGGATAATTCTTCTTAAGGATCAACCTTGGCTCAAGAGGTGCCTCATGTTTTTGCTCATAGGTCTTCATCACATCCATAACCTTTGCATGATTTTCTAAGACGTCTTTGATGAACTTCCTTTGGCTTGGGACTTGACTCAAGTCATCATTCTTTAGCAAAGAAACCCCAACATCACTCATATCCTTTCTAAACTTAGAGAAGACTTTCTTTTGAGCCTTAGTGTAGATCGGTTTTGGGAATGGAACTTTTGGTACATAGGAGACTTGTTCATGGATAGGTGCTTCTTCTTTCCTAACCTCCATAGGTTCTTTCTCCTTAGATTTAGGTGATATTCCCATGGACTCTACAACCTTATCCACTTCTTCAAGATTGTTGTATCCAAGAAGCGTAGCCAACAATTCTACATCCCTTTCATTTTGTTCTTGTTGGGACAACTCCTTGAATCCTCGGTTAACTCCTAAGGTTTTCTCCTTTTCCAAAAGAAACATATTGCAAAAAGATCTTGGGTTTGACTCGGGTTTACCCGATAGTGTCCCAACGAGTCTCTTTGAAGTTGAGGCAACTTGAGCTATTTGGTTGTCTAAGGTCTTCATGTGAGTAGAGATGTGCTCAAACTTGGCGTTTAGATCATTGTAAGCACCATCCACCTTGTTGTGGATCTTCGTCATTCTCTTGCTCAACTCAATAGCTCTTTTCCCTTGTCCTTCTAGGATTTTCTTAAAAAGAAGCTTTGTCTCATCATACTTAGATTGTGGTGAGGAAGAACTAACTTGTCTTTGGTAGTTTTGATTTCCTTGTGGTTGGAAACCTTGTTGATTGGGAATGAAATGAGCCTTTGGTTGGAAGTTTCCTTGTTGTTGAAATTGGGGTCTCACTACAAAACCTTGTTGTTAAAAGTTTTGTTGTGGGATAAGGTATACTTGGTCTTGGGGATACTCAACATTGGTGCTCGTATAGGAAAGGTTTGGGTGGTTCCTATAGTTCGGGTTGAAACCACTTTGTTGGTTATTGTATCCTCCTTGGATATAGCTAACCTCCTCTTGACCTTCTTGGAAAATCTCAACACATCCTCCTTGGTTCCCATCAAAATCTCCAACATAATTCATAGCCTTTTGTGTTGACATGATGAACTTGTCTAACTTGTCATTCATCTCCTTAAATCTCACATCCTCACTCTTTGGCTCCCTTATGGTTCGATCATAATCTCCTCCATAGCATTGGTCGCTTTGCGCTAGGTTCTCCACCAATTGTTCGTCTTGCTCTATAGTCAAGCTTGGAAAGTCCCCATTACTCGCGGTATTCAATGCTATGTAGTACTTCTCGTGCACTCCCCGGTCGAATATCCCTAAGAGAGCTTCCTTAGACACCCCATGGTGAGGGCAAGACCTTGTGTATCCCTTTAGATGCTCCCAAGATTCATACAATGACTCACTGCCCCCTTGCTTGAAAGTCGTAATGTCATTTTGAATCTTAGCCGTCCTTTGGTTCGAGAAGAACTTAGAGAAAAACCGCTTCTTGAACTCTTTCCAAGTGGTGATTGAAGTTGTAACAACACTCTTTTCCCATTGGGCGGCTTTATCTCCTAGACAGAAAGGAAAGAGATTCAAATTAATGACCTCCTTGAGAACTCCGTTCATCTTAACCATGGCACAAAGGCGCTCAAAGTTATCCACATGCTCGATGGGGTGCTCCATGGGCAAACTGAAGTACCTATTGTTTTGCACCATATTGATCAAGCTTGACTTGATCTCGCAATTATTGTTACCACATGGTGGAACCCTAATTCCCATCACTTCTCCATTGGTAATCGGCTCATCAAAGTCGCATATTCTTCTTGCATCCTGAGGTGGATGCATGGGCATTCTACCTCTCGTATTCCCAATTCAAACTCCATGTAACTCATCTTCTTGATAATTCCTCGGTTCCATATCTAACAATCTGAAATGATCTTGTCATTTTTTCCTCTTCTCGTCTCTCTTTCCAAACGCCTAATGTCCGAGACAAGGGGTTGGAGGTTCGTTGGTCCCTTACTTCTTAGGTTCATGCACCTATAGAGTTTGAAAAAGAGACAAGATGAACAAGAAAGGTTTGCATGAAAAGATAAATAAGGCTTAGTCTTAATCAAATAACAAATCCTAATGGCTATTGCTAAATTCCCCGACAACGGCTCCAAATTTGATGTGTGTCAAATTGTATTTATACCTAGACTTAGCTAACAACACACTCTAATTGTTGTAGCATAGTATAAGGTCGAACCAAGGAAATTTAGAACAACGACACTAGGAATCTAAGCAAAGGACTAAGCTAAGCTATTCAAATATTGTATTTTTGATGTTTAAAATCCCAATTACGAAATAAAACTAAGTGAAACGAGCAAATGAAAGACAAACAAAGCCAAACAAGTAAGCAAACACTAAACAAGATCAAAGCAAGAGGATTCAAGCATAAACAAAGTCACAACTAAAAGTCAACAAAAGTCAACCATAAAGTCAACAACTAAAAACTTGATCAAATATGGGAAAGCATGGGTTTTGGGCAAAGAAATTGACTTGGGATGATCAATGACTAATTAATGATGCTAGGACAAACATTCAAAATCAATTCCATGACATGAATCACAAACAATAGACTACTCCATTCCCATGACAATAATCTATTTACTAATAACTTAATTAAGCTAATTTCTCAATTGCAATCAAATGATCAATAATCATTAAGCATAAGTCCATCAAGCCAACTAATCACCTTAAACATCAATTCCCATTTGTTAAGAATGAAAAGCAAGTTTAAAGCTCTCCTAGACATTTTATCAAACACCTTCCCGGCATAAAATATCCACTAATCATCCATCAAACATCCCTAATCTACTAAGCCCAAAAACCCATAAGATAACTACTCACTAATCATGCTAAACATAAAGACAAACATGGTAAAAGACATAATCATAAATAAAAAGATGAAAGATTAAAGAAAACTTCACTAAGAATTGAAAGAACAAAAGATCCAAGCACAAATCATCCAAAATGTGTTTTGGATCTTTAAGAGGAAAGGATAAAATCCAACTTAGCTCAAAATAGGTCTAAAATATTTAAATAACAAAAGGAGTTCGAACCGGGTCGACCCGTGATAAACCGGGTCAACCCAAGATTTTAAAAACTGGATCAAAGTTGAGCGGCCGATCAAAGGGGCGATCAGAACTGCTATGACTTTTGGACAGTGATATTGAGCAGTCACTTGATCGGCCAGGGGTTTCTTCATTTTTGGTTTTCTTCTCATTTCTTCTTGGTTGTATCCTTTTGCTTTGCTTCCATTCATCCTCCGTACCTCATCCTAACTCCACAATACTTGAAAGATACCCAAAGACATTATGCAAATGCAAGAAACCATCCTAGGACTCTAAATGCATCCTAAATCAAAATGAGACTCAAAGATGACAAAATGACACAAGTATGATGCAAATGTAGATGGAAAACAATGGAAATACAAGTTCACAAACGTGTAAAAATACTAAATATCAATGAGCCAAGAGAAGATCATTGGATTGCTGCATTGAGAATTGTTCGTTACTTGAAAGGATGTCCAGGACTATGAATTATTTTGAAAGCTAACTGTAATTTCCATCTTACAGCTTGGTGCGATTCAGATTGGGCTGGATGTCCTTTGACGAGAAGATTTTTGAATGGATGATTGATACAGTTGGGAAACTCTCCAGTGTCATGGAAGTCAAAGAAGCAGGATGTAGTGTCTCTTTCTTCCTCATAAGCACAGTATCGAGCTATGGTTGCTGCCTTGAAGGAGCTAAAGTGGATTAAAAGCGTCTTGTCATCAATGGGTATTACACATGTTAGTGTCATGGATTTATATTGTGATGGTCAATCTGCACTACACATTGCAGCTAATCCTGTGTTTCATGAGCGAACGAAAATGTGGAGATAGATTGTCATTTCATCAGAGATGATATACAAGCATGGATTGTTCGAACAAAGCATGTTTCTACGACTGATCAGTTGGCGGATATGTTCACTAAAGCACTTGGTGGATGTCCTTTCCAAGCGATTCTATCCAAGTTAGGCATTCGAGATCTCCATGCTCCAACTTGAAGGGGGGTATTAGGAGATATAATTATATTGGGCTTTGTATATTATTATTGGGCTTAGTTATGTTAATTACGTTAAAGGGATCTTAGAGTTTACTATATATATTTGTATTTAGCCGCTCTTATAAACTTGAAACACAATAATATAATTCTCTTTCAGATCTTTTAAAACCACACCAAACCAAATAACCTAAAATTTACTAAAAGTTTACATTTTAATTATATATACATATTAAAAAAATTAAAATAAATATAACATAAATTAAATTATTACTTTATTATATATTTAAGTTACTTTTTTTGTCTAAAAAAAAACAAAAAATCAAACCGAATCAAAAAAAAAATTCATTAGACCGAATTAAAACCAAACTAAATAAAAAAAAAAATTCATTAGACCGAATTAAAACCAAACTAAATCAAACAAAAAATTTCATTATACCGAATTAAAACCAAAATGAATTACAAATAGTTTTTTGGGTAATCTATCGACAGTCCCACCATATGCTTTAATTTCTACCCCAATCACTGTTGGAGTCAGTTTTCACTCCGACAAGATCAACAGTTAAATGGTGCGCGATGGATTTTCTCAGAGTTGAACAAGCTTGGCCGTAGCCGAAGGAGACGAAGCCCAAAAACCTTCTTGGGCCGAGGCGAAATCCTTTCTTTGGGCCGAGGCAATCCTTCCTTTGGGCCGAGGTAAAATCCTTTGGGCCGAGGCAAAATCTTCCCTTGGGCCGAGGCAAAACCATCTTGGGCCGAAGTGAAGACTCCCATGGGCCGAGGCAATCCTTGCTTTGGGCCGAGGTTAAACCCGTGTGGGCCAAGGCGACGTCTACGCAGAAGTCGGTCAAGACGAAAAAGGTAAAAATGAATCCTAGAAAAAAAAAAAAATGCCGATATCCTCGTTTAGCCAGTGGAATCGTGTCTATAAAAAGAGGAGGATGCATTCAGAAAAAAGGATCCAGAATTTCACATAGCAAAACGCTTTATACTTTTCTTGAGCGAAATCTTGTATTCAAAATCTTTTCAAATCAGCAATAAAAACCGTGTTTGGGTTTATGTTTCTGCAGTTTATACTTAGAAGTTTCCGTTCCCCTAATTTCTTAACAAAAAATTAGTTGTGCGAGTTTTGACTCCCACAATTTGGCGCCGTCTGTGGGAAAACTGAAATTTTCTTACTCTTCGAACTGCCGTGATCGAGATATGAGAGATGACTACCGACGGAGACCGAATCGCCGAAGATTCAACCAACTCCGCCGCAAATCTTCTTAGTGGAGACACGCATCCCATAGATCTTCCACCAGAAAACACGGAAACCGTTCCCGAATCCTTAGCCGAGATGAAAAACATGCTGTCCACCCTGCTGAAGAAGGTAAGCGAGCAAGACAAAGTGAACGACTCGTTAAACGAGAAACTCCATGCGATGACTTCGGAACAGCAAGCCCGAAACTTTTGTACCGAAAGTTTGGTGCCAGGAGCAACTTCGACAAGGAGGTTCCGGAGAAAACTCTTTGACACAAGCCCGGCGGTCCTCAATTTTCCACTCCTCGAAACCCGACCAGCGATACGCCATGGAAGTTAGGAGGATTACTGTTGGGGTCAGTTTTCACCCCATCGAGATCAACTGCTGAAAATACTAAGTATGGAGAAAAAGCCTAGGCGACGAGCCAAACTTGGCTCGGCAACAGGGGAAGGAGAAGACGAGCCAAACTTGGCTCGGCGACAAAGGAAAATAAGCAACGAGCCAACATCTTGGCTAGGCAGTGGAAGAAGCAGGAGACGAGCCAAACTTGGCTCGGCGACAAAGGAAAATAAGCGACGAGCCAACATCTTGGCTAGACAGTGGAAGAAGCAAGAGACGAGCCAACACCCCTGTTGGCTCGGTAGTAGGAGACGAGCCAACACCCCTGTTGGCTCGGCAGCAGGTAGAAATGGTGACGAGCCAATATCTTGGCTAGGCAGCAAGGAGAAATGAGTGACGAGCCAATATCTTGGTTAGGCAGGAAGGAGAAAGGAGTGACGAGCCAACATCTTGGCTAGGCAGCAAGGAGAAAGAAGCGATGAGCCAAACTCGGCTCGGCAACAAGGGAAGGAGAAGACGAGCCAAACTTGGCTCGGCGACAAAGGAAAGTAAGCGACGAACCAAACTTGGCTCGGCAACAAGGGAAGGAGAAGACGAGCCAAACTTGGCTCGGCAACAAGGGAAAGAGAAGACGAGCCAAACTTGGCTCGGCGACAAAGGAAAGTAAGCGACGAGCCAAACTTGGCTGGGCGATAGGAAACAATGACGAACCAACATGTTGGCAGACCGGCAAACGATAACGAGCCAACATGTTGGGAAACCAATAAACGGTGACGAGCCAACATGTTGGCAAACCAACAAACGGTGATGAGCCAACATGTTGGCGAACCAATTTCTTGGCTCGGCATCGAGGAAAGTCAGATGACAAAGCCAAGACCTCGGCTCGGCATCGACGAAACAGACTGGCCAAACAGGCGAGACAAGCGACAAGACAGCCCGCTGATGACCCAACGAAGCAACGAGCCCAATACCTTGTTGGGCCGAGGCAACAAGCCACAAGATATTGGTGGACCGAGGCGACAAGGCAAAGAAAGAAGCCCGCATCTGAATCAGAGAGAGGAAATTCCGAAGAATAAGGAAGTACTCCTTACTCCTTTAGGAAAAAGCCTAGCCGACTATCTTGCGTGTAAATAGACAATGTACCTCTTGAAAAAGGGGATCCCGAAAAAATTGACCTAGAAAAACACTTGTTATTCTTTGCAACAGCTTTCAAAACAGCTGAGATAATAAAAACCATCTTTGGATCTCTATTTTTGGTTTCTTTTCATAGAAGTTTGTCGAATCCCTAAATTTCCTTTACCAAATTTAGTTATGCGAGTTTCGACTCCCACAATTTGGCGCCGTCTGAGGGGACTCTCAAACTTTCTGACACCTAAGAACCACTGAGTACGAGATCTGAAGCGATGACTACCGACGGAGACCGAAGCGGTGACGATGCAAGCAACACTGGCATTGATCTTCCTAGGACAGGAACCAATCTGCCTCCAGCGAACACGGAAGGCACCTCAGAAATATTAACAGAATTGAAAAATATGATGACCACGTTGCTGAAGAAGGCCGAGGAGCAGGATAAGCTGAATAGCTCGCTGACGGAGAAAATTGAGACACTGGCAACGGAGAGCCGAGCCAGAAACATACGATCCGGAGGAATTGGTTCGACTACGAACCCACCTGTTAGCAGAATAACCAGACGGCTCGGTTTAAACCCAACATCCTTGGATTTTTCAACACCACGTGACGCACCGAGGACTCTGGGAGGATTGCCACCACCATATCCCATCAACGAGCACACACCCACGTCAACCAGATCAAGCATCACCGAGCCACCTCGACTGGTTCGCAGAGCAAGAGAAGCTAGCGGTGGACGTGACCAACACACCAGTGGTGGATCAGCTGCAACAATCGTCCTTGAAGAAGAGGGGCACGTGGAAGGAGATCACAATACGGAGAATCCCGCTGACGAAGGGTTTCCACCAACACTGACGGAAGCCCGAGCCAGCGAAGGCAACATCAATCTAAACCGAGCCAGGAGCTTAGCAGAAGAGGAAGAAAATCTTTTGTGGGGACGACAGGCACAATATACTGACGAGCCAAGAAGAACGAGCCGAGCCCAGAGAGAAGAGTTGGACGAAATCCGAGCCTCCTTGATTCGAGCCACTACTGAGATGAAAGCCGTCCGATCCCAAGTGCACAAAGCAACCAGTAAAGTCTCGGAGATTGACCGCGTACTGGAGGAAGCGC
Source organism: Pseudoturritis turrita (assembly GCA_900406555.1). Lineage (NCBI taxonomy): Eukaryota > Viridiplantae > Streptophyta > Magnoliopsida > Brassicales > Brassicaceae > Pseudoturritis > Pseudoturritis turrita. The sequence continues at coordinate 323,115 of OVBL01000143.1, read as the reverse complement.
ACAATACACCGTTTACAGCCCGAATTACCAAGGCAAGGATCTCCGACCTAGGAAAGATCAAAGTCCCAGTCTACGAAGGGACAACCGACCCAAAAGAACACATAACGGCGTTTATCATAGCAATGGGACGAGCCAATTTCAGAGAAAAGGAGAGAGATGCCGGTTTCTGCCTCATATTTGTGGAGCATCTGAAGGGTGCAGCCCTCCAATGGTTTTCAAGATTAGAGCGGAACTCCATTGATGATTTCCAGCAGCTGTCTGCCGCCTTCTTGAAGCACTACTCTATGTTTATGGATCGAGGAGCCTCAGATGCCGACCTATGGACATTGACTCAAGGGCCTATGGAGACATTACGAAGCTTCATAGGAAGATTCAAAGCAGTGATGTCAAAAGTCAAAGACGTAAGTGACAAGGTCGCTGTGCTCACTTTAAAAAGGGCTCTGTGGTACGAATCCGAATTCCGAAAAGAGATCGCTCTGAACACACCACTATCAATTCAGGACGCACTGCACCGAGCCTCGGATTTCATAGTCAACGAAGAAGAGATGAAGGTTTTGTCTCAGAAATATGGAGTCACCAAGGCGACAAACCGTTCCTTCCAAATTCCGAGCCAATCGCCTCATAAGAAGAGTATTCAAGGAAACGGATATGTACACCATGAGAAACCCAATTTTGGAGAAGCCCACAACTACCAGGTGGAAACGAGCCGAGGCAAAACACCATGGAACACCTGGACACGAAGTCAAAGTTCGTACGATGAAAAAGCTTACTGCGAATTTCATCACATGCACGGTCATTCAACTGCCAACTGCCGGACCTTGGGAATGAAGCTTGCGGCAAAGCTGGTAGCCGGAGAGCTCGGTAGCGCAGTCAGCCTAAAGGACTTCGAGCAAGAAGACAAAAAGGATCAGCCGAACCAGACAAGTCATAATGATGATACGCCCAAGCGAGGAAGACGAGATGACGAGGCGACGCAGTCAGGTTCTCGAAGAAGAATAAATATGATAATGGGCGGATCACAATACTGTTCGGACACGGTGTCTTCAATCAAAGCTTTCCAGCGGCGAGCCGATGCGAGTGTCAACTGGTCAGCACCTTCCAAACTTCCCAACGACGTTATTTCATTCGAAGAAAGGGAAACTACCGGCATCGACCGACCACATAATGACCCCCTCGTGATAGAATTGATCGTTGATGATTGCGACGTCGCTCGAGTTCTGATAGACACAGGAAGCTCCGTAGATGTGATCTTCCGGGAGACTCTCAGGAGGATGAACATAGACCTAGACAAAATCACAGCCGCGCCGAAGCCTTTAACTGGATTCTCGGGGGAGACGACCATGACCCTTGGGACAATAAAACTTCCTGTCCGAGCCGAACAGGTAACCAAGATAGTGGAGTTTTCGGTTGCAGATCATCCTGCGATCTACAATGTGATCATGGGCGCGCCCTGGATAAACTCAATGCGAGCCGTACCATCTACCTACCACCTCTGCATCAAATTTCCGACCCCCGGAGGAGTCAAAACAATTTGGGGAAACCAAAAGGAATCCCGCATTTGTTTCCTAGCCGAGCATAAACTCAGGAACCCCGTCACATAAGCCACCACCAAGAGAAAGAAGTTGAAGACCGACAGAGAGCCCGAAAAGGAGTTGTCAAAACTCTTATAGCAGTTACAGATCACGGAGGATCGTGAGAGGGAAAGCAAACGAACTTGCGACCCCGTCGTCTCGGTGAACATCGATGGCAATCACCCGGAATGCTGTGTCGAAATAGAGGCCGAGCTGAAAGATCCAATAAGGGGAGAGCTGATTTCTTTCCTTAAAAAGAACCTACACACCTTCGCATGGGAAGCTGAAGACATGCCCGTCATCAGCATCAACGTGACGTGCCACGAGCTGCACGTGGACCCAACCTTTAAGCCAGTCAAACAGAAAAGGCGAAAACTTGGTCCGGACAGAGCACAAGCAGTGAATGACGAGGTGGAAAGATTACTACGCGTGGGATCAATAGTCGAAGCAAAGTACCCAGACTGGCTCGCTAACCCTGTGGTGGTTAAGAAGAAAAATGGGAAATGGCGTGTATGCGTGGACTTCACCGACCTGAACAAAGCCTGCCCCAAAGACAGCTTTCCACTACCACATATTGATCGGTTGGTGGAAGCGACAGCAGGCAACAAACCCCTTTCATTTATGGACGCTTTTTCCGGATACAACCAAATTCTAATGAACCCAGACGATCAAGAAAAGACGGCGTTCATCACGGACCACGGGATATATTGCTACAAAGTGATACCATTCGGTCTCAAAAATGCCGGAGCCACTTACCAGCGACTAGTAAACCGAATGTTCGCCGACCAACTGGGGAAGACGATGGAAGTATACATAGACGACATGCAGGTGAAGTCTTTAGAAGAGAAGGATCACGTAGCTCACCTAGAAGAATGTTTCAAGCAACTGAATCTGCATAACATGAAGCTGAACCCAACCAAGTGCAGATTTGCGGTCACGTCTGGAGAATTCCTTGGATATCTGGTCACCCACTGTGGAATTGAAGCAAACCCGAAGCAGATTGATGCGCTCATACAGATGGTGTCACCGAAGACAAAGCGCAAAGTCCATAGGCTAACTGGACGGGTCGCCGCGCTGAATCGTTTCATCTCTCGGTCAACTGATAAATGTTTGCCTTTCTACGATATGCTACGTGGGAACAAGAAGTTTGAATGGACAGAAAAATGCGAGCAGGCATTTCAACAGTTGAAAGAGTACCTAGCCAGCCCTCCAGTACTTACAAAACCGGTGGAGGGCGAGCCACTGTTTCTATACACAACCGTTTCGGCCACGGCGGTAAGTGGTGTACTCATCAGGGAAGAGCGCATCGAGCAGAAGCCAATTTTCTATGTTAGCCAAACTCTCACCGACGCTGAAACCAGGTATCCACAGATGGAGAAGCTAGCATTGTCTGTGGTAATGTCCGCTCGAAAACTGAGACCATACTTCTAGTCATATTCGATTGTAGTTTTAACTACCTTCCCACTGCGATCCGTCTTGCATAGCCCTAGCCAATCTGGGAGATTGGCAAAGTGGGCAATAGAGCTGAGCGAATACGACATCGAGTATCGAAGCAGAACCTGCGCAAAGTCTCAAGTCCTTGCCGACTTTCTGATAGAACTCCCAGAAGAAGTGATAGAAGAAGCGGCTCCGAGCCCAATATGGAAGCTCCACGCAGATGGATCCTCATCAAGACAAGGATCGGGAGTAGGGATACGGTTAACCTCGCCAACAGGCGAAATCCTCGAATAGTCATTCCGCCTGGGTTTTCGCGCATCCAATAACGAAGCAGAGTACGAAGCTCTGATTGCTGGAATGAGACTTGCTCTCGGACTCAAGGTTTCCCACATCCAAGCTTACTGTAATTCGCAGCTGGTAGTCAACCAAGTCAGCGGCGAGTACACTGCTAGAGACGACCGAATGGAAGCTTATCTAAAGATTGTCAAAGAACTGGCCGCACAGTTCGAAGAGTTCACATTAACACGAATACCACGCGGGGAAAACACTTCGGCAGATGCGCTAGCGGCACTCGCATCCACTTCTGATCCGGATCTGAAAAGGATAATCCTAGTAGAATTCATCAAAAACCCAAGTATCAACCTCTCTGACACCGTGAATGCGGTCACTCGCTCCCAAGTAGCCAGTCAAGCCGAAGGTATATCTGGACCAAATTTTGCAGAAGACACCACCACTCTAGATGACCGGAACATGACACCATCGGTGGAGGACAAGGCAATTGAGATAGAGGAGGAACCTGAAACAGAACCTCCAACAGAAGGTGAAGCAGTGGAGATGGAGGAAGATCCACAATCAACTAAAGAAGACTACGGGTGCGACAAAGAATGGATGGGAGCAATTCGCGTATACATCATGGACGGCGAGGTACCATTAGACAAATGGGCTGCCAGAAAACTCAGAGCTCAAGCTGCCCGATATGTTCTCTTAGATGGAAACGTCTTCAAGTGGAGATTCTCAGGACCACTAATGGCTTGCGTCGAAGGCACCCAAGCAAGAAACATTATGGAAGAGGTCCATAGTGGCTCGTGTGGTAATCACTCCGGCGGAAGAGCTTTAGCAATCAAGATCAAGCGTCACGGTTATTATTGGCCAACTATGGTGAAGGACTGTGAAAAGTTCTCCGCCAGGTGCGAAAAATGCCAACGACATGCCCCAATCATTCACCAACCTACGGAGTTGCTGTCATCAATCTCAGCGTCCTACCCTTTCATGCGTTGGTCAATGGACATCGTCGGGCCTCTGCATAGATCCAAACAAAAGAGGTTCCTGCTGGTTTTGACAGATTACTTCTCCAAATGGGTAGAAACAGATTCTTACGCCAACATAAAGGATGCCCAAGTGGAAAATTTCGTCTGGAAGAATATTTTATGCCGACATGGAGTTCCATACGAAATCGTCACAGACAACGGCTCACAGTTTATCTCTACAAGGTTTGAAGCTTTCTGCGAAAAATGGAAGATACGACTTAGCAAATCCACGCCACGCTATCCACAAGGAAATGGGCAAGTTGAAGCAGTAAACAAGACTATCCTAGATGGCCTGAAAAAATGCCTTGATGCAAAGAAGGGACGCTGGGCAGATGAACTCGAAGGAGTATTGTGGTCACACCGAACCACTCCGCGGCGTGCCACCGGTGAAACACCTTTTTCTCTTGTCTACGGTACAGAATGTGTCATCACAGCCGAGGTTCAATTTCCTGGAGTCCGCCGGAGACTTCTTTCAGGCCAGGAAGGAATGAATCACCTCATGCTACTCGACGAGTTAGATTTGGTTAACGAACGAAGGGATCAAGCGCTGGTTCGGATTCAAAATTACCAACAGGCAGCAGCTAAGTATTACAACACCAACGTCAGAAGTCGCAAGTTCAAAGAAGGTGACCTGGTTCTCCGCAAATTTTTTCAGAACACAGCCGAAACAAACGCTAGCAAACTAGGAGCGAACTGGGAAGGACCCTACAAAATCACCAAGACAGTCAGACCAGGAGTATACGAGCTCTCGAACATGTCTGACATTCCGGTACCAAGATCTTGGAACGCAATGCACCTAAAGAGGTATTATCACTAAATCACTTCGCATGAACTACGGAACGACTTGATCCCTGAAAAGGGTACGTAGGCAGCTCGTCCTGAGACGGGTTCAGTTGTCCCCCTCCTTAAAAAAGGGCGGGAGGGGGAGTGGGTACATATACATGTATACTCCCACATCTCGCATCACTTTTCGAAGGTAATAACTTCAAACTTGTTCAGACACAACTTTTCATCCTCCACGGATAATCTGTCACCTCGTTTGTTGATGGCCACAACAGACGAACAACTACATCCTTTACGGATTCTAACCACTATCTCTATACGGGATAGGGTTCTCAACACCCTCTTACGGGTATAAAAGCGCGCTATACAAATTTTGGTTGGATATATCCTAATCTAATATCTGAAAGGTATATCCTGAATGATATTCTTACAAGTTTATTTTTGAGAGGGACCCGTAAGTCGAGAACTCGCAAGTCTTAACACTCAAACTAAACTCTAAAACCCAGTAAACACCTCTTGGTACACTGGTCATAAACATCTCAGAAACATAATACTAAACCTAAAAAGTTAGTATGAGATTTTTAAACATGCTTCATTGTCCAAAAAATGGGAATGTAAGTCGGAACGCCGCAAACCCTAAACTGACAACAAAAGCTTTCAATACAAGGACAGCCATATTTTTAGAGACAAGACGGTTCGCAATACTACGCCAAAATGGTGTTAAATACTTAAGCAGAAAATCGCACAAACATATAAAGAGGAATCGCGCCAACAGACGACAACTATTACATAACTTAGTGGATAAAGCCATCCAGGTATTGTTATTCGAAATATAAAGTAAAAGAGTTCAGTTTGGAGGGTCCAGCTCATCGGTCACCTCCAGCTCGGCAGTCATTTCACAGACGAGATTGGCCACTCCAGGAGTGTCGAGGTTGGAGCCTGCAAAATCATCAACTCCAACCTTTGCCGCCGCATTCTCCACTGGCTCACTCCCTAACAGAGTGCCTGTGGAATCTGAGGAAACAGGAGAAAGCGTCAGATCTTTCTTCAGCTCGGCCTCGATCTTCTCGAACTTATCAGCCGCCTCGGCCAGATCAGCTCTCCAGCTCGTCAGTTTAGCCACCTCGGAGTTGAAGGCAGGCGCATCCTCTTTCTGCAGAATTTCGAGCAACTGAAGGTTGCTGTCAACCTGGGCCAGATCGAGCTCCTTCTCTTTCGCCTCTCTCAGCTCGTCAATTTTCTTCTCAATCCTAGCAAGCCGCCCCTGAAATCTCTCAGACATCTCCCGCCTCGCTGCCTTCTGAGCCTTCTTCACATCTGCCTCGTGCAGGGCATTTACAGCAGTGAGTTGCCTCTTCAAGGACTCAATTTCGGTGGCCTTTTTCTGCTTGGAACGATCCAATCTCATAGCCAGGTCGCCGGTTTTGTTCCACTCGTCCTTGAGATGTGCCTTCTCTTTCTCAAGAGCTTCTATCTTAGCAGACGCGGCTGCTAGCTCGACAGTGTGATTACTCTCCAGCTCGCCAACTTTAGCCTTGAAGAAAGATGCATCTTTCTGGGCATCTTCAATTCGGCGTTTATCCTTTCTAACGTCGTGCTCGAAAGCAGCGACAATCTTGTTGATAGACGCAACGAACTGGTCACAAGAGGAAATGATTAGCACTACTGGCTTGTCACTTAGTAACAAATTCAATCTGTAAACATACCTTAGTGCCTCAGAGCGACATATCCGTGTACAGGTCACCGTGTGATAGAACGTCGACATGCGGTAGTCTATCTCCTGAACAACGAACCTGCGAGAAGAGAGTCGCTGAAGCTTCAACGTCATTGCAGATCGGCGCAGATCCTTCTTGTCTAAAGGACGCTGGACTTGGCTCGGCAGGGGCTGGATCGGTATGTCTTTGACGTTTTCTTTTCTGATTTTCCTTGGTTTTCTCCTTATCAGGCTCGGCGGTAGCACGCTTCTTCCCATCACTTTTATGTTGGACAAACGCCGAACTAGAAGGCCTAGAGGCTGGAACAATAGCAGAAACTACTTCCCTGCCTGTGGCGCTGAGAGCTAACGGCTCGGAAGGAAGACGTGCCTCCATTTCAGTCACAGTTTGGCCAGGCACCTCGGCAATTGGCTCGGCGGTTTGCTCGCGTGGGTTAGGTATTTCGTCTGCTCGGCCAGCCGCCTCTTTTTCCTTCATCTCCTTCAGAGCCTGTTTGTCGCGGATGGTCAACTTTTTCCCCATACTTCTTCTTGGAGGACTTGGCAATGGGGATTCAGAGTCCGAACTATCAGAAACTTCGGCACCTGCAAAAACGGCTCGGGATCTTTCAATTCTCTTCAGGGAAAAATGGTTTTTCCAGTGGCACTTCCCTGCAGCAAGTGTGTCCCAAAGCGTGAATGTATCTACCGGGAAATGTGGAAGAATCTGCCGCACTGGAAAAAATAATAGCAAAGAAAGTGGTCAGCTCGCTTTAGAATAAAAAAACACAAACTATAGGTTTCCTTAAAATCCACAGCTCGCCCACCAATAGTCCCCATTCCGTCTTAGCATGGCAGACACATTTGGCTTCTACCGTAGCGTCGTTAAGGGGAACAAAGAAAAAGTAGCTCCCCCAGTCGCTGTCTTTGCTTCGGAAGCCTTGGATGATTTTTCTTTCCTTCTTGTTGGAAATGTAGTAGGGTCGGGAGTTTTTGATCTTTCGGAATTCAAGGAACTGCCGAAGATGAGAAACGCGAACGGTCGTGTCACACTCGTAACTCCGAACCAGAATCCCAACTAAATGACACATTCCCCGAGGAGTGATTTGGCTCGGTGCTAACCCGTGTTTGGACAAGAACCGGATGATCAATCCGGGAATTGGAAACCAAAGCAGGCTTTGGTAGAAGAAACTCTCATAAAGGGCAAAACACCCTGACGGCGGTGTTTTGGCTCGATCAGCGGGAGTAGGGACAATCAAGTCGACATCCTCCGAAATGTTGAATCGATGCCTCAGTGCGTCCAGGGATTCAGCTGTGCACAGAGACGAACCAGGTGGGTCAGGTCGCCTCTTAGGAGATTTCCTTTTAGGCTTTTGCCTCGTCGATGTGCTGGCTTGATGGCTCGCAAATAATCTTTCCAACCGTATTTTTTCGGCCTCGTCAATAATGAACTCCACTGGTTCGGCTTTGAATTCTTCAAGAGCCTTTTGTATCAAGACTGCCTCGGCGTCCGCCTCGGCATCGAATGCTTCATCTATCAGAGATGGGACAACAATCTGCAATTGACCCAGCGGGGAACTAGGCTCAGCCGGCTCGGAAGTCTGAGGAGATAAAACCATCTTACGACCAAGCAGCGAAGCAGAATTTGCTGAACCAATTGAATCTTCCAGCTCGGCGGTATGAGACATCAGAGTTTTTCGGCTCGGGAATACGCCTTAGCAGGGATTGGAAAATTTTTTGGCTCGGAGTCAAACTTTTACTTAGCACGAGGTGGAGAGATCTCGGCTCAGAGAAATACTCGATGTAAAGAGTTTCGGCTTGGAAACAGAGAGAATCAAGGAAGGAGCATGACCCGGATGATAATGGATCTGAAAATTCAAACACTCGCCGCAGACGTATGAAGACGGGTCGGAAAACTCAAGGAGTCGCCGGAAGGATTTGAATATGGATCGGAAAGTTTATAGAATCGCCGAGCCGTGTTTGAAGGTGGGTCGGAAAACTCAAAGAGTTGGCGGCGGAAGTAAAGAGATATATAAAAACCTGGCCAACAACTTAAAATAAAAAGAGAGAAAAGAGGAGAGAGAAGAGAGCTACCTGATTTTTCGGAAATGAAGACAAGTGAGTTATGAGGAGTGAGACAAAGATCTGAATATAAAGAAGCATGAAATTACAGCGCGTGACGCCACGCAGCCTCGGGAACATGCGAAACGTTACAGTTCCCAATAAAGTTGTAATCATGATCAGAGATACTTTGAGCCAACATTACTACGGAGCCAAAGACAAGTCACCTGTTGGGCTGGTTCGGCAAATATATCAGAAGAAGATGGCTCGGCGAAATAACAGTAAGCAATGCAGCAAGATAGCGAGCCAAAACAGCTCGGTCAAACGAATGATAAGTTGGCTCGGCAGCATGACAAAGGTGTCGGCAAGGCAATTGAAGACGAATCAGCAGCACGTCGAGGGCTTGGCTCGGCAATAAGATACTCCAGTGTTGGCTCGGAAATAAAACACCTCGGTAACACTATCAGTTTGGCTCGGTATGTATTAGTGCCCAGATGACAACTTCACTGCAGATTTGGCTCGGCAACCCAAAGAACGTTGATCTCGATCCCGACTCTTCACCTCATCACTATTACCAGTAATACTGCCAAGCTGGGGGACTAACTGTTGGGGTCAGTTTTCACCCCATCGAGATCAACTGCTGAAAATACTAAGTATGGAGAAAAAGCCTAGGCGACGAGCCAAACTTGGCTCGGCAACAGGGGAAGGAGAAGACGAGCCAAACTTGGCTCGGCGACAAAGGAAAATAAGCGACGAGCCAACATCTTGGCTAGGCAGTGGAAGAAGCAGAAGACGAGCCAAACTTTGGCTCGGCGACAAAGGAAAATAAGCGACGAGCCAACATCTTGGCTAGGCAGTGGAAGAAGCAGGAGACGAGCCAACACACCTGTTGGCTCGGCAGCAGGAGACGAGCCAACACCCATGTTGGCTCGGCAACAGGTAGAAATGGTGACGAGCCAACATCTTGGCTAGGCAGCAAGGAGAAATGAGTAACGAGCCAACATCTTGGCTAGGGAGTGTTGGGGTCAGATTTCACCCCTTGAGAATCAACGATTGAAAATGACTAAGTATGAAAAGGTGCTAGCAGCTAGATCCCTAACCATGAAGTTGGATCAGGTACCCCGAGCTGTGAGTGGGATCGGGATCCCTAGCCGCGAGAAGTTGGATCGGGATCCCTAACCATGAAGTTGGATTGGGTACCCCGAGCTGTGAGTGGGTTCGGGATCCCTAACCGTGAGAAGTTGGATCGGGACCCCTAACCAAGAGGTTGGATCGGGTACCCCGAACTGTGAGTGGGATCGGGATCCTTAACCGGGAGAAGTTGGATCGGGACCCCTAACCAAGAGGTTGGATCGGGTACCCCGAACTGTGAGTGGGATCGGGATCCCTAACCGTGAGAAGTTGGATCGGGATCCCTAACCAAGAAATTGGATCGGGTACCCCGAGCTGTGAGTGGGATCGGGATCCCTAACCGTGAGAAGTTGGATCGGGATCCCTAACCAAGAAGTTGGATCGGGTACCCCGAGCTGTGAGTGGGATCGGGATCCCTAACCGCGAGAAGTTAGATCGGGATCCCTAACCATGAAGTTGGATCGGGTACCCCGAGCCGTGAACAAAGGAGTTGGACTAGGAATCCCGAACCGTGACGAGGTAGGTTGGGTCGTGTACCACGATCCATGACACGACAGACGGATCGGGGGTCACGACCCACGGTGAAGGAACTGGGTCGTGTATCCCGATCCGTGGCACGACGAACGGATCGGAGGTCACGACCCACGGCGAAGAAGTTGGGATGTATACCCCGATCCATGGCACGACAGACGGATCGGGGGTCACGACCCATAGTACGGCACCCGAACCATCAACCGTGGTGTCACCCGAGCCGTGAGCCATGGCGTCACCCGAACCGTGAACCATGGCGTCACCCGAGCCGTGAACCATGGTGTCACCCGAGCCGTGAGCCATGGTGTCACCCGAGCCGTGAGCCATGGTGTCACCCGAGCCATGAAACATGGCGTCACCCGAACCGTGAGCCATGGTGTCACCCGAGCCGTGAACCGTGGCGTCACCCGAGCCGTGAGCCATGGCGTCAGCCGAACCGTGAACCATGGCGTCACCCGAGCCGTGAACCATGGCGTCACCCGAGCCGTGAGCCATGGTGTCACCCGAGCCGTGAACCGTGGCGTCACCCGAGCCGTGAACCATGGCATCACCCGAGCCGTGAGCCATGGTGTCACCCGAACCGCGAACCATGGTTAGAGAATGGGCCGAGACAACGAGCCCACAAGTTCAAGCCCACGAAAGAGATGACAAAGATAGCCCATGAATCGAAGCCCATGACGATGACATGCTTTGCTAAAAGGAAATCCCGAAGAATTAGGAAACCTTCCTGATCTCTTTGGATACTAACTTGGCCGACTAAAATTTGTATATATACTCATGTAAACCCTCTAAAAAGGGGATCCGCAATTTACCTAGCAAAACTCTGTACTTTTGCTCTGACACAAAAAGCTTTCTAAGCAGCTTAATAAAACACGAACTTTGGATCTCTGTTTGTGTTTTTCGGTGGTTTTTACTCAGAAGTTTCAGATCTCGCTAAAAGACATAACGAATTCAATTGGCGTGGATTTATACTCCCACAACTTGGCGCTAGAAGGAGGGGGATTGAAATTTTCTTACACCAAAGAACCACCACAAAACCGATCTGAGGACGATGACCAACGACGGAGACGATAGCGCTGCTGACACCAGAAACGCCGGCGTGGAGGATCAGGCGAACCGATCCAAAGACGCTGGGGAGACTTCGACAACGCTCACGGAGATGAAAGCCATGCTGGAGACACTGCTCAAAAAGGCGGAGGAGCAAGATAAGCTGAACAACACGATGACGGGCGAGCTGAAGGCCCTTACAACGGCAAGTCGTACCCGAAGCACGGGATCAGGTCTGGATCCAGCAAGACGAGTTGGGAGGCGTCTCAACCCAACGGCCCTGGACTTCACAACTCCGCTCAACCCACCAAGGACCCGAGGAAGACTGCCACCACAACACCAAAGCTCAGCAAACCTAGCCTCAAGAGTCCAAGGGGCAGACGACACACCAATCGAAGAGGAGCCTGCACCAATCATCAATCTAGAGGAGGAGAACCGAATGGAGCAAAACGTGGAGAGCCACGACAATCGTGAACACCTAGCAACTGGTCAAACCCGAACCTAAAGATGCGAGGCCATCCCCGAAGGAGATCAAGAGCTGACCGAGGAAGAGGAAAACATACTCTGGGCTGAGCAAGCACGGATGAACGAAGAGCGCCGAGCAGGAGTCAGAGCCTAGAAAGACGAGATGGCTAGGATGCGAGCAGATATGGATCGAGCAGCTGCCGACATAAGAGCTGTCCGATCCATGATGCACAAAGCAACTAGCAAGGTGCCAGAGATAGATCGTGTACTGGAGGAAGCACAGAACACCCCGTTCACATCACGGATAACTAGCACGAGAATTCCAGATCCTGGAAAGATGAAAGTCCCGATCTATGAAGGAAAGACCGATCCAAAGGAGCATCTGACGGCCTTCGCTATTGCCATGGGATGCTCTAATTTCAAGGAAAACGAGAGAGACGCCGGACAATGCCTTCTCTTCGTGGAGCATCTTAAGGGACCGGCGCTCCAGTGGTTCTCAAGACTCGAGCGAAATTCCATCGACAGCTATAACCAGCTATCTGCGGCATTCTTGAAACATTACTCCATCTTCATGGATCCCGGAACGTCTGACGCCGACCTGTGGACCTTAGCTCAAGGACAGAACAAAACACTCCGGAGTTTCATTGGAAGGTTCAAGGCTATTATGTCAAAAGTGGAAGGCCTGAGCGACAAAGCAGCCCTACTAGCCCTGAAGCGTGCACTCTGGTTCAATTCCGATTTTCGCAAAGAAATCGCGCTAAACACCCCCACTACGATACAGGACGCTATGCATCGAGCCGCAGACTTCATCACCGAAGAAGAAGAGATGAAAATCCTAACTGAGAAGCACGGGAAGGCCAAGACAACGAACCATTCTCCCCAAGTTTCAGCCCCTTCCAACACTAGGAAGAACAATCAAGGCTCCAGCTATATCCAGCACGAAGGAGGTTTTCGAGGAGCTCATAACTATCAAATCGACGCTCCTGGATTCGGTCGCGGGAGAGGCCGAGGCCGTGGAAGAAGCTCATGGAGCACATGGACCAAAGGCGACAGCTCCTATGACGAGACGGCCTACTGCGAACACCACCATATCTACGGACATTCTACCGCGAACTGCCGAATTCTAGGCTTGAAGCTTGCTAAAAAATTAGCAGCCGGCGAGCTTGGGGGAAATGTCAGCCTCAAGGATTTCGAGATGGACGTAAACACATACAAACCCGACCTGACAAAAGAAGATCACACCAAGCGCGACAGAAGGGATGACGAAACGCCACCCTCTGGATCAAGCAGAAGAAGGATTAGCATGATAATGGGAGGATCCCACTATTGCTCAGATACCGTCTCGTCAATCAAAGCCTTCCAGCGAAGGGCAGATGTCAGCATCAACTGGTCTAAACCATCTAAGTTTCCAAACGACGTGATATCATTCGAGGAAAGAGAAACGATCGGAATCGACAGACCTCATGATGACCCTCTCGTAATCGAGTTGATCATCAACGACTGCGATGTAGCACGCGTACTGGTAGACACTGGGAGCACTGTGGACGTAATCTTCCTCGAAACTCTCAGAAGGATGAATGTGGACCTGTCCGAAGTGATATCTACTCCCAAACCCTTAACAGGATTCTCTGGAGAAACCACCATGACCACCGGAATAATCAAACTGCCTGTCCAAGCTGGCGAGGTGACGAAGATAGTTGAGTTCTCCGTAGCTGACCATCCGGCCATCTACAACGTCATCGTGGGGACCCCCTGGTTAAATTCGATGCGCGCAGCCGTTTCGACCTACCATCTTTGCCTCAAGTTCCCCACACCAAACGGCGTGAAAACTATTCGAGGAAACCAAAAAGAGTCTCGCGTCTGCTTTCTCGCCGCACACAAGCTCAGAAACCCGGTGACTGATCCAACAGCAAATTCAAAGCGCAAGAAGATGAAGACCGACAGAGAACAGGTGAAAGAGCTTTCCAAACTGTTATAGCAGTTACAGATCGCGGTGGATCGCGAAGAAGAAGCGTCTAAACCAACCTGCGACCCCGTCATATCAGTTTGCATCGACAACAAACATCCCGAACGCTGTGTAGAAATTGGAGCAGAGTTAGATGGAAAGATCAAAGAAGAGATCGTGGCATTCTTGAAGAAAAATATCAACACCTTCGCATGGGAAGCAGAAGATATGCCTGGCATCGATATCAGTATAACAAGCCACGAACTGAACGTCGACCCGACTTTCAAACCGGTAAAGCAGAAAAGAAGAAAACTTGGGCCAGACAGAGCTAAAGCGGTAAATGACGAGGTGGAGAGACTACTGCGCGTCGGATCAATAACTGAGGTGAAGTACCCGGACTGGCTAGCTAACCCAGTGGTGGTCAAGAAGAAGAATGGCAAATGGCGCGTGTGCGTGACTTCACCGACCTGAACAAAGCCTGTCCAAAAGACAGCTTCCCCCTTCCACATATCGATCGCTTAGTCGAAGCGACGGCAGGAAACACACTCCTATCCTTCATGGATGCCTTCTCAGGTTACAACCAGATCTTGATGAACCCCGACGATCGCGAGAAGACCGCTTTCATAACGGATTGTGGAACATATTGTTACAAGGTGATGCCATTCGGTTTGAAAAATGCGGGCGCGACATACCAGCGACTGGTGAACAAGATGTTTGCGGACCAACTCGGTAAAACAATGGAGGTTTACATAGACGACATGCTGGTGAAATCACTAAAGGAACAGGATCACGTCGCTCATCTCAAGGAATGTTTCTCGCAGCTGAACCTTCACAACATGAAGTTAAATCCGACCAAGTGCAGATTCGCAGTTACTTCGGGAGAGTTCCTTGGATATCTTGTAACTCACCGCGGCATTGAGGCAAACCCTAAGCAGATCGACGCACTCATCAATATGACGTCACCAAAGACGAAAAGAGAAGTCCAACGTCTTACTGGGAGAGTAGCTGCGCTTAACCGGTTCATCTCACGATCCACCGACAAATGCTTGCCATTCTACGATACTTTGCGAGGGAACAAGAAGTTCGAGTGGACGGACAACTGCGAGGAAGCGTTTCAGCAACTCAAGAACTACCTAGCCACTCCCCCAGTTCTCACAAAACCAGAAGCAGGGGAACCACTTTTTCTGTACACCGCAATTTCTGCCACAGCGGTAAGTGGCGTATTGATTCGAGACGAGCGCGGTGAACAGAAGCCGATATTTTACGTAAGTAAAACCCTTACAGACGCGGAAACAAGGTACTCACAGATGGAGAAATTGGCACTATCCATAGTCATGTCGGCAAGAAAACTAAGGCCATACTTTCAGTCTCACTCAATCGACGTTCTGAGCACCTTTCCGATAAGGTCTGTTCTGCACAGTCCAAGTCAGTCAGGAAGGCTAGCAAATTGGGCTATCGAACTGAGCGAATACGACATTGAGTATCACGGACGCACATGCGCTAAATCGCAAGTTCTTGCAGATTTCCTTATCGAGCTACACGAAGAAGGCATTGACGACGAAATGCAAGGACAGCCCTGGAAACACCATGTTGATGGCTCATCCTCCAAAAACGGTTCAGGAGTCGGGATACGGCTAACCTCTCCAACTGGCGAACTTCTGGAACAGTCTTTCCGCCTGGGGTTTCATGCATCTAACAACGAAGCGGAGTACGAAGCCTTGATTGCCGGGATGAAACTTGCTAATGGCCTAAAGATCAAGAAACTCCATGCATTTTGCGATTCCCAACTAGTCGCGAATCAGTTTAGCGGTGAATATGCAGCAAAGGATGATCGCATGGAGGCTTACTTGAAGATCGTCAAAGAATTAGCTGCCCAGTTCAAGCAATTCATCCTAACACGCATTCCGCGAGGGGAGAACACCCCAGCCGACGCACTTGCAGCCCTCGCATCAACTTCCGATCCAGATCTAAAGCGAGTGATCCCGGTAGAATTCATCCAACACCCGAGCATCAGTTCCGGTGGTTCGGTGAATGCCATAACTCGTTCACAAGCGGCTAGACGAGCGACAGACGTTTCGACCAGGCAAGAGGCGATGGACGAAATGCAGAAAGAATTGGCCGACCAATCACCGGCAGAGCCGGATATTGCCCCAATGGAAGAAGACAATCTCGTTGAGTCACCAACTACGACAAGCAGCAATGACCCTGTCATTGAACCCAACGGAGAAACAAATGAGGTCAACAATGATCCAGAATATGGTTGTGACAAGGAATGGCTCGGCGCAATCAGAGGATACATATGCGACGGCGTCCTACCAACCGAAAAATGGGCAGCTCGCAAGCTTAGAGCCCAGGCAGCACGTTACGTGTTACTTGATGGAAATGTCTTCAAGTGGAGATTCTCGGGACCGTTGCTAAACTGCGTGGAAGAAAAGGATGCCAGGAAAGTTATGGAGGAAATTCACAACGGTTCATGTGGGAATCACTCTGGAGGGAGAGCACTAGCCATAAAAGTCAAACGTCACGGCTACTATTGGCCAACAATGATCAAAGATTGCAAGGTGTTTTCAGCCAAATGCGAAAAATGCCAACGCCATGCGCCAATGATCCACCAACCTATAGAAGTACTTTCCTCAATCTCATCGCCATATCCATTCATGCGATGGTCTATAGACATTGTCGGACCACTCCATCCGTCAAAACAGAAACGCTTCCTTTTAGTTTTGACCGACTATTTCTCAAAATGGGTTGAAGCCGACTCCTATGCTAACATTAAAGATGCGCAAGTGGAGGCCTTCGTCTGGAAAAACATCATATGCCGACATGGAGTACCGTACGAGATCGTGACAGATAACGGCTCGCAGTTCATCTCAAATCGTTTTGAAGGTTTCTGCGAAAAATGGAAAATCAGACTCAGCAAGTCTACTCCAAGATATCCACAAGGGAACGGACAGGCCGAAGCAATCAACAAAACAATACTTGACGGCCTAAAGAAACGCCTTGACGAGAAGAAGGGACGTTGGGCTGAAGAACTGGAGGGGGTACTTTGGTCTCACCGCACCACCCCACGACGAGCGACAGGAGAAACCCCGTTCGCCCTCGTCTACGGAACAGAGTGTGTCATCCCACCGGAGATACATTTTCCAGGGATTCGCCGGAGGCTATTACCAGAACAAGAGGGGCTCAATCACCTGTTAATGCTTGACGAACTGGACTTGATCAACGAAAGAAGGGACCAAGCCTTGATCAGGATCCAGAACTATCAACACGCGGCCTCAAAGTACTACAATTCCAACGTTCGAGAACGAAGATTCTACGAAGGCGATTTAGTTTTGCGGAAGGTTTTTCAGAACACCGCGGAAACAAATGCTGGCAAACTAGGAGCAAATTGGGAAGGACCCTACAAGATCACCGAAGTTGTCAAACCTGGCGTTTACAAACTTACTAACATGACGGACGTTCCAGTACCGAGATCATGGAATGCAATGCATCTCAAAAAGTACTATCACTAAGCTACTTTACATGAACTACGGGGCGACTTGATCCCTGCAAAGGGTACGTAGGCAGCTCGTCTTCGGACGGGTTCAGTTGCCCCCCTCCTTTCAAAAGGGGGGGAGTGGGTACGTATACGCATACTCGTATACTCCCATCTTTGTAACAGTTTCTACTACCTATCAAAGCTTTGCTTCTAACAAGCAGTTTCTATCTAAAACATCCTTCAAGGATCACTAAGTCTTAACAAAACAGACATATTTGAGCAAATCAGACTACAACGGGCATCTCGCCACATCTTCACTATTGCTGGCCACAATAGAGAACTCTCACATCCGTCTCAGGATTAAAAGCACGCTATACAAGTATTCGTTCATTATCGGGGCGGATACGTTTATGGTAACATATCCGTAAACCGAAATGCTCGTCTTAGACTACGCAAACAAATGTTCATTATCGGAGCAGATAAGTTTATGGTAATCTATCTGTAAACCAAAATGATCATCTCGAGACTGATAATCTCGTAACTACGCAAACAAACGCAAATGCAGACAAGGCATTCTAGAATCTATCGTTAAACGAAAAACACATATATTCAAAGACAAGGGTTATCAGCAACCGAGTGATAAAAGAAGTTCATAGCTATTTGGATAAAGCCATCCAGGCGTTAACAAAAAAATGAGAAAAGAGTTGTAAAATTAGACAAAGAAAAGAGGATCGTAATCCTCCACTATCTCAGGAGTCATGACCGACTTCTGCTCCGCCTCCACCGTCTGCTCAGCTATTTCACCTTCGGAGGCTTTGTCCTCCACAAGCAACGCCTCAGCAAACTCTGCAACCTTTTTCTCCAAGGCAGCATCGAGAGCTTTGGCAGAAACGGGATCGGGGACTATCTCTTTAGCAACCTCCACCGGACCAAGATCGACCAGACCAGGCGTTCCCTTGTTAGACCCGGAAAATTCCTGGATCCCGACACTCGCAGCAGCAGTCTCCATGGGCTCACCATCGTTAAGCTCCTTGAGAATATCAGATCGGACTGGAGACAATCTCAGGATCTCTCTCATTTCGGCCACGAGCTGAGCGAATGCTTCATGAGATCCCGTCAAGACCTCTTTCTGCTCAGCTAAATTCTTCGCCTCGGCATCGAGAGATGGCGGATCGTCGCTTTGAAGAAGCCCAACGAACTGGAGATTGCCTTCAATCTGGGCAAGGTCGAGCATATTCTCCTTTGGCTCGCCGTCAATTTGGCTAAGAATCTTTTTGGCTCGGGAAACTTTGCCTTCGAGCATCATCATGGTCTCGCGTTTGGCCTCCAGAACGGCTCGCTCGACCTTACTCTCGAGAAGCTCATTAGCAGCTTCAAGCTGCCTCGTCAGGCTGGCTATATGAGCATCCCGCCTTGCCTTTCCTGACTCTAGCCGCATGATCCGCTCGTCAGCTTCTTTGATGTGCTTTCTGTGCCCCTCCACATCAGCTTCAAGATCTTTGATCCGTTTGATTGCTTTTTCCCGTTCGGCAACCTGAGCCGCCTCGACTTCTTTGAGCTTCCCATCCAGCTCAATGGCTTTCCGCCTAGCATCTTCGACCCTCTCGCGGTCCTTACGAGAGTCAGACTCGTATCCCATTACCATCCTGTTAAGATGGGATATGAACTGCACGGTAACGAGAAAATACGTTTAACTAAGTTTAGACGGATCGGGTAATGAAAACAAAACAAGTATACATCACATACCTTGACACCCCTAAGCGACATCTCGCTGTAGGTTTTATCCCTAAGCAAAGTGTCGGGTGGCGGAAAGCGATCACCCGGACAGGTGATTTTCGAGAAGATGGCCGCGGATGCTAGGGCATCACTGTATGCCCCTTCAGCATTTATCGGAGCGGCAGAAAGGGCGATTGCTTCGGGAATCGCCTTCGATGATTCAGTATGTCGCATGCGCTTCGGGGCATCCCCCTTGTCATCTACTGACTGGCATTTTTTGCTTGGTTTTTTCTTTTCCTTTGCCTTCCCTTTGCCCTTATCCTGGTGCGGCAGCAGTCGAGAATCGGTTGGACGAAGCCCTACAATGACTCCTCCAGAAGCCAATGAAGGAGTCGGTTCGGGGTGATTACCAGCGACTTTTGGTTCGGGGACAGCGGCGGGGGTAGATTCATGGGTCGGGGGACGAGATTGAGCCAGCGCCTTGGCTTGTTGCGCTCTTTCCCCGGCTTCTGCCTCTGCCTTGGCTTTCGCGGCAGCTCGGTCTCTAAAAGTTGGTCTTCCCATCGTATCTCTTGAAGAATGAGAAGGGGACGATTGCTCAACTGATTGTCCTTCTGAAAGGGCTCGTGCTCTCTCAACTCGGTGAAGGTTGAAATCTCTAGACCAATTGCACTTGCGAGCTGAAAGCGCTTCGTGAACCTCAGACAGATCGGGAGGCAATGAAAGACGAAGATGACGAACTGCAAAACAATAAAATTTACGCAAGGTCAAAAAGAAACCTAAAAAAAAAAGGAAAAAGGGAACTGCTAAATAATGGAGACCCGAGCCATGGCCCAAGTCGAGCAACGGATCGGCTACCAATTTCTCCCCAGCCAGACTTGACAGACTGAAGGCACCTCCGACCCACCGATGCTTCAGAAATAGGGACGAAAAAGAAGTAGTCTTCCCAATTATCGTCTTTCGACGGGAAGCCTCTTATGATATTTCTCCTAGCCTTGCCCGACACATAATATTTCAGCTCCCGCTTATTTTGACGCCTGAACTCCAGCAAGTGTGTCAGGTGTTCGACGCCGACTTCTAGATCGCACTCATAACTCCTGACCAGAATACCGACCATATGCCTGATTCCTCGAAGGTTGATTTGAGAAATAGCTAAGTTGTATTTCCAGATAAACTGGAGGATGGCTTCGGGGATCGGGAACCACAACAGGCAGCGGTAGAAGAAGCTTTCGTAAAGGGTGAAATGGTTAGGAGGGGGATCATTGGCTCGGTCTGATGGAGAAGGAAGCACAAACTCGATTTCCTCCGAAATACCGAACCTATGCCTAAGGGCCGATAGCGAATCCACGGTTGAAAGGGTTGAACCAGGTGGATTGGGTCGCTTCTTGTTTTTCTTCTTCCTTGGGGTTTGATGGTTAAGATGCATCAGACGCTTCAACTCCTGTCTGGCCACGACTGGATCAAAGAACCAATCCTCCGGTTCAATTTTTGGCAGATCGGGGTCCATTGCATCAGTGAAAGGGTTCGCCGCCTCGACGAATGGAGAATCGTGGAGTTGAGGCACTTCAAATCGCAAAGGATCCCCAGAATTGCTGCCCACTCCAGAGGATTCAGAAAGCACCATTTTTCTGCCAAGAAGGGAAGGTCCAACCCCCGAATCACTTGGATCATCCAGGTTTTCTGAAACGTGTGCGCCAGAAGAATCTTCCCGACCACAGCTTTGGGTGAGAAACGGATCGGGAGAGAAGGATGGTTCAGGAAGCGAAGACTGCCCCGAAATGCCGAACAAGCGGGTATACGGATCGGGAGATGCAGAAACAGATGAATGAGACATTCCGTTGAATTCGAAGACGGATCGGGGTCCTTAGAAAATATGAACAGATCGGGATCCCTAACAGCTCGCGAAAGAGAATCTAAGGTTTTCTAAGATTCAAAGGACGGATCGGGGCTTTCAGCGTGGAAGAACAAGTTGAAGATCTTTTAAGAACAGCAAGTCAATCCAGATCTTCAAAACAAACTGCCGGAAAACTTGAAGACGGCGACGGAGTTAGTTGAAGATGGATCGGGAAATTCAAGCGGATCGGCGGCGAAGGAAGAGCAACGGAGTTTCGGCTGAAAATTTAAGCAAAAAAAAAATTAGAGAGAGAAAGAAGAGAGAAGTTACCTGCTTTGAAGAAATTTTCGGAGAAATGAAGTGAAGAACAAATGAGAAGTATCACGGATTATATAGGCAAATGGTGACGTCATTCGCCTCGGGAACCAGCAAAAACGTTTGCACTCCCCGATAAAGGTATCAAGGCAACAGAATCCCGAACTGAACCAGCAATACTACAAAGGAATGGTTCGGGATCGTCATCAAAAAGGACAGTTCGGGACGACCACGAGAATCGTTGATCTCACTCGACCACTTACAGCTCGGCACTAACATTACTGATACTGCCAAGCTAGGGGACTAACTGTTGGGGTCAGATTTCACCCCTTGAGAATCAACGATTGAAAATGACTAAGTATGAAAAGGTGCTATCAGCTAGATCCCTAACCATGAAGTTGGATCGGGTACCCCGAGCTGTGAGTGGGATCGGGATCCCTAGCCGCGAGAAGTTGGATCGGGATCCCTAACCATGAAGTTGGATTGGGTACCCCGAGCTGTGAGTGGGTTCGGGATCCCTAACCGTGAGAAGTTGGATCGGGACCCCTAACCAAGAGGTTGGATCGGGTACCCCGAACTGTGAGTGGGATCGGGATCCCTAACCGTGAGAAGTTGGATCGGGACCCCTAACCAAGAGGTTGGATCGGGTACCCCGAACTATGAGTGGGATCGGGATCCCTAACCGTGAGAAGTTGGATCGGGATCCCTAACCAAGAAATTGGATCGGGTACCCCGAGCTGTGAGTGGGATCGGGATCCCTAACCGTGAGAAGTTGGATCGGGATCCCTAACCAAGAAGTTGGATCGGGTACCCCGAGCTGTGAGTGGGATCGGGATCCCTAACCGCGAGAAGTTGGATCGGGATCCCTAACCATGAAGTTGGATCGGGTACCCCGAGCCGTGAACAAAGGAGTTGGACTAGGAATCCCGAACCGTGACGAGGTAGGTTGGGTCGTGTACCACGATCCATGACACGACAGACGGATCGGGGGTCACGACCCACGGTGAAGGAACTGGGTCGTGTATCCCGATCCATGGCACGACGAACGGATCGGGGGTCACGACCCACGGCGAAGAAGTTGGGACGTATACCCCGATCCATGGCACGACAGACGGATCGGGGTCACGACCCATAGTACATCACCCGAACCATCAACCGTGGTGTCACCCGAGCCGTGAGCCATGGCGTCACCCGAACCGTGAACCATGGCGTCACCCGAGCCGTGAACCATGGCATCACCCGAGCCGTGAGCCATGGTGTCACCCGAGCCGTGAGCCATGGTGTCACCCGAGCCATGAAACGTGGCGTCACCCGAACCGTGAGCCATGGTGTCACCCGAGCCGTGAACCGTGGCGTCACCCGAGCCGTGAGCCATGGCGTCACCCGAAATGTGAACCATGGCGTCACCTGAGCCGTGAACCATGGCGTCACCCGAGCTGTGAGCCATGGTGTCACCCGAGCCGTGAACCGTGGCGTCACCCGAGCCGTGAACCATGGCGTCACCCGAGCCGTGAGCCATGGTGTCACCCGAACCGCGAACCATGGTTAGAGAATGGGCCGAGACAACGAGCCCACAAGTTCAAGCCCACGAAAGAGATGACAAAGATAGCCCATGAATCGAAGCCCATGACGATGACATGCTTTGCTAAAAGGAAATCCCGAAGAATTAGGAAACCTTCCTGATCTCTTTGGATACTAACTTGGCCGACTAAAATTTGTATATATACTCATGTAAACCCTCCAAAAAGGGGATCCGCAATTTACCTAGCAAAACTCTGTACTTTTGCTCTGACACAAAAAGCTTTCTAAGCAGCTTAATAAAACACGAACTTTGGATCTCTGTTTGTGTTTTTCGGTGGTTTTTACTCAGAAGTTTCAGATCTCGCTAAAAGACATAACGAATTCAATTGGCGTGGATTTATACTCCCACAGGGAGCAAGGAGAAAGGAGTGACGAACCAACATCTTGACTAGGCAGCAAGGAGAAAGAAGCGATGAGCCAAACTCGGCTCGGCAACAAGGGAAGGAGAAGACGAGCCAAACTTGGCTCGGAAACAAGGGAAGGAGAAGACGAGCCAAACTTGGCTCGGCGACAAAGGAAAGTAAGCGACAAACCAAACTTGGCTCGGTAACAAGGGAAGGAGAAGACGAGCCAAACTTGGCTCGGCATCAAGGGAAGGAGAAGACGAGCCAAACTTGGCTCGGCGACAAAGGAAAGTAAGCGACGAGCCAAACTTGGCTCGGCGACAGGAAACAATGACGTACCAACATGTTGGCAGACCGGCAAACGATAACGAGCCAACATGTTGGGAAACCAATAAACGGTGACGAGCCAACATGTTGGCAAACCAACAAATGGTGACGAGCCAACATGTTGGCGAACCAATTTCTTGGCTCGGTATCGAGGAAAGTCAGATGACAAAGCCAAGACCTCGGCTCGGCATCGACGAAACAGACTGGCCAAACAGGCGAGACAAGCGACAAGACAGCCCGCTGATGACCCAACGAAGCAACGAGCCCAATACCTTGTTGGGCCGAGGCAACAAGCCACAAGATATTGGTGGACCGAGGCGACAAGGCAAAGAAAGAAGCCCGCATCTGAATCAGAGAGAGGAAATTCCGAAGAATAAGGAAGTTCTCCTTACTCCTTTAGGAAAAGGCCTAGCCGACTATCTTGCGTGTAAATAGACAATGTACCTCTTGAAAAAGGGGATCCCGAAAAAATTGACCTAGAAAAACACTTGTTATTCTTTGCAACAGCTTTCAAAACAGCTGAGATAATAAAAACCATCTTTGGATCTCTATTCTTGGTTTCTTTTCATAGAAGTTTGTCGAATCCCTAAATTTCCTTTACCAAATTTAGTTGTGCGAGTTTCGACTCCCAGAATTACTACCACTACCTCTACATATAGAGCAAACCCCGTCGATCACCAAATCAGCCGTAACTGACAAGCCGCCCGAGCTGATCCGAGGCAGGAGAGCAACAAACGATAGACGCGTCTAGTTTGCCAGCGACGGTGTCAACGAACATCAAGATGGTTCGGCTGAAACTGCAACAAGAGAGAACCAAGCCATAGGGAAATATAACCGACGCAGAATTTCCCTTGACATCAGCATGATCACAAGTCGAAAGAAGCGGTATAAACCAAGTCGAGATCCTGATAGACGAGGAGGACATTTACTGAGAACAGCAGGCTGAATACGAGAACGAGCTGCGAAGGGAAAGTTCTACTAAAAATTCCGAACAGACGAAGGAGACGAACCGGGACCAGAGTAGAGAGCTCGACGAAATCCGCGCTTCGTTGGCTTGAGCTGCCGCCGAGGTGAAAGACTTCAAATCTCAAGTACGCAAGGCTATTAGCTCAACACCCAAATTAGGCCGTGTGTTAGAAGAAATGCAGAAGACGCCATTCACAGCTTGGATAAAGAGAGCAAGAGTATCCAACCCTAGGAAAATCCGATTCCCATTCTACAAAGAGAACAAGCGACCCAAAAGCTCACATAATGGCGTTTCGCATAGCGATGGGATGAGCCAACCTCAGCAAAAATGAGAGAGACGCCAGTTTCCGTCTCCTATTCGTAGAACATCTCAAGGGAGCGGCCCTCGAGTGGTTTTCGCGTCTGGATCGCAATTCCATTGACAGTTTTGACCAGTTATCCGCCGCTTTTCTAAAAAACATTGTTCCATCTTTATGGATAGAGGAACCTCCAACGCCGACCTATGGATTTTGTCTCAAGGTCTGACAGAATCGTTACGAAGTTTCATGGAGCATTCTAAAACAATTATTTATAAAGTTCATGGCGTGAGAGACAAAGCCGCTCTTACTGCCCTAAGATACGAGTCATGTTTCCGAGAAGAGATTGCTTTGAACCAGCCGTTGACGATCCAAGATGCACTACACCGAGCCTCGGACTTTATCATCAATGAGGAGGAGATAAAAGTTCTATCACAAAGATATGGTTCAGCAAGATCAACGAGCCGAAGTAACATTCAAAGCACCAACAAAAATTCATCAAGCTCCAAGAAAATCTTCAGAACAGCGGTTTCGTTCACCACGAAGGACCTGGTTTCGGCAGCGCCCACAATTATCAGGTGGGGGCTGTGGGAGTGTAAATCCACGCCAATTGAATTTGTTGAAGGTTTGTTAAGAGAGATGAAATTTCTGAATAAAAACCACCACGAACACGAACAGAAATCCAAAGATGGTATTTTTATTCAGCTACTTAGAAAGCTTGTTGTATGAGAGTAAAAGTACAGAGTTTTGCTAGGTAAAATTGCGGATCCCCTTTTCTGAGGGTGTACATGGGCATATATAGAAGCCAGAATCGGCCAAACCTATTCCCAAGAGATAAGGAGGATCTCCTGTTTCTTCAGATGTTTTCCTTTCTTAAGTCGGCTCGGCCTGCAGGGCTTTTTGTCCAGGTTCGGCCCACTCCCGTTTGTGGGCTTGTTGTGAATTCTTTATTGTCTTGGGCCAGGCTTGGTTTCGTCGAAACCATCTTCTTTGGTTCGGGTGACACCATGGTTCACGGCTCGGGTGACACCATGGTTCACGGCTAGGGTGACACCATGGTTCACGGCTGGGGTGACACCATGGTTCACGGTTCGGGTGACACCATGATTCACAGCTCGGGTGACACCATGGTTCACGGCTCGGGTGACACCATGGTTCATGGCTCGGGTGACCCCATGGTTCCCGGCTCGGTTGACACCATGTTTAACGGCTCGGATGACACCATGGTTCACGGTTCGGGTGACACCATGGTTCACAGCGCGGGAGATACCATGGTTCACGGCTCGGGTGGTGATAGAAGACAATCTCGATCCTTTTTCCTTGACCTCGATCCGTTTAGCTTGACCCCGATCCATCTTCTGAACATGACCCCGATCCGTTTGTTCTGCTGTGGGTTGCGACACCCGATCCGCCTGCTTTGTCACAGATCGGGGTACACGACCCAACCTTCCCCATGGGTCGTGACACCCGATCCAACTTGTCTCGTCACGGTTAGGGGTACCCAAACCAACTCACCCATTCACGGTTAGGGGTACCCAAACCAACTCATCCATTCATGGTTAGGGTACCCGAACCAACTCACTCTGTCGCGGTTAGGGGGCACCCGAACCAACTCCTCTATCACGGTTAGGGGGCATCCGAACCAACTCCTCTATCGCGGTTAGGGGGCACCCGAACCAACTCCTCTGTCGCGGTTAGGGGCAGCCGAACCAACTCCCTCTGTCGCGGTTAGGGAACACCCGAACCACGGTTAGGGATCCAGTTGCTAATGTTCTTTCATACTTAGCCATTTTTCAATCTATGATTCTCAAGAGGTGGAATCTGAAACCAATAGTTAGCCCCCCAGCTTGGCAGTATCTGTGATGTCATTGCCGAGCTGTAAGTGGTCGAATCTGAGATCAACGATTCTCCTAATTACCCCGAACTGTCTTTTTGATGGTGATCCCGAAGCGTGACTTGCGGATAATCCCGAACCATTTCTTTGGCAGTGACCCCGATCCGTCACTTGCGGATGAGCCCGAACTGTCACTAAGTGGTATTGCCGTATGTGTAGTATTATCAGTTTGGAGGGATCCAGTTCGGGTTTGCTATGTCACACAAACTTGGCTCGGGGTTTTCATTATTCTGATACGTCATCACTTAATCGGGGAGTACAAGCGTTTTTGCTGATTCCCGAGGCGAATGACGTCATCATTTGCCTATATAACTTGCGGTACTTCCCATTTCCTCACTACTTCACTTCTCCGAAAACCTCTCCAAGCAGGTAACTTCTCTCTTCTTTCTTTCTCTAGTCTTTTTTGCTTGAGTTTTAATTTTTAGCTTGAGGCTCCGTTGTTCTTCCTTTGCCGCCGATCCATTTGACTTTCCCGATCCGTCTTCAACTAGCTGCACCGCTATCTTTGAATTTCCCATCAGTTTGTTTGAAGATTTGGATCTGACTCTCAATCTTTTTTGAAGGATCTCAACTTGTTCTTCAATTTTTTAAAGGCTTTGATCTGTTTTGATAGGCTGCTGAGAACCCCGATCCGTCCTCTGAATCTTAGAAAACCTAGATTTTCTTTCGCGAACTGTTAGGGATCCCGATCTATTATATCTTCTAAAGGCCCCGATCCATTTCCAAATTCAAAAGGATGTCTCAGTCATCTGTTTCTAAGTCCCTCGATCCTTATACCCGCTTTTTTGGCATTTCAGGGCAGTCTTCACTTCCCGAACCATTTCTCTCTGCTGATTCATTT
This sequence comes from Pseudoturritis turrita, assembly GCA_900406555.1. Taxonomy (NCBI): domain Eukaryota; kingdom Viridiplantae; phylum Streptophyta; class Magnoliopsida; order Brassicales; family Brassicaceae; genus Pseudoturritis; species Pseudoturritis turrita. The sequence continues at coordinate 295,552 of OVBL01000143.1, read as the reverse complement.
CTCGCCCAAACCTGTAGCTGGGAAGATTCTTCTGGTGCAAACATTTCAGAGGATCTGGATGATTCAAGTGGTTTGGAGGTAGGACCATCTGTCTTTGGCAGGAAAATGGTGCTTTCCGAATATTCAAGAGCTGACAGCAATTCCAAGGATCCTTCGAAATTTGAAATTCCTCACCTTTGCGACTCTCCTTTCACTGAGGCGGTAAACCCTTTTACTGATGTTATGGATCCCCATCTCCCAAAAGTTGAACCAGAAGATTGGTTATTCGATCCAGCCGTGGCTAGGAATTAGAACGTTTGATGGGTCCTAACCGTCAAGCTCCAAGGAAGAGGAAAACCAAGAGGCGACCCGATCCACCCGGTTCAACCCTCTCAACCTTGGATTCATTAACGGCTCTTAGGCATAGGTTTGGCATTTCGGAGGAAGTCGAGCTTGTTTTTCCCTCACCATCAGACTGAGCCAGTAATCCTCCCCCCATCATTTTAGTCTCTACGAAAGCTTCTTCTACCGCTGACTGTTGTGGTTCCCGATCCCTGAAGTTATTCTACAGTTTCTTTGGAAGTACAACTTGGCCATTTCCCAAATCAACGCTCGGGGAATCAGGCATATGGTTGGCATTCTAACCAGGAGTTATGAATGCGATGTGGAAGTTGGCGTTAAACACCTGATACACTTGCTCGAATTCAGGCGTCGTAACAAGAGAGAGCTGAAGTATTATGTGTCGGGTAAAGCCAGGAGAAATATTATAAGAGGTTTCCCGACCAAAGATGACAATTGGGAAGACTACTTATTTTTTGTCCCTATCACCGAAGCGTCGGTGGGTCCGAAGTGTCTTCAATTTGTCAAGTCAGGCTGGGGAGAAATTGGTAGCCGATCCGTTGCTCGACTTGGGCCACGGCTCTGGTTTCTATTATTTACTGATTTTCCTTTTTAGGTTATGACCTTGTATAAATATTTTTGTTTTGCAGTGCGTCATCTCCGCCTTTCATTGCCTCCCGATCTGTCTGAAGTTCACGAAGCGCTTTCGACTCGCAAGTGCAATTGGTCCCGAGATTTCAATCTTCGACGAGTGGAGAGAGCCCGAGCCCTTTCCGAAGGACAATTGTGGGACTCGAAACTCGCACAACCAAAACTTGTAAGGGAATTTTAGGGATTCGACAAACTTCTATGTAAAGAAAACCAAGAACAGAGATCCAAAGATGGAGATTTTATTCAAGTTGTTTTGAAAGCTGTTTGTAAAGTAATAAGTGTTTAGCTAGGTCAATTTTCGGATCCCCTTTCTCAAAGGGGTACATGTGTATTTATACGAAAACAAGTCGGCTAGGCCTTTTTCTAAAGGAGAAAGGAAAACTTCCTTATTCTTCGGGATTTCCTCTCTTTTTTGGTTGGTTCGGATGTGGGCTTCTTACTTGCTAATTTGGCCCAACCAAACCCTTGTGGCTTGTTGCCTCGGCCCAACAAGATATTGGGCTCGTTGCTTCACTGGGTTGTTGGCGAGTTGGCTCGTCGCTTATCTTGCCTGCTACTCCCAATGCCGAGCCAGAGGATTGGTTTGCCGACATGTTGGCTCATCACCGTTTGCTGTTTTGCCAACATGTTGGCTCGTCACCGTTCGTTGGTTTGCCAACATGTTGGCTCGTCTCTTTCTACTGCCTAGCCAAGATGTTGGCTCGTCTCTTTCTACTGCCTAGCCAAGATATTGGCTCGTCACTTGCTTCTTCTACTGCCTAGCCAAGATGTTGGCTCATCTCTTTCTACTGCCTAGCCAAGATGTTGGCTCGTCTCTTTCTACTGCCTAGCCAAGATGTTGGCTCGTCACTTGCTTCTCCCTGCTGCCGAGCCAAGATGTTGGCTCGTCACCACTTCTCCTTGCTGCCGAGCCAAGATGTTGGCTCGTCGCCACTTCTCTCTCCTGCCGAGCCAAGATGTTGGCTCGTCGCCTTTTGTCAATACCGAGCCAGAGAAGGGTTGATCTTGATGGGGTGAAAACCGACCCCAACAACAATCAGTTGAGCAATCATCTCCTTCTCATTCCTCAAGAGATACCATGGGAAGACCTACTTTCAGGGATCGGACTGCTGCGAAAGCCAAAGCGGAGGCAGAGGCTAAAGAGAGAGCGAAACAGGCAAAGGCATTGAATCAGTCTCATCCCCCAAACCCCCAGCTTGCCGCTGCTCTCGTCCTCGAACCACACTCCGCTGATAATCCTTCCAAAACGACTCTTTCCTCCTTGGCTCCTCAAGGGGTCATCCTAGGGCTTCGTCCGACTGACTCTCAGATTTTGCCGCACAAGGACAAAGGCAAAGGAAAGGCCAAGGAAAAGAAAGCCCCGAGCAAAAAACGGCAGTCGTCGGTAGATGACAAGAATGAAGAAGCGTCGAAGCGACTACGATTCGCTGAAGCAACTTGAGCTATTCTTGAAGCAATCCCTCTCTCCGCTATTCCCGTAAATGCTGAGGGGCTTACAGTTATGCCGCAGCGTCTGCGGCTATCTTTTCTAAGATCACCTGTCCAGGTGATCGTTTTCCTCCGTCCGACACATTGCTTAGGGACAAGGCCTACAGCGAGGTGTCCCTTCGAGGTGTCAAGGTACATTTGATGTTATTTGTTTCATTTTTGTGACCCGAACCATTTAAGCTTGTTTAATAAAAGCATTCTGGTTGTCTTGTAGTTCATCTCCCATCTTAATAGGATGGTCATTGGATATGAATCCGACGCCCGTAAGGACCGGGAGAGGGTCGAAGATGCTAGGCGGAAAACCATTGAGCTGGATGGGAAGTTCAAAGAGGTCAAGGCAAACCATGCCACGGAACAAGAGAGAGCTGCTAAGAGGATCAAGGATCTTGAGACTGACGCAGAAGGGCACAAGAAGCACATCAAAGAAGCCGACGAGCGGATCATGCGGCTGGAATCTGGCAAAGTAAGGCGGGATGCTCACATAGCCAGCTTGATGAGGTAGCTAGAAGCAGCGAATGAGCTTCATGAGAGTAAGGTCAAGCAAGCCGTTCTAGAGACCAAGTGCGAGACGATGATGATGCATGAAGGCCAAGTTTCCCGAGCCGAAAAGCTTTTTTGCCAGATTGACGGTGAGCCAAAGGAAAACATGCTTGACCTTGCTCAGATTGAAGGCAATCTTCAATTCATTGGGTTGCTTCAAGGTGACGAGCCGCCATCTCTCGATGCCGAGGCGAAGAGTCTAGCTGAGCAGAAGGAGGATTTGAGGGGAGCTCACGAGGTGTTTGCTCAGCTTGTGGCGGAAATGAGGGGAACCCTGAGGTTGTCTCCTGTTCGTTCTGATATACTGAAGGAGCTCAATTATGACGAGTCCATGGAGACGGCTGCTACAAGCATTGGCATCCAAGATTTTTTTGGTTCGAGCAAGGGAACACCAGGTTTAGCTGAGTTAAGTTCGAAGGAGGTTGCCGAGGAACCAACCCTCGAACCATCTTCTGAGAAAGGTAATGAGGCTCTTCTTGAGAAAGCCATCATAGAGTTTGCCAAGATGGTACCCGAAGAAGACAAAGCACCTAGAGGTGATGTAGCCGAGCAAACGGCAGAGTCGGAGCAGAGGGTGGTCCTTTCTTTCCGGTTTCTTCTAAGGCGGTGGAAATTCGTGGGCTTCTTTCTTTGCCTCGTCGCCTCGGCCCACCAATGTCTTGTGGCTCATTGTCTCGTCTCATCAAAATGTTGGGCTTGTTGCTTTATTGGGTCATCGGTGGGCTGGCTCGTCACCTGCCTCTCCTTGATGTCGAGCCAGGGAGTTGGCTCGTCGCCCGTTTCTCCTTGATGCCGAGTCAGGGAGTTGGCTTGTCACCGTTTATTGGTCTGTCAATATGTTGGCTTGTCACCGTTTGCTAGTTCGCCAACATGTTGGCTCGTTACCGCATGTTGGTTTGCCAACATGTTTGGTTCATCTCCATTTCCTCCAGATGCCGAGCCATGTGTTTGGCTCGTCGTTGCTTCTTCCTGATGCCTAGCCAAGCGTTGGCTCGTCGCTTACTTCTCCTTGCTGCCGAGCCAAGGATTTGGCTCGTCGCCGAGTGTTTGGCTCGTCACCAAGTTACTTGGCTCGTCGCCAAGTGTTTGGTTCGTCATTACTTCTTCCCGATGCCTAGCCAAGGGTTTTGGGTTGCCAACATGTTGGCTCGTCACCGTTTGCCGGTCAGCCAACATGTTGGCTATCTCGTACCACCATGTCGGTTAGGCCCATGATCTTTACTTAGCCATTTTCGGTGGTCAATCTCGATGGATGGAAATTGACCCCAACGGATACAAGCTTATGTTTGTGTAGTTATGAGATGATCAGTCTCGGGATGATCATTTCAGTTTACAAATAGGTTACCATAAACTTATCTGCTCCGATAAAGAACATCTGTTTGCATAGTTTAGTTTGAACATTTCGGTTATGGATGCGTTGCAGCGAACGTTCCCGCTCTGATAATGGACATATGCTTTGTATAGTTTAGGATGAACATTTTGGTTTACGGATACGTTACTGAAAACATATCCGCTCCGATAATGAACAAACATTTGTATAGCACGCTTTTAATCATGAGACGGATGTGATAGTTTGTATCCGAGATGGATGCAAGATTTCATTACTGTGGCCAGCAGCAATGGAGATGTGGCGAAATGCCCGTTGTAACTTGATTTGTATGAGTATGTCTATTTTGTTAAGACTTAGTGATCCTTGCAAGATGTTAAGTAAGACTTATCTTTGAAAGCTTTGCTTTGATAGATTTTAGAATCTATTACAAAGATGGGAGTATACGAGTATACATATACGTACCCACTCCCCCCCTTTTGAAAGGAGGGAGACAACTGAACCCGTCCGAAGACAAGCTGCCTACGTACCCTTTGCAGGGATCAACTCGCCCCGTAGTTCATGTAAAGTAGCTTAGTAATAATACTTTTTGAGATGCATTGCATTCCATGATCTCGGTACTGGAACATCCGTCATGCTGGCAAGTTTGTAAACACTGGGTTTGACGACCTCTGTGATCCTGTAAGGTCCTTCCCAGTTTGCTCCTAGTTTGCCGGCGTTTGTCTCCGCAGTGTTTTGGAAAACCTTTTGTAAAACCAAATCCCCTTTGTTGAATCTGCGTTCTCGAACATTGGAATTGTAGTATTTGGCTGCCGCGTTTTGATAGTTTTGGATCCTGATTAAGGCCTGATCCCGTATTTTGTTGACTAAGTCCAACTCGTCGAGCATCAATAGGTGGTTGAGCCCTTCTTGCTCTGGTAGTAGTCTGCGGTGAATTCCTGGGAAATGTACCTCCAGTGGGATGACACATTTCATTCCATATACGAGGGCGAATGGGGTTTCCCCAGTTGCTCGTCTTGGGGTGGTGCGGTGAGACCAGAGTACTCCTTCAAGTTCTTCAGCCCAACGTCCCTTTTTCTCATCAAGCCGCTTCTTCAGGCCGTCGAGGATTGTTTTGTTGATTGCTTGTGGATATCTTGGAGTAGACTTGCTGAGTCTAATTTTCCATTTCTCGCAGAAAGCTTCGAAACGATTTGAGATGAACTGCGAGCCATTATCTGTCACGATCTCGTATGGTACTCCATGTTGGCATATGATGTTTTTCCAGACAAAGGCCTCCACCTGTGCATCTTTAATGTTAGCATATGAGTCGGCTTCGACCCATTTCGAAAAATAATATGTCAAAACCAGTAGGAAACGCTTCTGTTTTGAGGGATGCAGTGGCCCGACGATATCCATAGACCATCGCATGAATGGGTACGGTGATGAGATTGATGAAAGTACTTCCGTTGGTTGGTGAATCATTGGTGCGTGACGTTGGCTTTTTTCGTATTTGGCCAAAAACTTCTTGCAATCTTTGATCATTGTCGGCCAATAATAACCGTGACGTTTAACTTTTATCGCTAGTGCTCTTCCCCCCTGAGTGGTTGCCACACGAACCGTTATGAACTTCCTCCATGATCTTCTTTGCGTCCTTTCCTTCCACGCAGTTTAGCAGTGGTCCAGAGAATCTCCACTTAAAGACATTTCCATCGAGTAAAACATAACGAGCCGCCTGGGCTCGAAGCTTACGGGCTGCCCACTTTTCGGTATGTAAGACGCCGTCGTATATGTATTCTCTGATTACGCCCAGCCATTCCTTGTCGCAGCCGTATTCTGCTTCTTCGTCGATCTCGTTCGATTCTACGTTTGGTTGTGGTTTGATGACGGAGTCATTGCTGCTTTCGATGAGTGGCGATTCTTCGAGAATGTCTTCTTCTATTGGGGCTGTATCCAGCTCAGCGGATGGTTGGTTTGCCAATTCTTCCTGCATTTCATCCACCTCCTCTTGCCCGGTTGTGACTTCTGTTACTTGTTTAGCCGCTTGTGAACGAGTTATGGCATTCACTGTATCGGAAAGATTGATGCTCGGTTTCTGGATGAATTCTACCAGGATTATTCTTTTGAGATCCGGATCGGAGGTTGATGCAAGGGCTGCAAGTGCGTCGGCTGAGGTGTTTTCTCCTCGTGGGATACGCGTTAGGATGAATTGTTTGAACTGCACAGCCAGCTCTTTGACGATCTTCAAGTAAGCTTTCATTCGATCATCCTTTGCTGCATATTCGCCGCTGAACTGATTCACAACTAGTTGGGAATCGCAAAATGCGTGAAGTTGCTCGATTTTTTGTCCATTAGCAAGTTTCATCCCCGCAATCAAGGCTTCGTACTCCGCTTCATTGTTGGATGCGTGGAAACCAAGGCGAAAAGACTGTTCCAGCAGCTCGCCAGTTGGAGAGGTTAGTCGTATCCCAACTCTCGAACCGTTTTTGGAAGACGAGCCATCAACGTGGAGTTTCCAGGGTTGGCTTTGTGCTTTGTCGTCAATGCCTCCTTCAGGTAGTTCGATAAGAAAATCAGCCAGGACTTGGGATTTTGCGCATGTACTTCCGCGATATTCAATGTCATATTTGCTCAGCTCAATTGCCCAGTTTGCTAGCCTTCCTAACTGACTTGGGCTGTTCAAAACAGACCTTATCAGGAAGGTACTCAGGACGACGATCGAGTAAGACTGGAAGTACGGCCTTCGCTTCCTTGCAGACATTACAATGGATAGCGCCAATTTTTCAATCTGCGAGTACCTTGTCTCGACACCTGTAAAGGTTTTTTTGACGTAAATGATCGGCTTTTGTTCTTCACGCTCGTCTCGGATCAACACGCGCTTACTGTTGTGGCGGAGACCGCGGTGTATAGAAAAAGTGGCTCCCCTGCTTCTGGTTTTGTGAGGACTGGAGGGGTAGTCAGGTAAGTATTCAGTTGTTGAAAAGCCTCCTCGCATTTCTCCATCCATTCGAACTTCTTGTTCCCACGCAACGTATCGTAGAAAGGCAAGCATTTATCGGTAGATCGTGAAATGAATCTGCTAAGTGCAGCAACCCTCCCGGTAAGTCTTTGCACTTCCCTTTTTGTCTTTGGTGAAGTCATATGGATGAGCGCATCGATTTGCTTAGGGTTTGCCTCAATGCCACGGTGAGTCACTATGTACCCGAGGAATTCTCTCGAGGTGACCGCGAATCTGCACTTGGTCGGGTTTAACTTCATGTTGTGAAAGTTGAGCTGTGAGAAGCATTCTTCGAGATGAGCGACATGATCCTGCTCCCTAAGTGATTTGACCAGCATATCATTTATTGTCTTTCCGAGTTGATTAACAAATGTCTTGTTTACCAGTCGCTGGTACGTTGCTCCAACATTTTTTAGGCCGAATGGCATCACCTTGTAGCAATATATTCCACGATCCGTTATGAAAGCGGTATTCTCACGATCGTCGGAGTTCATCAAGATCTGGTTGTAACCTGAGAAGGCATCCATGAAAGATAGGAGTGCGTTGCCAGCCGTTGTTTCGACTAGGCGATCGATATGCGGAAGGGGGAAGCTGTCTTTTGGACAAGCTTTATTCAGATTAGTGAAATCTAGGGATACACGCCATTTTCCATTCTTCTTCTTGACCACCACTGGGTTAGCCAGCCAATCCGGGTACTTACCTCAGTTATTGAACCAACGCGCATGAGTCTTTCTACTTCGTCGTTGACTGCTTTGGCTCTGTCAGGCCCAAACTTTTTCCTTTTCTGCTTCACCGATTTGAACGTTGGGTCAACATTCAGTTCGTGACTTGTTATGCTGATATCGATGCCAGGCATGTCTTCTGCTTTCCACGTGAAAGTGTTGATATTTGTCCTCAGGAATGCAATGAGTTCTTCTTTGATCTTTTCATCTAACATTGCTCTAATTTCGACGCATCACTCCGGACGTTCATTGTCGATGCAAACTGATACTCCGTGGTCGTAAGTTGGCTTATATACTTCTTCCTCGCGATCCTCCGCAATCTGTAATTGCTATAATAGTTTGGAAAGCTCCTCCACCAGTTCTCTGTTGGTCTTTATTTTCTTGCGCTTTGCATTTGCCACCGGATCGGTCACTAGATTTATGAGCTTGTGTGCGGCAAGGAAGCAGATACGAGACTCTTTTTGGTTTCCGCGAATCATTTTCACTCCGTTTGGCGTAGGGAACTTGAGGCAGAGATGGTAAGTTGAAACAGCGGCGTGCATGGAATTAAACCAGGGAGTCCCCATAATGACGTTGTAGATTGCTGGGTGATCGGCTACGGAGAATTTGATGATTTTTGTCACCTCGCCAGCTTGGACAGGAAGTTTGATCGTCCCTGTAGTCATGGTTGTTTCTCCGGAGAATCCAGTCAATGGTTTGGGAGTAGATATCACTTCAGACAGGCCGACATTCATTCTTCTGAGAGTCTCGAGGAAGATTACATCTACTGTGCTCCTGGTGTCTACTAATACACGTGCTACGTCGCAGTCGTTGATGATTAATTCGATTACAAGAGGGTCATCATGTGGTCTGTCGATTTCTATTGTTTCCCTTTCCTTGAATGATATCATGTCGTTCGGAAAATTTGATGGTTTAGACCAGTTGATGCTGACGTCAGCCCTTCGCTGGAACGCTTTGATTGATGAGAGGTATCTGAGCAGTAGTGAGAGCCTCCCATGATCATACTTATTCTTCTTCTTGATCTGGGGGGGGGGGGGTGGTGCTTCGTCATTCCATCTATCACGCTTGGAATGGTCCTCTTTTGTCTGGTCGGGTCCGTGTGCGTTCACATCCATCTCGAAATCCTTGAGGCTGATGTTCCCTCCGAGTTCGCCAGCTGCTAATTTTTTAGCAAGCTTTAAACTTAGAATTCGGTAGTTTGCAGTGGAATGCCCGCAGATGTGATGGTGCTCGCAATATGCTGCTTCATCGTAAGAAATTTCTCCTTTGGTCCAAGTGCTCCATGAATTTCTTCCGCGGCCTCGGCCTCTTCCTCGGTCGTACCCAGGGACATCGATATGATAGTTATGAGTTCCTTGAAAGCCCCCCTCGTGTTGCACATAGCCGGAACTTTGGCTATTCCTCTTAGCGTTAGAGGGGGTTGAAACTTGGGGAGAGTGGTTTGTTGTCTTTGTTTTCCCATACTTCTCGGTTAGGATCTTTATCTCTTTTTCTTCGGTGATGAAATCTGCAGCTCGATGCATCGCATCCTGTATCGTCGTGGGGGCGTTCATAGCGATTTCTTTACGAAAATCAGAGTTGAACCAGAGTGCTCGCTTCAGGGCCAGTAGGGCTGCTTTGTCGCTCAGGCTTTCCACTTTGGACATAACAGCTTTGAATCTTCCGATGAAATTCCGGAGTGTTTCGTTCTTCCCTTGAGCTAGAGTCCACAGGTCGGCATCAGACGTTACGGGATCCATGAATATGGAGTAATGCTTCAAGAATACCGCAGACAGTTGGTTGTAGCTGTTGATGGAGTTCCGCTCGAGCCTGGAAAACCACTGGAGCACCGATCCTTTGAGATGCTCCACGAAGAGAAGGCACAGTCCGGCGTCTCTTTCGTGTTCTTTGAAATTAGAGCGTCCCATGGCTATAGCGAAAGCCGTTAGATGCTATTTCGGATCGGTTTTCCCTTCATAGATCGGGACTTTCATCTTTCCAAGGTTGGGAATTCTTGTGCTAGTAATCCGTGCTGTGAACGGGGTGTTCTGTGCTTCCTCCAGTACGCGATCTATCTCTGGCACCTTGCTAGTTGCTTTGTGCATCATGGATCGGACGGCTTTTATGTCGACAGCAGCTCGGTCCATATCTACTCGCATGATAGCCATTTCTTCTTTCTGGGCTCGGACTCCTGCTCTGCGCTCTTCGTTGACCCGTGCTTGCTCGGCCCATAGTATGTTCTCCTCCTCCTCGGTTAGCTTTTGATCTCCTTCCAGGATGGCCTCGCATCTTTCAGTTCGGGTCTGGCCAGCTGCTAGGGATTCAGGATCATCCCTGTTACGCTCTACTCGGTTCTCCTCCTCCAGATTAATGATTGGGGCCGGCTCCTCCTCCGTCGGTGTGCCACCAAATCCTTGCGTTCCATAAGCTAGGTCTGCTGAGCTTGTATAGAGTCGTGGTAATCTGCCACAGGTTCTCGGTGGGTTGAGCGGGGTTGTGAAATCTAGAGCCGTCGGGTTGAGGCGCCTTTCGATCCGTCTCACTGGGTCGAGACCTGATCCCACACCAAGGCTTTCAGCTCGCCCGTCATCATGCTATTCAGCTTGTCTTATTCCTCCACCTTCTTGAGCAGTATCTCCAGCATGGCCTTCATCTCTGTGAGTGTTGTTGAAGTCTTCCCAGCATCCTTGGATTGGTTTGTCTGATCCTCCACGCCGGTGTTTCTGGTATCAGCAGCGTTCTCATCTCTATCATTGGCCATCGTCTTTGGATCGGTTTCCAGGTGGCCTTCTGGTGTAAGATAATTTCAAATGCCCCTCCTTCTAGCGCCAAATTGTGGGAGTGTAAATCCACGCCAATTGAATTTGTTGAAGGTTTGTTAAGAGAGATGAAATTTCTGAATAAAAACCACCAAGAACACGAACAGAAATCCAAAGATGGTCTTTTTATTCAGCTGCTTAGAAAGATTTTTGTATGAGAGTAAAAGTACAGAGTTTTGCTAGGTAAAATTGCGGATGCCCTTTTCTGAGGGTGTACATGGGTATATATATAAGCCAGAGTCGGCCAAACATATTCCCAAGAGATAAGGAGGATCACATGTTTCTTCAGATGTTTTCCTTTCTTAAGTCAGGTCGGTGTGGGAGTCGAAATCAACACAATTAGAATTTGTCGGAGGTTTGTTAAGAGGGATGAAATTTCTACGGATGAACCACGAAAGGAAAGATCCAAAGATGGTTTTTATTAAGCTGTGTCGAAAAGCTTTCGTACAAGAGTTTGAGAGCAGAAAAGTCTAGGGTTTTTTGCTAAGTAAATTGCGGATCCCCATTTTCAAGAGATGTACATAGATATATATACTAGCTCGAGTTGGCTAGGTCAATCCTAAAGAGATAAAGAAAAACTTCCTAATCCTTCGGGACTTTCGTTTTAGCAAGTCGGCTTGACTGCGTGGGCCTTTGCATCGTTGTAGGCCGAAGATGGGCTTGTTGTCTTCGTATAAAAATGACTTCGGTCGCGTCGTCTTCTGGCATCGTGTAGACTTGACTTCGGCCAGACAGTTTCGTATGAAAAAGACTTCGGCCAGGATTGTCTTCGGCAGCTTTAACTTCGGCCAGGCAGTTTCGTATAAAAATGACTTCGGCCAGGATTGTCTTCGGCAGCTTTGACTTCGGCAAGACAGTTTCGTATAGAAATGACTTCGGCCAGATAGCTTTGTATAGAAATGTCCTTTGGCCGAAGTGGAGCTTGTTGGCCGAAGTGCCTTGTCGGCCGAAGTGCCTTGTTGGCCGAAGTCGTTGGCCGAAGTAGAGGCATGCCGAAGTGGCCTTGTTGGCCAAAATGCTTCGTTGGCCGAAGTGCCTTGTTGGACGCAGTCATTGGCCGAAGTGGAGGCATGCCGAAGTGCCTCGTCGGCCGAAGTCTCCCTTTGTTGCCGAAGTTGAGCTTGCCGAAGCCTCCTCTGTTGCCGAAGTGGAGCTTGCCGAAGTCTCCTCCGTTGCCGAAGTGGAGCTTGCCGAAGTCCCCTCATTCGTTGCCGAAGTGGAGCTTGCCAAAGTCTCCTCCTCCGTTGCCGAAGTGGAGCTTGCCGAAGTCTCCTCCTCCGTTACCGAAGTGGAGCAAAGCTTTGCCGATGTGAGCCAAAGCTTGCCTAAGTGGAGACAAGGCTTGCCTAAGTGGAGACAAGGTTTGCCTATGTCTATCCCGTCTTCGCCGAAGCGAGCCAAAGCTTTGCCGAAGTGAGCCAAAGCTTGCCGATGTCTCTCCCTTCTTCGCCGAAGTGGAGCAAAGCTTTGCTGATGTAAGCCAACGCTTGCCTAAGTGGAGACAAGGCTTGCCTAAGTGGAGACAAGGCTTGCCTAAGCGGAGACAAGGCTTGCCTAAGCGGAGAGAAGGCTTGCCTAAGAGGAGACAAGGCTTGCCTATGTCTCTCCCTTCTTCGCCAAAGTCTCCATGCCAAAGCGAGCCAAAGCTTTGCCGAAGTGAGCCAAAGCTTGCCGATGTCTCTCCCTTCTTTGCCGAAGTGGAGCAAAGCTTTGTTGATGTGAGCCAAAGCTTGCCTCAGTGGAGACATGGCTTGGCTAAGTAGAGACAAGGCTTGCCTAAGCGGAGACAAGGCTTGCCTATGTCTCTACCTTCTTCGCCGAAGTCTCCATGCCGAAGCGAGCCAAAGCTTTGCCGAAGTGAGTCAAAGCTTGCCGATGTCTCTCCCTTCTTTGCTGAAGTGGAGCAAAGCTTTGCCGATGTGAGCCAAAGCTTCCCTAAGTGGAGACAAGGCTTGCCTAAGCGGAGACAAGGCTTGCCTAAGCGGAGACAAGGCTTGCCTAAGCGAAGACAAGGCTTGCCTATGTCTCTCCCTTCTTCGCCGAAGTCTCCATGCCGAAGCGAGCCAAAGCTTTGCCGAAGTGAGCCAAAGCTTGCCGATGTCTCTCCCTTCTTCACCGAAGTGGAGCAAAGCTTTGCCGATGTGAGCCAAAGCTTGCCTAAGTGGAGACAAGGCTTGCCTAAGCAGAGACAAGGCTTGCCTAAGCGGAGACAAGGCTTGCCTAGGTCTCTCCCTTCTTTGCCGAAGTGGAGCAAAGCTTTGCCGATGTGAGCCAAAACTTTCCTAAGTGGAGACAAGGCTTGCCTAAGCAGAGACAAGGCTTGCCTAAGCGGAGACAAGGCTTGCCTAAGCGGAGACAAGGCTTGCCTAAGCGGAGACAAGGCTTGCCTAAGCGGAGACAAGGCTTGCCTATGTCTCTCCCTTCTTCGTCGAAGTCTCCATTCCGAAGTGAGCCAAAGCTTTGCCGAAGTGAGTCAAAGCTTGCCGATGTCTCTCCCTTCTTCGCCGAAGTGGAGCAAAGCTTTGCCGATGTGAGCCAAAGCTTACCTAAGTGGAGACAAGGCTTGCCTATGTCTCTTCCTTCTTTGTCGAAGTCTCCATGCCGAAGTGAAGCTTCCTTGGCCGAAAATGGAGCTGCTTTGGCCAGAATGGCCCTTCTTGTACTTAAGTGGACTCGTACAGAAAAGACTTAGGCACAATTTCGGCCTTGTCCGATTCCTCGTATTTCCATACTCAGTCATTTTCCCAATGATCACGGCTGGGTGGGTTTTGACCCCAACAGTCGGCCTGCTGGGCTTTTTGTCCAGGTTCGGCCCACTCCCGTTTGTGGGCTTGTTGTGAATTCTTTGTTGTGTTGGGCCAGGCTTGGTTTCGTCGAAACCATCTTCTTTGGTTCGGGTGACACCATGGTTCACAGCTCGGGTGACACCATGGTTCACGGCTCGGGTGACACCATGGTTTACGGCTCGGGTGACACCATGGTTCACGGCTCGGGTGGCTCGGGTGATACCATGGTTCACGGCTCGGGTGACACAATGGTTCACGGCTCGGGTGACACCATGGTTCACGGCTCGGATGACACCATGGTTCACGGCTCGGGTGACACCATGGTTCACGGCTCGGGTGACACCATGGTTCACGGCTCGGGTGACACCATGGTTCACGGTTCGGATTACACCATGGTTCACGGCTCGGGTGACACCATGGTTCACGGCTCGGGTGACACCATGTTTCACCGCTCGGGTGACACCATGTTTCACGGTTCGGGTAACACCATGGTTCACAGCTCGGGAGATACCATGGTTCACGGCTCGGGTGGTGATAGACGACAATCTCGATCCTTTTGCCTTATCCTCGATCCGTTTGGCTTGACCCCGATCCATCTTCTGAACATGACCCCGATCCGTTTGTTCTGCTGTGGGTTGCGACACCCGATCCGCCTACTTTTTCACGGATCAGAGTACTTGACCCAACTTTCCCCATGGGTCGTGACACCCGGTCTAACTTGTCTTGTCACGGTTAGGGGTACCCGAACCAACTCATCCATTCACGGTTAGGGGTACCCGAACCAACTCATCCATTCATGGTTAGGGGTACTCGAACCAACTCACTCTGTCGTGGTTAGGGGGCATCCGATCCAACTCCTCTGTTACGGTTAGGGGGCAGCCAAACCAACTCACTCTGTCGCGGTTAGGGGACACCCGAACCACGGTTAGGGATCCAGTTGCTAATGTTCTTTCATACTTAGCCATTTTCAATCGTTGATTCTCAAGAGGTAGAATCTGACCCCAATAGGGGCCGATCGCGAATAGTACCTTGGAACACATGGAAAAGAAATACCAGCACCTACGACGAAAAGGCTTATTGCGAGCATCATCACCAGTACGGACACCTTACTACGAATTGCAGAAGCTTCGGCGCCTTACTCGCAGCAAAACTTGTGGCAGGAAAATTAGGGGACGTAGTCAGCCTGAATGACTTTGAACACAATGATGAGGAAAATCAACCTAATCAAGACAACCGAGCCGACGAGCCCCTCAAGAGAGGAAGACAAACCGATGACGCAACACAACAGGAATCCCGAAGAAGGATTAACATGATACTGGAAGGATTCCAATTCTGCATGGATACCGGTGTCCGCAATCAAAGCATTCCAGCATAGAGCGGACACTACCGCCACCTGGGCCGCACCCACCAATTTGCCAAACGATGTGATTTCGTTCGAGCAGAAAGAAGCAGGCGGCATCGAACAGCCTCACAATGACCCACTCGTTATCGAACTGATTATGGCAGATCACGACATTTTCCGAGTATTGATAGATACGAGAAGTTCCGTCGACGTTATTTTCCGCGAAACTCTAAGACGTATGGAGATCAGTCTTTCCGAAGTAACAACAACTCCGAAGCCACTGACTGGATTTTCGGGAGAAACAACAATAACACTCGGAACAATCAAGCTATCCGTCTGAGCCGGTGGAGTAACAAAAATCATGTAATTTTTGGTGGGTGATCACCCCGCGATATACAACGTGATCATGGGAATGCCTTGAATAAATTCTATGAGAGCTGTCCCGTCAAACTACCATCTTTGCATAAAATTCCCGACGCAAAACGGAATCAAAATCATTCACAGAAATCAGAATAATCCCGAATTTGTTTTCTGGCTGAGCATAAGCTTCAGCATCCGGTAATAGGGTCAAACATAGAAACGAAGCGAAGGAAGTTGAAGATGAATCACGGAGGCTCGCGAAGAAGGACACGAACCAACTAGCAACCCAGAAAGATGCGTCGAGATCAGAGCCAAACTAGATGAAGCCATTAAAAAAGAATTGATCTCCTTCTTAAAAGAAACTGCATACTTTTTCCTGGGTAGCAGAAGATATGCCAGGCATTGGCATCGACGTAACATCTCACGAGCTGAACGTGGATCAAACTTTCAAACCGGTTAAGAAAAAGAGGAGAAAGCTAGGCTATGAAAGGGCAGAGGTTGTGAATGAGGAAGTAAAGCGGCTGCTGAAAGTCGGGTCAATCACCAAGGTAAAGTATCCGGACTGGATTGCCAACCCTGTCGTGGTGAAAAGAAGAACGAAAAATGGCGAGTGTGTGTCGATTTCACCGATCTGAACAAGGCATGTCTAAAAGATAGTTTCATGCTGCCATATATTGACCGCCTAGTAAAGGCAACAGCTGGAAACAAACTTTTGTCGTTCATGGATGCCTTCTCAGGATACAACCAAATCCTGATGAATCCCGAGGATAGAGAGTAGACGGTATTCATAACGGATCGTGGGATATATTGCTACAAAGTAATACCATTCGACCTCAAAAACGCTGTGGCGACTTATCAACATTTGGTAAACAAGATATTCTCATGATAGCTCGGAAAAAATAGAGGTCTACATAGACGACATGCTAGTAAATTCTCTCGAGGAGAAAGATCATGTTTCCCACCTAAAAGAATGTTTCGAACGGTTGAACTTGCACAACATGAAGCTCAATCCGACCAAGTGCAGATTCGCGGTGACGTTCGGAAAATTCCTCGGAGGCATCGAAGCAAATTCGAAGCAAATCAACGCTCTGATACAAATGACTTCACCAAAAACAAAGCGTGAGGTTCAACAACTTACATGATGCATTGCAGTGCTGGACAATTTTATTTTGCAATCTACCGACAAATGCCTGCCGTTCTATGATACCCTAAGAGGCAACAAAAAGTTTGAGTGGATTGATAAGTGTGAAGAGGGTTTCCAACAATTGAAAAACTACTTAGCAAGTCCTCCGGTCCTCGCAAAGCAGAGAACCCCTATTTCTGTAGACCATAATTTCTGCCACCGCAGTCAGTGGAATGGTTGTCAGAGATGAACGAGGTGAGCATAAACCCATTTTTATGCCAACGAGACCTTAACAGACGCAGAAACTCGGTATCCACAGATTGAGAAGTTAGCTCTCGTCGTGGTAATGTCTGCTCGGAAGCTAAAGCCATATTTTCAGTCGCACTCTATCATGGTACTAATGACCTTCCCCCTCCGAACCATCTTACATAACCCAAGTCAATCCGGAAGGCTTGCAAAATGGGCAATAGAACTCAGCGAATATGATATCAAATACAGGAGCAGAAGTTGTGCAAAATCCCAAGTGTTGACGGATTTCTTAGTCGAACTCCCAGCAGAAGGAACAGAGGAGCCGACCTCAGACTCCATTTGGACGCTTCACGTTGATGGCTCGTCCTAAGAACAAGGGTCCGGTGTAGGAATTCGTTTAACATCTCCAACAGGCAAAATTTTGGAACAATCATTTCGGCTGTCCTTTCGTGCATCCAACAATGAGGCGAAATATGAAGCCTTGATCGCCGGCCTAAAACAGGCTCATGGAATCAGAGTCCAGAGCATTCATGCATTTTGTGATTCTTAGCTGGTCGCAAACCAATTCAACGGAGAATACATAGCAAGAATTAGCGGCAACGTTCAGGAATTTCGAGTTAACTCAGATACCTTGTGGCGAAAATACCCCGTCAGGTGTGTTAGCAGCTTTAGCCTCAACTTCTAACCCAGGTTTGAAGAGAATCGTTCTGGTGGAATTCATTGAATATCCAAGCATTGACATCTCGGAACCGTTAACTTGATCACCCCATCAGAAGAGGAGCCCGACAACGATGAAGTAGCTGATATGGAAGACAATACACAACTGGTAGAAGGAGAATACGGCTGCGATAAAAAGTGGATGAGAGAAATCCGTGTCTACATCATGGATGGAAAGATTCCATTCGACAAATGGGCTGCGCGAAAACTCAAAGCACAGGTGGCTTGTTATATTCTGTTAGACGGGGAGGTTTTTAAGTGGAGGATCTCAGAACCATTAATGGCTTGCGTCGAAGGCACAAAGGCCAAGAAAATTATGGAAGAAGTCCACAGCGATTCTTGTGGCAATCACTCTGGTGGAAAAGCCCTAGCAATCAAGATCAAACATCACGGTTACTATTGGCCAACCATGGTAAAGGACTGCGAAAAATTCTCCGCTAAGTACGAAAAATGCCAGCGGCACGCTCCAACAATTCATCAGCCGACTTAGATGCTTTCATCAATTTTGGTACCTTATCCTTTTATGCGGTGGTCAATGGACATCGTCGGGCCACCTACATTTCATCTGGAAAAATATTATATGCCGACATGGAGTCCCATACCAAATCGTTGTTGGGATCGGTTTTCACCCCATCGAGATCAATTGCTGAAAAGACTAACTATGGAGAAAAAGCCTAGCCAAATGAATGTAAAGCCTAGCCAAACAAGCACAGACATTTGCCTCGGCATCAACCATAACTTCGGCTCGGCAGCAGAGCATAGAGGCGACGATCTGCGACCCCTGGTTCGACACCAGCGAACGGTGACGAGCCAGCATGTTGGCGAACCAACAAACGGTGACGAGCCAACATGTTGGTGAACCAACAAACACTTGGCTCGGCGACAGAGAAAAGCATTGACGAGCCAACGCTTGGCTAGGCATCATGAAGAAGTAAGCAACGAGCCAACGCTTGGCTAGGCATCATGAAGAAGTAAGCGACGAGCCAACGCTTGGCTAGGCATCATGAAGAAGTAAGCGACGAGCCAACGCTTGGGTAGGCATCATGAAGAAGTAAGCAGCGAGCCAACGCTTGGCTAGGCATCATGAAGAAGTAAGCAGCGAGCCAACGCTTGGCTAGGCATCAGGAAGAAGCGGTGACGAGCCAACATTTGGCAAACCAGCAAACAATGACGAGCCAACATGTTGGCAAACCAACGATGAAACTCCTCTGGCTCAGCATCAGGTCGAAGCATCTACGCGCCAAAACATCATGGTGGAACGACAAGCAGAACAGGACAAATGAAAAGACAAGGAGGCGACGAGCCGGATCTCTGGCGACCCAGCGAAACATCAAGCTTAACATAATGCTGGGCCGAAGTGACGAGCCGCAAGAGATTGGTGGGTCAAGATAGCAAGTCAAAGTGAGAAGCCCACATCCGAACCGACTTATACAAACAAGAGAAAGGAAATCCCGAAGAAGAAGGAAGTTTTCCTTTATCCTTTAGAGAAAGGCCTAGCCGACTTATTCTTGTTTAAATAGTTATGTACCTCCTTTCAAAAAGGGATCTGAAAATTGACCTAGCTAAACAATTTTTATTCTTTGCAACAGCTTTCAAAACAACTTAGATAATAAAAACCATCTTTGGATCTCCGTTCTTGGTTTTTTTTTCATTGAAGTTTGTCGAATCCCTAAAATTCTCTTACCAAATTTAGTTGTGCGAGTTTTGACTCTCACAATTTGGCGGCGTCTGTGGGGACTCTCAAACTTTCTGACACCTAAGAACCACCGAATACGAGATCTGAAACAATGACTACTGACGGAGACCAAAGTGGTGAAGACGCGAGCAACGTCGGCATCGACCTTCTTGGAGTAAGAATCAATCCATCGCCAGCAAACACGAAAAGCACCTCAGAAACTCTAACAGAGCAGAAGAACATGATGACTACGTTGCTGAAGAAGGCGGAGGAGCAAGACAAACTGAACAGCTCGCTTACGGAGAAAATCGAGGTTTTGGCAACAGAGAGCCGAGCCAGAAACACACGACTCGGAGGCACATGTTCGACATTGAATCCACCCTTAAGCGGAGCTACTAGACGACTTGGCTTAAACCCAACATCCCAGGATTTCTCAACACCACGGGACGCACCAAGGACTTTGGGAGGACTGCCACCGCCGCATCCAACTAACGAGCAAATACCCGCGGTGACAAGATCAAATATCACCGAGCCACCTCGGCTGATCCGAGGAGCGAGAGGAACCAGCGATGGATATGACCTACGCACTGACGGTGGGTCAGCTGTAGCAATCGTTCTCGACGAAGAAGGAGACTATACCGCAGAAAATCTCGCTGACGAAGGATTTTCACCAGCAATGACGGGAGCCGAGCCAGCGAAGGTGATACTAACCTAAACCGAGTCAAGAATTTAGCAAAGGAAGAAGAAAATCTCATGTGGTTCCAACAAGCGCAATACGATGACGAACCAAGAATGCCGAGCCGAGCCCAGAGAGAAGAGTTGGATGAAATCCGAGCCTCCGTGAACCGTGCCACTGCTGAGATGAAAGCCGTCAGATCCCAAGTTCACAAGGCAACCAGTAAAGTCCCGGAGATTGACCACATACTGGAAGAAGCACATAATACACCATTTACAGCCCGGATTACCAAGGCAAGGATTTCTGACCCAGGAAAGATCAAAGTTCGAGTCTACGAAGGGACAACCGACCCAAAAGAACACATAACGGCGTTTATCATAGCAATGGGCCGAGCCAATTTCAGAGAAAGGGAGAGAGACACCGGAATCTGTCTCCTATTTGTGGAGCATCAAAAGGGTGCAGCCCTCCAATGGTTTTCCAGACTAGAGCGGAACTCCATTGACGATTTCCAGCAGCTGTCTGCCGCTTTCCTGAAGCATAACTCCATGTTTATGGATCAAAGAGCCTCTGATGCCGACCTCTGGACATTGACTCAAGGGCCTACGGAGATATTACGAAGCTTCATGGGAAGATTCAAAGCAGTGATGTCAAAAGTCGAGGGCGTAAGCGACAAGGCCGCTGTGCTCGCATTAAAAAGGGCTCTGTGGTACAAATCGGAATTTCGAAAAGAAATTGCTTTGAATGCGCCACTGTCGATCCAAGATGCGTTGCACCGAGCCTCAGATTTCATAGTCAACGAAGAGGAGATGAAGGTTTTGTCTCAGAAGTATGGAGTAGCCAAAACGACGAACCGTTCCTTCCAAACTCCGATACAACCACCTCAGAAGAAGAATACTCAAGGAAACAAATATGTACACCACGAGAAACCCAATTTCGGAGGAGCCCACAACTACCACGTGGGGTCAGGCCGGGGCAAAATACCATGGAATACGTGGACACAAAATCAGAGTTCGTATGACGAAAAAGCTTATTGCGAGTATCATCACATGCACGATCACTCAACTGCAAACTGCCGAACGTTGGGAATAAAGCTTGCGGCGAACCTAGTGGCCGGAGAACTCGGTAACGCTGTCAGGCTGAAAGATTTCGGGCGAGAAGATGAGAAGGATCAGCCGAACCAGACAAACCAAAATGGCGATCCTCCCAAGCGAGGAAGGCGAGATGACAAGGCAACGCAGTCAGACTCCCGAAGAAGAATAAATATCATAATGGGAGGATCATAATACTGTTCAGACACGGTGTCATCAATCAAAGCATTCCAGCGGCGAGCCGATGCAAGTGTCAACTGGTCAGCACCTTCCAAACTTGCCAATGATGTCATCTCGTTCGAAGAAAGGGAAACCACCGGCATTGACCGACCGCATAATGACCCTCTCGTGATAGAATTGATAGTAGATGATTGCGACGTTGCCCATAGATGTGATTTTTCGAGAAACTCTCAGAAAGATGAATATAGATCTATCCAAAATCACAGCCGCGCCGAAGCCTTTAACCGGGTTCTCAGGAGAAACAACCATGACCCTTGGAATAATAAAGCTTCCCGTCCGAGCTGAAGAAGTAACCAAGATAGTGGAGTTTTCGGTTGCAGATCATCCTGCGATCTACAATGTGAATATGGGCACCCCTGGATAAACTCCATGCGAGCCGTACCGTCGACCTATCATCTCAGCATCAAATTCCCGACCCCCGGAGGATTCAAAACAATTTGGGGAAACAAAAAGGAATCACGCATTTATTTCCTAGCTGAGCACAAACTCAGAAACCCCGTCACAGAGACCACTACCAAGAGAAAGAAGATGAAGACTGACAGGGAACCCGAGAAGGAGTTGGCAAAACTCTTATAGCAATTACAGATTGCGGAGGATCGTGAGAGGAAGAGTAAACCCACCTGCGACCCCGTTGTTTCAGTAAATATTGATGGCAATCACCCTGAGCGCTGCATCGAGATACGGGCCAAGCTGAAAGACCCGATAAGGGGAGAGCTGATTTCTTTCCTTTAAAAGAACGTAAACACCTTCGCGTGGGAAGCAGAAGACATTCCCGGCATCAACATCAACGTGACATGCCACGAGCTGAATGTGGACCCAACCTTCAAACCAGTCAAACAGAAAAGACGAAAACTTGGACCGGAAAGAGCACAAGCATTGAATGACGAGGTGGAAAGATTACTACGCGTGGGATCAATAGTCGAAGAAAAGTACCCAGACTGACTCGCTAACCCTATAGTGGTTAAGAAGAAGAATGAGAAGTGGCGTGTATGCGTAGATTTCACCGACCTGAACAAGGCCTGCCCAAAGGATAGCTTCCCGTTTCCACATATCGATCAATTAGTAGAAGCCACAGCGGACAACCGACTCCTTTCGTTTATGGATGCTTTCTCCGGATATAACCAGATCCTAATGAACCCGGATGATCAAGAGAAGACATCATTCATCACAGACCGCGAAATATATTGCTACAAAGTGATGCCATTCGGGCTTAAAAAAGCCGGAGCAACTTACCAGCGGTTAGTCAACCGAATGTTCGCCAACCAACTCGGAAAGACGATGGAAGTTTACATAGATGACATGCTGGTGAAGTCTTTGGAAGAAAAGGACCACGTAATCCATCTAGAAGAGTGTTTCGAGCAACTAAATCGGCATAACATAAAGCTCAACCCAACCAAGTGCAGATTTGCAGTGACGTCCGGAGAGTTCCTTGGATATCTGGTCACTCACCGTGGAATCGAAGCCAACCCGAAGCAGATTGATGCGCTCATATAAATAGCGTCACCAAAAACAAAGCGTGAAGTCCAGAGGTTGACAGGACGGGTCGCCGCACTGAATCGGTTCGTCTCTCGGTCAACTGATAAGTGTTTGCCTTTCTATGACACACTTCGTGGGAACAAGAAGTTTGAATGGACAGAGAAATGCGAGCAGGCTTTTCAACAGCTGAAAGAGTACCTAGCCAGACCTCCAGTACTTACGAAACCAGTGGAAGGTGAACCATTATTCCTTTACACGGCCGTTTCAGCAACAACAGTAAGTGGAGTACTCATCCGGGAAGAGCGCAGCGAGCAGAAACCTATTTTCTATGTCAGACAAACTCTCATCGATGCTGAAACCCAGTATCCGCAGATGGATAAGCTGGCGTTGTCTATGATAATGTCCGCCCGGAAGTTGAGACCTTACTTCCAATCACATTCAATTATGGTTTTAACTACCTTCCCCCTGCGATCCATCCTACATAGTCCTAGCCAGTCTGGGAGATTGGCGAAGTGGGCAATAGAGTTGAGCGAATACGACATCGAGTATCGGAGCCGAACCTGCGCCAAATCTGATAGAACTCCCAGAAGAAGGAATAGAAGAGTCAGCTCCGAGCCCGATTTGGAGGCTCCACGCAGATGGATTATCATCAAAACAAGGATCTGGAGTGGGAATACGGTTAACCTCTCCAACAGGCAAAATCCTCGAACAGTCATTCCGCTTGGGTTTTCGAGCATCCAATAACGAAGCAGAGTACGAAGATTTGATTGCAGGAATGAGACTTGCTCTTGGACTCAAGGTTTCGCATGTCCAAGCCTACTGTGATTTGCAGCTGGTGGTCAACCAAGTCAGCGGCGAATATACAGCCAGAGATGACCGAATGGAAGCTTATCTGAAGATCGTCAAAGAACTGGCTGCACAGTTCGAAGAGTTCACATTGATAAGGATAATCCAGTAGAATTCATCAAACATCCAAGCATCAACCTCTCTGACTCCGTGAAAGCGATCACCCGCTCCCAAATAGCCAACCAGGTCGAAGATACAACCGGGGACGCCGGTGCCACCACTGTAGAGGAGGACCAAAACATGTCGTCTTCGACGAAAGACGAGACAATCGAGATATAGGAAAAGCCCAAACAGATCCTCCGGACGAAGGTGAAGCAGTCGAGATGGAAGAAGATCCTAAACAGACCGAAGGAGACTACCGATGTGACCAAGAGTGGATGGGAGCAATCCGCGTTTACATCATGAATGGCGAGGTACCATCAGATAAGTGGGCCGCTCGGAAACTCAGAGCTCAAGCTGCTTGATACGTTATATTAGACGGAAATGTCTTCAAGTGGAGATTCTCAAGACCGCTGATGGCCTGTGTCGAAGGCGCCGAAGCTAGAAAAATCGTGGCAGAGGTCCACTGCGGCTCGTGTGGCAACCACTCCGGCGGAAGAGCTTTGGCAATCAAGATCAAGCGTCATGTTACTATAGGCCGACTATGGTGAAGGACTGCGAGAAGTTCTCTGCTAGGTGCGAAAAATGCCAACGACATTTCCCAATGATTCATCAACCCACGGAGTTACTGTCCTCAATCTCAGCACCCTACCCCTTTATACGCTGGTCAATGGATATAGTCGGACCTTTACATAAATCCAAGCAAAAGAGTTTTCTGTTAGTCTTGACGGATTACTTCTCCAAATGGGTCGAGGCAGACTCCTATGCCAAATAAAGGACGTCCAAGTCGAGCACTTCGTTTGGAAAAATATCTTATGCCGACATGGGGTTCCATACGAAATTGTCACAGACAACGGCTCACAGTTTATCTCTACGCCACGCTATCCATAAGGGAATGGGCAAGCAGAAGCAGTGAACAAGACTATCCTAGAACTAAAAAAATGCCTTGATGCAAAAAAGGGACGTTGGACGGATGAACTCGAAGGAGTATTATGGTCACACCGAACCACTCCACGGCAAGCCACCGGTGAAACACCTTTCGCTCTTGTCTACGGTGCAAAATGTATCATCCCAGCAGAAGTCTAATTTCCTGGAGTCCGCCGCAGACTTCTTTCAGGGCAGGAAAGACTGAATCACCTTATGTTACTCGACGAGTTAGACTTGGTTAACGAACGAAGAGATCAAGCGCTGGTTCGGATTCAAAATTACCAACAGGCAGCGACTAAGTATTACAACACCAACATCAGAAGTTGCAAGTTCAAAGAAGGTGATCTGGTTCTCCGCAAGGTTTTTCAGAACACAGCCGAAATAAACGCTGGCAAACTAGAAGCAAACTGGGAAGGACCCTACAAAATCACCAAAATGGTTCGACCAGGAGTCTACGAGCTTACAAAAATGTTTGATGTTCCGATACCAAGATATTGGAACGCAATGACCTAAAGAGGTATTACCACTAAGTCACTTCGCATGAACTACGGGACGACTTGATCCCTAGAAAGGGTACGTAGGCAGGTCGTTTTCGGACGGGTTTAGTTGTCCCCCTCCTTAAACAGGGGGAGGGGGGGGAGAGTGGGTACGTATACATGTATACTCCCATATCTCGAACACGCGATCTTTCGCATTACACCTATAAAAGAAAACACAAACTTGTGTCCCTCGACCTACGCAAGTCACAAACTTTACATCCTTCGCGGATATCCTATCGCCTCGTCTGTTGTTGGCCACAATAGATGAACTACCACATCTTTTACGGATTTTAACCACTATTTCTATACGGGATAGAGTTCTCAACACCCTCTTACGGCTATAAAAGCGCGTTATACAAATTTCGATTAGGTATATCCTGGTCTAATATCCGAAAGGTATATCCTGAATGATATTCTTACAAATTTATTCTTAAAACTCGAAGTGAACTCTTAAACCCAGTAAACACCTCTCGGTACACTGGTCGTAAATATCTCCGAAACATGATACTAAACCTACCAGTTAGTATGAGATTTTAAATATCTTTCATTGTCAAAAGAATGGGAATGTAAGTCGGAACACCGCAAACCCTAAACTGACAACAGAGCACTCGATACAAAGATAACCATATGTTTTCTATACACGGTGGTTCGCAACATATCACAATATAGCAAAAAACAAAAACAAGAACGCGAGCAGAAATCTAACAAGGATGAAATATGTCATGCCAATGAATGGCAACCATTACGAAACTTAAGAGTGATACACAATAAGTTATTGGATAAAGCCGTCCAGGCACTTATGTTCGAAATACAAAAGAAAAGGTACGAATTAAAGGAGCATTGATCAGTTGGTAGGATCCAGCTCGGCAGCCTTCGCTTCGACAAGAGCAGCAACTCCAGGCGTACCGACATTGGAGCCTGCGAAATCTGCAATTCCGACTTTTGCTGCTGCATTCTCCACTGGCTCGCTCCCAAGGAGAGTGTCTACAAAGTTAGAGGAAACCGGTGAAAGCATCAGATCTTTCTTTAGCTTGGCCTCAATTCTCTCAAACTCATCAGTCGCATCGGCTAGTTCGACTCTCCATCCCTCTAACTTCGTTGCCTCGGAGTCCAGAGCAGGAGCGTCCTCTTTCTGCAGAATCTCGAGTAGCTGCAGATTACTATCGACTTGGGCTAAATCGAGCTCCTTCTCCTTTGCGGCCTTCAGCTCGTCGATGCTCTTCTCAATCTTGGCAAGCCGCTCCTGGAATTTTTCAGACATTTCTTGCCTCGCTGCCTTCCGGGCTTTTTTGATATTTGCCTCGTGCAAAGCGTTAGCAGCGATGAGTTGCCTATTTAGGAACTCAATTTCGGCAGCCTTTTTCTGCTTGGAGCGGTCCAACCTCATAGCCAAGTCGCCTGCCTTATTCCACTCATCCTTGAGAAATGCCTTTTCCTTTTCAAGAGCTTCAATCCGAGCCGAAGCAGTTGCCAGCTTGTCAGCTTGTTTACTCTCCAGCTCGGCGTCCTTGCGGGCATCGTCGATCCGACGCCTATCCTTTCGGACATTGTGTTCAAAGGCAGCAACGATCTTGTTGATGGATGCGACAAACTGATCACAGGAAGAAACAGTCAGTATTTAGTCGTTTTTACTCAAAACAAAATAAGCAATCTCCAAACATACCTTGGTGCCTCGGAGCGACATGTCAGCATATAGGTCGCCATGAGAAAGCACATCAAGAGGTGGCAACTTATCTCCCGAACAATGAACCTGTGAGAAGAGAGTCGCTGAGGCTGCTCGTCGTTACATATCGGCTCGGATCCTTTGTGTCTAAACGTTGGCACCGGCTCGTCATTGATCTTTCTCTGCTTCTTGTTAGAGATATAGTAGGCTCGGGAGTTTTTGATCTTCCAGAATTCAAGGAACTGCCGAAGATGGGAAGCGCGAACGGTCACGTCACATTCATAGCTCTGAACCAGAATCCCAACTAAATGACACATCCCCGTGGAGTAATTTGGCTCGGCGCTAACCCATGTTTGGACAAGAAGCGGATGATCAATCCGGGAATTGGAAACCAAAGCAGGCTTTGGTAAAAGAAACTCTCGTAAAGAGCAAAACACCCAGACGGCGGAGTCTCGGCTCGGTCTACAGAGGTAGGAACAATCAAATCAACATCCTCCAAAATATTGAATCGATGCCTCAACGCTTCCAAGGATTCAGCTGTGCCCAGAGACGAACCAGGTGGGTCAGGTCGTCTCTTAGAATTTTTCCTTTTAGGCTTTTGCCTCATCGATGTGCTAGCCTGGTGGCTCGCAAACAGTCTCTCCAACCGCACCTTTTCTGCCTCGTCAAGAGTGTATTCTTCTGGTTCGGCTTTGATTTCTTCAAGAGCCTTCTGTATCAAACTCGCCTCGGCATCTGCCTCGGTATCAAAAGCTTCGTCAACCAGAGACGGGACAGTAATCTGCAGCTAACCTAGCGGAGAACTGGGTTCAACTGGCTCGGTAACCTGTGGAGACAACACCATCTTGCGTCCAAGCAACGAGGCCGAATTTGCCGAGCCCACAGAATCTTCCAGCTCGGCGATGTGAGACATTGGGGATTTTGGCTTGGAAGCACACTAATACTTAGCAGAAATCGAAAAAATTTCGGCTCAGAGGAACGGAAGATCAGGGAGGTATTGCAACCCAGATGACGATGGATCGGAAAATACAAGCGGACACCAGAAGAGTTTGAAGATGGATCGGAAAATGCAAAGGCTCGCCGAGCCACGTTTGAAGATGGGTTGGAATATTCAAAGGTTCGGCGGCGGCAGTGCAGAAAATGATAAAGACCTAGCCAACAACTTAAAACAAAAAGAGAGAAAAGAAGAGAGAGAAGAGAGCTACCTGATTTTTCGGAAATGAAGAGAAATGAGTTATGAGGAGTGCGACGAGGATATGAACTTATAGGCATTAAAAACCATAGCGCGTGACGCCACGCGACCTCGGAAACACGCGAAAACGGTTGCAGTTCCCAATAAAGTTATGGTTGTGACAAGAATACTCCGTCACCGAGCCAATACTATATCCAAGCTAAAAACAAATCAAACTCAGCAAAATGATTCGGCAGTATTGCAACGGTTCGGCAGTCAGATAATTCAGGGTTATGGCAATGATAGTTGCCAAGGTAACTCATAATAATGTCAAGGCCAAATACGGCTCGGCAACATGACAAACTTGAATTAATATCGTGAGCCAAAGTGGCTCTGTAACCTAAGTGACAAGATGGATCGGCAGCGCGCCAAGGAGTTGGCTCGGCGACATGATACTCTAGTGTTGGCTCAGTAATAAAACACCTCGGCATGTGTTGTCCCAGATTCAGTAAAATCAAGCAGGACACCGAGCCAAGAAAGCATGCTTCGGCCACATGAAGATACGGCTTCGGTAACACTATCAGTTTGGCTCGGCATATATCAATGGCCGAATGACAACTTCAACGCAAATTTGGCTCGGTAGCCCAAAGATAGTTGATCTCGATCTCGACTCTTCACCTCGTCACTATTATCAATAATACCACCGAGCTGGAGGCTAACTGTTGGGGTCGGTTTTCACCCATCGAGATCAACTGCTGAAAAGACTAAGTATGGAGAAAAAGCCTAGCCAAATGAATGTAAAGCCTAGCCAAACAAGCACAGACATCTGCCTCGGCATCAGCCATAACTTCGGCTCGGCAGCAGAGCGTAGAGGCGACGATCTGCGACCCCTGGTTCGACACCAGCGAACGGTGACGAGCCAGCATGTTGGCGAACCAACAAACGGTGATGAACCAACATGTTGGTGAACCAACAAACACTTGGCTCGGCGACAGAAAAAAGCATTAACGAGTCAACGCTTGGCTAGGCATCATGAAGAAGTAAGCAACGAGCTAATGCTTGGCTAGGCATCATGAAGAAGTAAGCAACGAGCCAACGCTTGGCTAGGCATCATGAAGAAGTAAGCGACGAGCCAACGCTTGGCTAGGCATCATGAAGAAGTAAGCAGCGAGCCAACGCTTGGTTAGGCATCATGAAGAAGTAAGCAGCGAGCCAACGCTTGGCTAGGCATCAGGAAGAAGTAGCGACAAGCCAACATTTGGCTCGGCAGCAAGGAGAAGCGGTGACGAGCCAACATGTTGGCAAACGGTGACAAGCCAACATGTTGGCAAACCAATAATGAAACTCCTCTGGCTCGGCATCAGGTGGAAGCATCTACGAGCCAAAACATCATGGTGGAATGACAAGCAGAACAGGACAAATGAAAAGACAAGGAGGCGACGAGCCGGATCTCTGGCGACCCAGCGAAACAGCAAGCTCAACATAATGTTGGGCCGAAGTGACGAGCCGCAAGAGATTAGTGGGCCAAGATAGCAAGTCAAAGTGAGAAGCCCACATCCGAACCGACTTATACAAACAAGAGAATGGAAATCCCGAAGAAGAAGGAAATTTTCCTTTATCGTAGCCGACTTATTCTTGTATAAATAGTTATGTACCTCCTTTGAAAAAGGAATCCGAAAATTGACCTAGTTAAACACTTGTTATTCTTTGCAACAGCTTTCAAAACAGCTTAGATAATAAAAACCATCTTTGGATCTCCGTTCTTGGCTTTTTTTTTCGTAGAAGATTGTCGAATCCCTAAAATTCCCTTACCAAATTTAGTTGTGCGAGTTTCGACTCTCACAATCGTCACGGATAACAGTTCGCAGTTCATCTCAACCCGTTTCGAAGTTTTCTGCGAAAAATAAAAATAAGTCTCAGCAAGTCCATGCCGTGTTACCCATAGGGTAATAGACAAGCCGAAGCAGCAAACAAAACAATCCTCGACGGTTTGAAGAAACACCTTGATGCAAAAAAGGATGTTGGGCCGACGAGCTGGAAGGGGTCCTTTGCTCTCATCGAACAACTCCGCGACGAGCTACCCGAGAGACACCATTTACACTTGTCTATGGAATGGAATACGTGATCCCACCAGAAGTGGAGTTTCCCGGGATTTGCCGTCGACTCCTCCCAGGACAAGAAAGACTAAATCACTTAATGCTGCTTGATGAACTAGATTTGGTGAATGAGCGACGAGACCAAGCACTTATTGTCATTCAAAATTATCAACAAGCCACAGCCAAGTACTACAACTCCAACTTTCGCAGTCGGAAATTCAACGAAGGGGATCTAGTTCTCCGAAAGATTTTCCAGAATACATCAGAAAGAAATGCGGGAAGCTGGGAGAAAACTGGGAAGGACCGTACAGAGTTACAAAAGTGGTCCGCCCGAGAGTATATGAGCTCGCTAACATGGTCGAAGTTCTGGTACTAAGCTATATAATTTACGAACTATGGGGCGGCTTGATCCCCGAAAGGGGTACGTAGGAAACCCATCTCCGGATGGGTTCAGCTGTCCCCTCCTCAAAAAAAATGGGGGGGGGGGAGTGGGTACGTATACACTTATACTCCCATCTTTGTAACACGAATTTTCGGATGCATCATCTTATCAAAACAGACACTTTGGCATACTTATCGCCTCGCAAAACACCAAGTCTTATCAGACACTTCGGCATACTTATCGCCTCGCAAAAAACACCAAGTCTTATCAAAACAGACTAGATTTTTCTTTTTTTGTTTGTTGATGGCCACAACCATGAACTCCTACATACTTTTTTGGATTTTTACCACTACATCCTCTACGAATCTAAGCGCGCTATACAAATTTTCATATCGGAGCGGGTACATAGGAGGATATGTGCTCGTAAACCGAAGTAAGTATTCAAAAATGCAGTAATACTTGTTCCTTAACATTGGTCCTTGACATCTCATAACATAACACTTCGGTTCAGATTTAATACAAAAATGAGCCGAAAATCCGTTAACAAACTAATGGATAAAGCCATCCAGGCATCTTGTTCTTAAAATAAAGAGACAACATACATAACATAGCTTAGGTGAGATTGGGATCTACAGTCTCCTCGACGATACGGCCAGCGGCGGGAGTACCAGCATTGGATCCAGAGAAATCTCTTACACCAACAGCCGTCGCGGCATTCTCTAACGGTTCACCATGAAGCATAGAACTAACCGAATCAGATAAGACATGAGACATTGTCAGATCATTTCTTCACCTCCTATTCGATCTTTTTGAACTCCTCATGGGCCTCAGCCAGCTCGATTCTCCATTCAGATGGCTTAGCCACCTCGGTATCCAAGGTCGGCGCATTATCTTTCTTGAGAATGTCGAAGAGTTGGAGATTGCTATCCACCTATGGGAGATCAAGCTCTTTCTCTTTGACCTCCTTTGGATCCTCAAGATTTTTCTCAATTCTAGCAAGAATCCCTTGGAACTTCTCAGCCATCTCCCGCTTTGCCGCCTTCTGAGCTTTCTTCACGTTTACCTTGTGCAAGGCATTCGCAGCGACGAGCTGCCTCCTCAGCTAATCAATCTCGGCGGATTTACTTGCCTGTGTAGCTTCCTGCTTCATACATAAATCCTCGAGTCTAACCAGTTCATCCTTAAGAAATGTCTTCTCTTTCTCAAGGGCACTAATCTGAGCCGAGGAGGATTCCAGCTCGGCCGTGTGCTTGCTTTCAAGACCATCAAGCTTTGTCTTTGTCTGCAAGGAATTTTTTCTCGCCTTGGCGATTCGTCGCTTGTCTTTTCGAGCTCCCCGGTCTTAAGCAGCGATAATCTTGTTAATTGACGCCCTAAACTACAAGTTAAGAATATAAGGTCAGTGTTCGAGGCCCTTAGAAAATATTAAAGAACTTTGCTCTGAAACGGTTACCTTGATGTCACATAAGGACATATCAGCATACAAATTGCCTTCGGAAAGAGTATCAACAGGAGAAAGACGATCACCGGGAGATTTGATTTTGGAAAGGAGAGAAGCCGAGGCAACGACATCCTTGTAAACATGCTCGCCCCCGTCTAGAGCTATCAATTGGGCTGTCCGCGTTCAAATGGACTTGTCCAAGCGAGCATTTTTTTTTGCGGACAAAGATGGTCATGTCCACTAACGACCGTGTCCACTAACGACCGCATCCAATAACGACCGCGTCCAAATGGGCTTGTCCACATATCATAAAAGAACATATAGTGTAAAATCCAGAAAAAAAAAATTTGAATCAAAAGTCTTCTTTCTCTTCAAGCAAATAACAAATATCCAAAAGACAAAGACAAAGACAAAAGTATCAAATCCAGAGAAAGAAGATAGAGAAGTCATACAAAGTTTAAAACAAATATCCAAATACAAAAGTATCAAATCCAAAGACTAAAACAATGTAACAAATATCCAAAGACAAAGTATTAAAATCATAAGCTTTTTCTTTCTCTTCCTCTTCAAGAATCCAAACCTTAAGTTTCTTCTTCTTCCTTGTCATCTTTGATGTACTCAAATTGATCACCTCAAAATAGCAAAACCAAATAAAACTTTATAACGACAAATCTGATTCAAAGATGACAGAAGAACATAATCTAATTCAAAGATGACAAAAGAACATAAGCAAAACCAAATAAACAAACATATCATCACAATGAAAAACTAACTTACTAATCTCTTGAAAGCTGCGTAACCAATTCCTTGCACAAATCAACGCTTGCACATTTGTAGGAAGAAGACAACTCCTATATTTTTTAAGCACACAACTTCATATGCTAAATGATGATTCCGAAGCCACCGTTGTAATAGGAATACTAAGCACGTCACAAGCCATACACGACAACTCTTTAAAGCGATTTGTATTATCTTTCCAATATGCCAAGACATTTAAACTTTTAAAGGCAACCATATCTAGCACCGGCTCATCCAAATATTTGTCTAACTCTGATTTTCCACTAGCACCAGCTGTTTGGAAAAAAATGCATAAAAACCCTGAAAAATGCATTAAAATGACATCAATTTCCTCTCTGTTTCTACTCTGTTTATTCACTTAACTAAGCTTTCATGACTTAACATTCCAACAGAAACATTCAAAATGGGTTTCTACTAAATCAGTTTACTTCAAAACAGAAGTAAACACCAGTCTCCTAACCAAATGCAAATTTCAAAACATAAAAAGTACAGAAAAAGCTTACATCGTATCCTGGTAGAATGTTTTCTGCCAAAGTGTTTGTTTATGAAGTTCTTGCAGTGGTTTTCTTTGGAATTTTCTTATAAACATCAAAACGTTTGTTAATCTTTTTACGCTCATGATCCAACCTAGAATTACTAGGGTATGCATCTAAGGTAGTGAAGCAATCCTCTAGGAATGTTAACTTCAACCTCGGATCAAAAACCGCAGCAATAGCAAGTATATCACTATATTCCTCCCAATATTTGTCAAACTTTAGCTTCATAGTTTCCACCATTTCACGAATTTTCCCATCATCAAATTCCTCATAAGCTCTCAACCAACTCTCAATCTTCCAAACGTGCATAAAATACAAATTTGCAGTAGGATAAGATGAGCCAGAAATCAGATTTGTCATTTCTGCAAATGTAGCTAAGAACTCACATATCAACTTTCCTCTTGTCCACTCTAAATCAGATGGATAACTCTTATAACTTGTCTCTACCTCTGCATGATTACCCAACGCATCTTTAAACATGATGGCTCTAGAGAGCATAAGATGAGTAGAATTCCATCGAGTTTTTACATCTAAAATCAGACCTGCTTTAGCTTCAATTCCAACGGTTTCCACACAGCTTTGAAACATTTGTTCTCTAGACTCACTTACCTTCACAAACTTTACATTATCTCTGATTTTCTCAAAAGCTCATCAATCACGGCTAGCCTATCTTGCAAAATCAGCATATATACGCATCTTACATGAAAAAACTCTCCATTACACACCAAATCTTTTCAAAGTTGTCTCTTGAGAATGCCTTGCATGTTATCCTTTGATGAAACATTGTCCACCGTAATAGTAAACACTCTCCTCTCTAAACCCCATTCTTTCAACAACTCCATTATGTTCATAGCAATAGCAACACCAGAATGTGGAGGAGGAAATGCACAGAAAGACAGTATCTTTGTTTTCAAATTCCAGTCAGAATCAATGTAGTGCGCAGTCAAAGATATGTAACCCTCAATAGTAACAGCTCGCCAAAGATCAGTTGTCAAACAAAATCTACCAAGAACTTCATTCAAGATCTGCCTAAGTTTCTTTTTCTCCTTCTCAAAGATCTTTAGACAATCTGCTGCTGCAGTATTTCTACTCCAAAACTCAATACTAGAATTAGCGTTAGCAAAAGCCTCTCTTATCCTTCTATACTCAACAAACGAATATGACAGATCATGTTCAATGATTGCCACTGCAATCATTTCACGAAAACCATCATATCAAGCTTTCTATTGCTACTTCCAGGAGTACTTCCAGGAGTCTTTGAACATATTGTCATATGACGCAACAAACAAGTAGTTCCACTCCTATGTAGATCTAAGCAATAAGGATGATTGCAATAATTGCAACGGATATTATTCCTACCATCATGTAATTTCTCTCCAACAATTGTAAAGTTACGCCAACACTTAGAATACCTACGTTTATGTGTACCTTTTCTATTCTCAGTAGTACTCACTAGAGAATCATCTTCTATATGATTGCTTTCATCCTGATCCATCATATCATCCCCACTCATATGGTCTTCATCGTTCGTGTTTAGAGTATCTTCGTTATCCATCTGAAACAATAACACAAATAGTTTAAACACTAAGATATCAAAAACCACAGATCATATATGGTTTCAAAAACACTGCTTGATTGGTACTAATCAACAGAACAAGTAAATCAGAACATAACATCCTAATCTCATACTTTCATATCAATTTCCAGAAACAAGCAATTCAATTAGACGTAAGAGCTACAACATCAAACAATTTGAAGAACCCACCAAATGAGAAACATTCAAAATGGTTTTCTGCTCTCAAGTAGTAGCATCTCCATTGTTGTGGCTTATAACAATTCATGAAAACTAAGGAAAGGCTTTTCAAGACGAGAACAAAAACACACTGTAAATCAAAAGATCGAGGTCAAAATCAACCACCAATAGCTCATTGAAGAAAATCTCTAGCAAATAACACAAATAGAAAATCTCATCGATCCATCACATACGTGATTCGGTACACAAAGAAACAGACATCGATTTTACATACCTCGGAAATGGGTTCTTTAAGAGCTTTTCGAGTGAGCCAAAACCGGATCTTTAAGAGCTTCTCAAGATGCCTAGAAATAACTCTAACAATGGTGGTCGAGCTTTTTAAATCCTCATGAGCCCTCAATCTTCGAATCAAAATCGTCCCCTCACCATCTCTCGTTTCTTTGCAAATCCCACGAAAGCTTATGAGAAACCCTTTTTCCCGATTTCACAATCACCTGAGAGAGATATCCGAAAGAGACTTTGAGAATTCGGCGTAGAGAATTTTTTTTCCCCAATTTGATAAAAGTTTAAAACCCTAGATTTTAAAGTAGTTGGGCATGTCCAATGACCATGCGATCTGACCCACTTTGACCGCGGACAAAGTTGGACAAAACCCATTTGGACTGCTTCTTATTTGGTCATGACCATGACTGTCCAGTAATGTTTTGGACAGGGCTGGTCCATGGACAACCCGTCCAATTGACAGCTCTACCCCCATCATGCTTAAACAATATTACCGCATGATTGGAAGGATCGTCTTGTTTTTGCTTCTTCTCGGTATTTTCCTCTGCAATACCTTTCCCTTTTTCAACATTGGAAGCAGGACGCTTCCGAGATGACGGCCTGGCCTCCTTGGATTGACACGGAATCGGAGGAGGATTGGAATTAGAAGGAATTCCAGACACGACCTACTGCGTCGTATCATCAACTCCTGGCTCGGCGACGCCCAAAAGATTGTCTTGAGTTGCCTCGGTATCAGTAATACCATCTGTAACTTCATCCTGATTTGTGATCAGAGCATCGTCAACCCCCCCGAGCCAATCCAGATACCTCCTCAACATCCCCGAGAGATGCATCAGCTCCTTCTGCATTTTTCTTCCGAGCCTTCTCCTTCATTTCCCTCACCTTTGTGCCTGCTTATCATGAAATGTCATCCATTTGCCCATTAACTCTACAATATGTAACTGAGGCGCAATGGAAGATTCCGAGCTAGTGGATACTTCGACACCAGCGAAGCGAGCCTTTGCTTTCTCTACACGTGCTAAGGAGAAGTATTTCTCCCAATGAGTCTTCCCACCGGCAAGTGTGTCTCTGAGTATGTAGGTATCTTCTGGAAACATCGGGACTAGATGATGAATTGCAAAAGAGGGGGAAAGATTAGTAGACCTGAAAATAAAATAAGATCGGAGTAGTCTGTAGGTCGGCTACCAATGGGTCCCCAGCTCGTTTTGACTTTTCCAAGGCAATCTCTGGCAATCGCCACGTCGGTTATAGGAACATAGTAAAAATAACTCCCCCAGTCATTGTCTTTGCTTTTGAACCCTTCAATTATTTTGCAATTTTTTTTGGGGGAGATATATTACGTCTGAGATTTTGAAACAACAACAGGAAAAATAGATATTCTTAGCAGTCGAAAACCGCTATCTAACGATATCATAACGTTGTAAAAAGGGCTCTATCTGCTCCCGTCATAATAGATCCGACACTTTAGATAGCGGTTTTAAGCATTGCTATTGTATTTTGAGTTAATATATCGCTTTTCGATATGCAATATTTAAATAGACAATAGCGATTATGTTTTGCTGTTAATTTTTTTATTTATAGCATTTTCGGAATTTTACAATAGCACACGACATATGTAATAATTTATGTAGTTATATAGCATTTTATTTTGTATACAGGCGTTCATGTTGCATTTTTTTTTGTGATTTTAGAAATATATATATATATATATATATAATTTTGTATTATGTAAACATTTTTGTGTATTTATACAGTATTTGTACACTTTATATACATTATAAATTTTGTTGTTTGCTGATACAAATTAAATAATAAAATGCGATATCTATATGGTTTTACAACATGTAATTTTACAAGATAGTACATAAACTTAAACTAAGTTCAAGGGTTTGAAACTTCTTTGATATGATCAACGTAATCAGTTTCTGAATTTGGTCTCCATGTACTATTACTGCTCCAGGGTTTGAAACTTCTTTGATATGATCAACATAATCAGTTTTTTTCTACAAGAAAATAAAGAATTTAATGTCAGTATAAGTATCTGTATGAAGAACAGACCTCTAGGGTTGCTCAAATGGGTTGAATGACAAAAAAGTAAAGAAAAGGAAAACCAGTAATTTACCTCATGATTGAAGTTACGCCTGTATAGAGGAGGTTTAGTATGGTTAGCTCATCATCCTACACTGGCCAATAAGAGAAAGAAGGACAAATAAAGTGTTCCATCAAGCAATGCATAATACAGGGAAGCAAAGAACAATGCAAGTTTAAAGACATGGGGGTCGAGTTAATACCATGTTTCCAACAGCCACAAGGGTCATTCAGCCGGAACCCAAAAGAGAGTCAGCCAGCCGAAACAAACCTAACTTTTACTGAAACCCTTTTCATTCAGCCAGAACCAAAATAAGTCAACCAAAACACCTTACTTTGTAGCCACACAAACCCATGAATAATCAAAATCAAAGTAACGATTAGATAGGGAAAAGTTAATGGAAGTCGCATTTGAATCAAAATTATCCGTGAAGGATGAAAAGAGTAACTGTACTTGTGGAGAAGGAAGCATATAACTCTCTGCAGATATTTGTGTACATGAAAAAATAAAGGAAATCTCTTTCAGAATCGATAAAGCGAGATATGTAGAGAGAGGAAAATGGTGAGAATAATACCTTGTCGATAAGTTTTGGGTACAGATCTACAAGTTTGTCGATGTTTGTCGGAGACAAATGAGGAGTCGAGTCGGCCAACGGATGCGAGAACGATGAAAACTATCTCTAGCTTCTTCGAGTCAAGGTGGGAAGAATCAGAAAAGTTGGAGGTGGGAAAGAAGAAGAAGACCTAACATGAGTCTCAGTTCTTCTTCGGACTCGAAGAGACTGAAGAGAAATGAAGGAGTGAAACCTTCTCATTTGCTCCGTTTCTAAAAGTTTAAACATCTGTTTTAGATGGCATGAGTAAAGGTTGAGATTTGGCCACGTCAGCGATCCGAGTGAAACTTTCTCATTGGCAACTGTTTCTGAAGGCATAAAAATGTGTTTTCCATGCCATTTTACAATTTATAAAAAATATATATAATTATGTATTGGCTAATTAATTTGTTTATGAGTTATTTACATGATTAGAGATTTTTAAATAATTAATTAACAAAATTTAAATTTTTTTAAAGATTTAAAATGAAAATTATGGTAACCCATAATGTTACCTAAAAAAACATGTACACTAATCTTCTTATTGTATAAACAACATCATCTTGTAAAAACACAATAATGTTGCTATTGACAATTAAATTAAGGATTTGTATTTAATATTCTCTAATTTGTATAAAATTATTATTAACTACTAACTAAAACAAAAATAACCGTAAACCCTATACCTTAAACCCTATATCCTATACCATAAACACTAAAAATATACCAAAAACCGAATCTCTTTATTATTTCTTTATTTATATTTAGTAGTGTCTCATTGTTAACTTATAAAAAAAATTAATTCAAACCCTAAACCCTAAACCTATAAACCCTAAACATTACATCTAATCCATTAATTCGATTTTTGTGGAAATATTTTAAGTTTGTGTTGTGCATTCCCAATTTGTTATTGTTTTTGGTTGGAATGAAGATATTTAAATGTCAAGATTATAAATTTATAATGAAGCTAAATAGGTGTAAATAAATAAAGCTGAAAACTAAATATATTTACATATGTTCGAAAGTACTTATTCAAGTACTAAGTACTTAGAGAAAGACAAAGTAAAGTGCATAAGACAAAGTAAAGTCCATAAGACAAAGTAAAACAAAGTTTTATAACTTTTCAACACTAAATACTTAAAAAGTCTCAAACAAAGACAATCTTGTCATTAGGCCAAGCCACTGTTGTGCCTATTGCATCAGAAATGAATTTCACTTCTGAATTTGGTCTCCACACTCTTGCATCATCAATCTTTGAAACATCAACCCATACCTTGGTAGCATTGGGACCTAATGGTTTGAAATGGACTAGATATGCAGGATCAGTTGAACATACTCGGCCCTCTGCAACAGTTTTACCAGAATTTTAGCAATCCAAAAGGATGCACTTCTTCTTTATTGCTTTGCTGCTACCAGAGGTGTTACTTGCACTCTACCACATCATCAAAATATAATACACATATATTCATCAGAAATCCATCATGGCAACATCAAAAAAATGAAATACACATCACAACAACATCAAAACTTATCCCATGTGATCTTCTCACTGCATCCTCTCCTGCATTATGATTAATTATTTCTATATATTCAATTTGCCATGCGATGTCTGCATCGAGTGCATCAGCCATCAGAAGTAATTCAGCAGTTGGCCTCCACAGATAAACCGCCTCCTTCAGAACAAGGTCAACCTTCACAATGGCAGCATTTAGACCCAGAGGAATGTTGTTGATCATTCGTTTTGGATTAGTGGAACACAAAACACCCTCAGCAATAACTTCACCATGGACATTCCAATCATAAATTTTGCATCTTTGAAGTGACTCATCTGAATTTGTACCCTAAGGAGACATGCATTTATATTAGCATATAATATATGAGCTTGAAAGTTGTATTTGCAGGGTCAGAATAAAGTAACTAAACTCTTTAAAAATTACCTCGGAATCAGAAATCTAATATGTACATGGGGAGACGCTTTCATCCAAAAATCACCTTATCAGGTGGCCAAAGAATTTTGAGTCCCACAACTTGCACAAGTGAGAACATGGTTGGCGTAGGCCTCCACAAAGATGATTATGTGTCTAGTTTTGACAATAACAGCCGCCGCATTAGGACCAAGTGGAATACGACCAATCTTGTATACTGGATCAGAAGAGCAAAATTCTCCTTCCCCGACAACGACATCTTCATACGAAAACCAATCGAGCAGCTAACACCCAACTCCTCTGCTAACATCACTTACCTCAGATTGAGCTCCCACATCATCAGAGTGTTTCTGACAAGAAGATAGGGAATTGTTAAATGAGCTTCTTATAATGGCCTCAAAAAAAACTAGTAGACTTACCTTTTTTTCCAGCTAAGTCATGTACTGCATTTTTCAAGTCTTTAATCTGGCTAAGCAACTTAGCTTGGGTTGCTTCAAGCTTCTGTACATGTGTGTCTCTAGCCTGGAGGAATGCCAGTTTGGTAGCAGTAATCCCTCTGCCCAAACCTCTAACTCTTCCACGTCTGTCTTTCCCCAAAACTTGACTGACAACATCTTCTCTTATGTTATCATTGGCTGTGGAGTCCATTTGACTATCGATTGATTGTATTTGTTCCTGAGACACAAATATATCAACCAATTATGCCTAACTTTTTTTTTTATGAAAACTTGTAAATAAAACATTTATAATAATTTGATAACTTCTTACAATAGTCTCAGCAAATTCAGGCACACAGGTGTTCCATTCGCGTGAGTGTGTCCTGCTATCCATACCTTACTTCTAGTCACCTTACTGGGGTTTGAATTCTTTTTTTTCTACAAGCAGTACTTAATATAAGTGATATGAGCTATGCTTCTTCTATCGAAAATACAATACAAAAAAAACAATTACCATTTCTTGTGCCAGGCGAAACATTCCTTTGCGGCTAGTGGTGTGTGGAATCTGAGCCCTCCTTAAGTTCATGTATCTCTCACTTGTCTCCTATAAAATCAATCCACAAGTAGACATTATTGAATCTGCAAAGCAAATACATGTACCAGAGATGAAAACATTAAAACCAGACTGCACCTTAAATTCCGTGCTAGTCCTGCTTTTCACCCAATTGTTCCACTTGGCAAGAGATTGGATGTTGCTTGGTTTAAACTTCAGTCGCTGCGCGTGACTTCCCATAGATCGAAGTTGGTTCACAAGTCTAGATTTAGATGTCCTCCACAAACAACCCATCTGCTTGAAAACCGCATCTTTTTGCCACTCTTCTTGCAAATTAAACCTCACCTATAAGAAATGTGAAAGTTATATGTACACATTCATACTAACTAAATGATGAGTATTGTAAATAAAAAACAGTATACCTGAATTTTCTCCCACAATGTGTCCTTTGTCTGATCATCAAGTTTCCTCCAATCATCGAGTAGTACCGGAACATGCTCCCTCACCAGAGGACCAAGAAACGATGAAAGTGTTATTGATCCATCTCCTGCATATTCACCCAGAGATGTAAATTCTACCTCAACCTTGGCCAGAGGGTCTTTTGTGACTTTACGCATCTTGGTCAGTCCCCTTTTTCTCTTTGTGTTCGAGTTCGACTGTTGGGGCTGTACTTCTTCAGTCGTCGGGATTGAACCTCCTCCAGTGGAAGCATCCATAGTTTCATCTTCAGCAGCCTGTGAAGGTTCTTCAACTTCTTTGTCCTCTGCATCAACTTGTGCCTCAACTCCTCCACTAGAAGGCTCCAAATAGTCTTCTGGAGTTACATTTGACTGTTCTCTGATTTCGTCATCCCCTCCATCCTTTTCTTTCTCAGATTCTACATGCACTTTTTATCTAATTCAGCCATTTCAGCTTCATCTTCTTTTTCTGCTTCAGCCATTTCAGCTTCATCATCTTTTTCTGCTTCAGCCATTGCAGCTTCAGTCCTTTCTTTTTCAACCTCTTCGGGAATTTCATCCAAGACTCCTCTTACAACACTTTGCTCTTCTCCTCCTCCATCAATATATTTTTCACCTTTTCCTCCTCTCACTGGTTCCTCAACTTCACAATCTGCTTCTACATAAACCTTTGCAACTTCCTTTGTCGAAACAGTGTCCTTTGCAACTTCCTTTGTCTTAGACCGTTTGGAAAGTTTCATCTCGACGACAGGACTCACACCTTTTCCAGCCTGACGCTTACTGCGACGGACATTTCCTCCTCCTCTCATCTTTGCCATGACTAATCCTGTAACACAACCAACAATAAGTATGCCAAATCAACACTAGCAGACCAAATATGATTATATAAGGCATTTGTATCTATTAATCTCCCACTAGAACCCCTTCGCAGTCATCCCTAACACAGAAACTATCATCGTCAGACGACTCATTTTCGAAATCTTTAACTTGGTGGTCTGATACTGGTGCTGCAACAAACTCTTCCTCTGTCTCTAGATCATGATATCCTCTTGGTGGTGCCCTCATAACTACATACCATGGGGAGGATTCATCTTCTCTAGAGTAAAACACTTGTTTTGCTTGCGATGGCAGGATGTATGGATCTCGGAGAAATGCCGTCTGGTTAAGATGGAGGTTCACAAGCGTAAATCCATCTTCTTCCTTCACACCATTCCCTGTGTTGGCCCAACTACATATGAATAGAGGAACATGGAACATGTGGTAGTCCAACAGTATGGTCTCCCTGATCACTCCATAGTATGTAACTATGTCCGCCATTTGTTTACTATCTCGTGCAGTAGCTCTACACATAGAAAAAGCTTCATATGTCACTCCACTGTTCTAAGTCTCCCGCTTAACATCCTCTCTGTGGAATCGATGTTCGCTAATGACAAACCCCTTATGGCTTTGAGCAATATGTTTTGGTCCAAATGCCAGCCACCTCAGTTTCCTAGAATAAGCATCTGAGTTAGAAGGTATCTACAAAGTGAAATTACAAAATTAGTGACAGCCACACATGAAGCTAAATCAAAACTTAAGAGCTAAAGTATCCACAAATTAGGTCATACCTTTCCCTTTATCCACTGTGCAAACCTTTCTGTATGAAATTTCCATAATAGAGTTTCATTTCTTGCGCAACGCACATCATTATCTTGCAATTCATCCAAATGCATCCTGTTTATCAAGATTCAGAAGTTGGTTTTCATGGTTACCAATAAAAATAACAAAGATATAAGTTTTAAATAGAACTTTACTTACTAAACATAGGGCTCCATAACTGCTGTGTTCATTAACACATATCGATGTGCTATGTCTCTCTCTTTATCTGAAAGTGTAACTTCAATAGCCTTCTGCAGTGTACGACCCTCAAGTAGAACATCATTAGACTCCACATCTTCATTTCGTTTTGCTGCTTCTTCTACAGGTGCATAATTCTTTAGAAACTCTAAGCAGAAGGCTATGCATTCTCCAGCCCAGTAGCCCTCAGCCATACATGCTTCTGGCCTTGCATAATTTTTGACATAACCCTTAAGTGCCTTCATATACCTACAACTCAATCAATGAACATAGTCAACATGATGTTCTCAGCCTTCATACACGTAGTTGGAAGCATGTTGTAGTTCACTAAAAGGACTGTCTATGTACTGTACTTGGTGTTCTGAATAGAGAAAGGGTTCATTCCATCTGTAGAAAGACCGAGTCGAAGGTTTCTCGGTTCAGCAGCAAACTCTAGCCATTTATTATTCACATGTGCCCAGGTAATAGAGTCCACCGGATGTCGCATTGTACCATCTTCACTACCATTGTTGAAATGCCAACGCAAATCCTCAGCCATCCTTTTTTTGATCTAAACATCCTTTTGAATCTGTCCTTGATCGGAAAATACCTAAGGACCTTTGCTGGAATCCCCTTCTTTTCCTCACCACTGTGTTTATCCATTTCCCATCTTGAAGCACTACATCTTGGGCAGCTTTCCATATGATCATATTGCTTTCGATAAAGTATACAGTCGTTCTTGCATGCATGAATGACATCGTAACCAAACCCAAAAATCTTCAAGAATTTTTTCATCTCATCAGTGGACTTTGGAAGCACATTATCTTCTGGTAACATGTCTTTAACTGTCGTCAATAGCTGATCAAAGTAGTTCTCTGACATTTCACTCTTCACTTTGATGTGGTAAAGGACCATTATTGCAGAAACCTTGTTGTACTTGTGACACGTTGAGTAGAGTGGAGTTTCAGCATCCTTTAACTTATCCCTAAACTCAGATTCTTATGGAGTCTCACACTCCTCAGATTCACCTCCATTCTGTTCTGGTGGTTGTTCATCACTACCTTCAGACTAAAAAAAAGCTGTCCTAATCAAGTCATAAGTCTCTTCCTCTGAAGTTGGAACATCAGCAGATGTTCTGTCCCTCCTGTCCCCATGCTTACTCCATCATGGATTTCTCTGGTACTTCTGATCCATACCCCTAATCACTAGATGATCCAATACGGTCTCTATCAGCTGATGGAAAACATTGCGGCAATCGACGTAGGGATAGAACATCTCAGTAGGATTACCCAAACTAGTTGATGCTCTAGAGACAAAATACTTTGTCCTAAGTTAATAAAATTACAAATTTCAGAATCACATTAATAATAAAACCATCAATGAAAATAATAGATAGATGAATACCTTGGAAACCAAACCCATGCCTTGTCCATATTACACCAATACGACCCAAGCTCCACCACCAATTATACATACATTTGTGATAACAAGTTTAATGATCAGACACTCACATAACTAGAATAGTCAGTTACATAAAACCACATCAGAAACAAAATGAAGAACAAAAAGATAGAAATAATAGCTTACACAAATAAACAGCAAGGTAGGAACGGACAAAAAGCTTCAAGACTAGGAAACAA
Organism: Pseudoturritis turrita; assembly: GCA_900406555.1. Lineage (NCBI taxonomy): Eukaryota > Viridiplantae > Streptophyta > Magnoliopsida > Brassicales > Brassicaceae > Pseudoturritis > Pseudoturritis turrita. The sequence continues at coordinate 250,957 of OVBL01000143.1, read as the reverse complement.
GATTCTGCAAACAGAAAACGACATGAAGTATCAAAATCATTACAACACAACTCAGTTAAAAATAAATGTATGTAAATCGAAACAGCTACAGATCCGTAAATACCTTGTAGTTCTTGTATTGTGGGAAATCCAACTGCAAACAACAATCAAATAGTTATCAACTACACAAATACACAATACCATCAGAAAAAATCGATTAAACTTAGAGAAACATCAATCGAACACCAAAATTGAAAGTAGAACACTACCAATTTCAATTACCTTCTACTACTGAACCTTAATTGAAATCTTCCTGCCAAAGGGCAAAATAATCGAAATGGATCAAACCCAACATGAAATAAACACTAAATCATTGCAAACAACAAACACCCAAACATATATTTTACCTTCTGTGTCAATTTCGACCTCACCAATTTGATTTGGATCGATGCATATTACGATTAAGAGGGCTATGTAGATCGACACTGAAACTAACGATCGAGATCCAGAGGGATTGAGACTGAGAGGGATTGAGAGTGAGAGGGATCGGGAGTGAAAGAAGAGAGAAACAAATTGGGATCGAGTGTGAGGGTTTTCGATCGAGTTTCAGATCGAGTTTCAAAGAGAAAGAAGAGAGAAAGAGATATCCAAAAAGTTTCAGATTGAGTTTTCTCTTTACCTAATCTCCACTTCAAATTTTTTTCTTTTTCTTTTTTTTTTCTTTTGTTACTTAGTAAAATTTTGGAGCCATTTTTTTTCAGTTTCCCTGTCATACTTACGATGACGTTCTCAGTATCATCTATGCTATCATAGAACCAAAAACTAAGCGACACTATGAAATGTTTTTGTGCCCTTCCTATCATAGCGTTTGTCTTTTCGAAAATGCTATGTAAAATTTCTCATAACTCAATTATAGCAGAAACATTAAAAATGCTATACTGTACTGCTATTAATACCCACATTACCTGTAGTGAACCTTCTGAAACTCAGGAAGATGCTGGAGATGTCGAACTCCCACTTTGGCATCGCTCTCGTAACTTAGCACCATAATGCCAACTAGATGACACATCCTGTTGGGGTCAGTTTTCACCCCATCAAGATCAACTGCTGAAAATACTAAGTATGGAGGAGATGCCTAGGCGACGAGCCAAACTTGGTTCGGCAACAGGAAGGAGTGACGAGCCAACATCTTGGCTAGGCAGCAGGAAGGAGTGGCGAGCCAACACTCCTGTTGGCTCGGCAGCAGAAAGAAATGGAGACGAGCCAACATCTTGGCTAGGCAGCAGGAAGGAGTGACGAGCCAACACTCCTGTTGGCTCGGCAGCAGGAAGAAATGGAGACGAGCCAACATCTTGGCTAGGCAGCAGGAAGGAGTGACGAGCCAACACTCCTGTTGGCTCGGCAGCAGGAAGAAATGGAGACGAGCCAACATCTTGGCTAGGCAGCAGGAAGGAATGACGAGCCAACACTTCTGTTGGCTCGGCAGCAGGAAGAAACGGAGACGAGCCAACATCTTGGCTAGGCGACACGAAGGAAAGAGTGACGAGCCAACATCTTGGCTAGGCAGCAAGAAGAAAGGAGTGACGAGCCAACACCCCTGTTGGCTCGGCAGCATGAAGAAACGATGACGAGCCAATATCTTGGCTAGGTAGTAGAAAAAGCAAGAGACGAGCCAAACCTGGCTCGGCAACATGTTGGTAAACCAACGAACGGCGACGAGCCAACATGTTGGCAGACCAACTTCCTGGCTCGGCATCAAGGGAAGTCGGACGACGAACCAACTATATGGCTCGGAATTGGGATAAGCAGGCGAGACAAACGACGAGCCAGCTCACCGATGATACAGCAAAGCAACGAGCCCCATATTTTATTGGGTCGAGGAAACGAGCCATGAGAGATTGGTGGGCCAAGATGACGAGCTTAAGAAAGAAGCCCACATCCGAGCCAGAGAAAGGAAGTTTTCTAAATACCTTTAGGAAAAAGGCCTAGCCGACTTATTTGCGTATAAATAGACAATGTACCTCTTTGAAAAGAGGATCCGAAAATTGACCTAGCTAAACGCTTATTACTTTAGAAATTGCTTTCGAAACAGCTTGAATAAAATCTCCATCTTTGGATCTCGGTTTCTTGGTTCCTTTACATAGAAGTTTGTCGAATCCCTAAATCTCTTTACAAGTTTTGGTTGTGCGAGTTTCGACTCCCACAATTTGGCGCCGTCTGTGGGGAATTTTCTCAAACTTTCTGACACCTTAGAACCATTTAATACGAGATCTGAATCAATAACTACCGACGGAGACCGAAGCGGTGACGATGCGAGCAACATCGGCGTCGATCCTCCTAGGACAGGAACCAATCTGCCTCCAGCGAACACGGAAGGCACAATAGAAACTTTAACAGAATTGAAGAACATGATGACCGCGTTGCTGAAGAAGGCCGAGGAGCAAGACAAGCTGAACAACTCGCTAACAGAGAGAATCGAGTCACTGGTAACCGATAGCCGAGCCAGAAACTTACGATCTGGAGGAGTCGGCTCAACTATGAACCCACCTGTTAGCGGAATAACCAGGCGGCTTGGCCTAAACCCGACGGCCCTGGATTTTTCAACACCACGCGACGCACCAAGGACTTTGGGAGGGTTACCACTGCCACATCCAACAAACGAGCAGGCACCCGCGGCGACAAGATCAAATATCACCGAGCTACCCCGGCTGACCCAAGGCGCAAGAGGAACCAGGGATGGATATGACCTACGCACCGACGTTGGATCGGCTACAGCAATCATTCTTGACGAAGAAGGAAACCACAACGCAGAAAATCTTCCTGACGAGGGGTTCGCACCGGAAATAACAGGACCCCGAGCCAGCGAAGGCGATATTAACCTAAACCGAGCCAGGAATTCGGCAGAGGAAGAGGAAAATCTCCTCTGGGTCCAACCAGCGCAGTTTGCTGATGAACCAAGAACGACGAGCCGAGCCTAGAGGGAAGAGTTGGACGAAATCCGAGCCTCATTGATTCGAGCCGCTGCTGAGATGAAAGCCGTCCGATCCCAGGTACACAAGGCAACCAGTAAAGTCCCCGAGATTGACCGCATGTTGGAAGAAGCGCACAATACACCGTTCACAGCCCGAATTACCAAGGCAAGGATCTCCGACCCAGGAAAGATCAAAGTCCCAATCTACGAAGGGACAACCGATCCAAAGGAACACATAACGGTGTTTATCATAGCAATGGGCCGAGCCAATTTTAGAGAAAAGGAGAGAGATGCTGGTTTCTGCTTGGTATTTGTGGAACATCTAAAGGGTGCAGCCCTCCAATGGTTTTCAAGATTAGAGCGGAACTCCATTGATGATTTCCAGCAGCTGTCTGCCGCTTTGTTGAAGCATTACTCCATGTTTATGGATCGAGGGGCCTCAGATGCCAACCTATGGACATTAACTCAAGGGCCTACGGAGACGTTGCGAAGCTTTATAGGGAGATTCAAAGCAGTAATGTCAAAAGTCGAAGGCGTAAGCGACAAGGCCGCTGTGCTCGCTTTAAAAAGGGCTCTGTGGTACGAATCCGAATTCTGAAAAGAGATTGCTCTGAACACGCCACTATCAATTCAGGATGCACTGCACCGAGCCTCATATTTCATAGTCAATAAAGAAGAGATGAAGATTTTGTCTCAGAAGTATGGAGCCGCCAAAGCGACGAACCGTTCTTTCCAAATCCCGAGCCAACCTCCTAATAAGAAGAGTACTCAAGGAAACGGGTATGTACACCATGAGCCAACCTCCTAATAAGAAGAGTACTCAAGGAAGCGGAACTCCATTGATGATTTCCCACAGCTATCAGGTGGGAACGAGCCGAGGCAAAACGCCCTGGAACACCTGGACACGAAGTCAAAGTTCGTACGACGAAAAGGCCTACTGCGAATTTCATCACATGCACGGTCATTCGACTGCCAACTGTCGAATCTTGGGAATGAAGCTTGCGGCAAAGCTGGTAGCCGGAGAATTCGGTAGCGCAGTCAGCTTAAAAGACCTTCGAGCAAGAAAGCGAAAAAGATCAGCCGAACCAGACAAGTCAAAATGACGATACACCCAAGCGAGGAAGACGAGATGACAAGGCAGCGCAGTCAGGTTCTCGAAGAAGAATAAATATGATAATGGGTGGATCACAATACTGTTCGGACACAGTGTCTTCAATCAAAGCTTTCCAGCGGCGAGCCGATGCGAGTGTAAACTGGTCAGCACCCTCCAAACTTCCCAACGATGTTATCTCGTTCGAAGAAAGGGAAACCACCGGCATCGACAGACCACATAATGACCCCCTCGTGATAGAATTGATCGTTGATGATTGCGATGTCGCCCGAGTTCTGATAGATACAGGAAGCTCCGTAGATGTGATCTTCCGGGAGACTCTCAGAAGGATGAACATAGACCTGGACAAAATCACAGCCGCGCCGAAGCCTTTAACTGGATTCTCGGGAGAGACGACCATGACCCTTGGAACAATAAAACTCCCTGTCCGAGCTGAACAGGTAACCAAGATAGTGGAGTTTTCGGTTGCAGATCATCCTGCGATCTACAATGTGATCATGGGCACACCCTGGATAAACTCGATGCGAGCTGTACCATCGACTTATCACCTCTGCATCAAATTTCCGACCCCTGGGGGAATCAAAACAATTTGGGGAAACCAAAAGGAATCCCGCATATGTTTTCTAGCCGAACATAAACTTAGGAACCCCGTCACAGAGATCACCACCAGGAGAAAGAAGATGAAGACGGAGAGAGAACCCGAGAAGGTTCTGGTAAAACTCTTATAGCAATTACAGATCACGGAGGATCGCGAGAGGGAAAGCAAACCAACTTGCGACCCCGTCGTCTCGGTGAACATAGATGGCAGTCACCCAGAACGCTGTGTCGAAATAGGGGCCGAGCTGAAAGATCCAATAAGGGGAGAGCTGATCTCTTTCCTTAAAAAGAACCTACACACCTTCGCATGGGAAGCTGAAGATATGCCCGGCATCAGCATCAACGTAACATGCCACGAGCTACACGTGGACCCAACCTTTAAACCCGTCAAACAGAAAAGGCGAAAACTTGGTCCGGACAGAGCACAAGCAGTGAACGACGAGGTGGAACGATTACTACGTGTGGGATCGATAGTCGAAGCAAAGTACCCAGACTGGCTCGCTAACCCCGTGGTGGTTAAGAAAAAAAATGGGAAATGGCGTGTATGCGTGGACTTCACCGATTTGAATAAAGCCTGCCCCAAAGACAGCTTTCCACTGCCGCATATTGATCGATTGGTGGAAGCGACAGCAGGCAACAAACTCCTTTCATTTATGGACGCATTCTCCGGATACAACCAAATCCTAATGAACCCAGACGATCAAGAGAAGACGGCGTTCATCACAGACCGCGGGATATACTGCTACAAAGTCATGCCGTTCGGTCTAAAAAATGCTGGAGCCACCTACCAGCGATTAGTAAACCGAATGTTCGCCGGCCAACTGGGGAAGACAATGGAAGTTTACATAGACGACATGTTGGTGAAGTCTTTAGAGGAGAAGGATCACGTAGCTCACCTGGAAGAATGTTTCGTGCAACTGAATCTGCATAACATGAAGCTGAACCCAACCAAGTGCAGATTCGCGGTCACGTCTGGAGAATTCCTTGGATATCTGGTCACCCACCGCGGAATCGAAGCTAATCCGAAGCAGATTGATGCACTCATACAGATGGTGTCGCCGAAGACAAAACGCGAAGTCCAGAGGCTAACTGGACGGGTCGCGGCGCTGAATCGTTTCATCTCTCGGTCAACTGATAAATGTTTGCCCTTCTACGATACGCTACGTGGGAACAAGAAGTTTGAATGGACAGAAAAATGCGAGCAGGCGTTTCAACAGCTTAAAGAGTACCTAGCCAGCCCTCCAGTACTTACCAAACCGGTAGAAGGCGAGCCACTGTTTCTATACACGGCCGTTTCGGCCACAGCGGTAAGTGGTGTGCTCATCAGGGAAGAGCGCAGCGAGCAGAAGCCAATTTTCTATGTTAGTCAAACTCTCACCGACGCTGAAACACGGTATCCACAGATGGAGAAGCTGGCATTGTCTGTGGTAATGTCCGCTCGAAAACTGAGACCATACTTCCAGTCACATTCAATTGTAGTTTTGACTACCTTCCCACTGCGATCCATCTTACATAGCCCTAGCCAGTCTGGGAGATTGGCCAAGTGGGCTATAGAGCTGAGCGAATATGACATCGAATATCGAGGCAGAACCTGCGCTAAATCTCAAGTCCTAGCCGACTTTTTGATAGAACTCCCAGAAGAAGTAATAGAGGAGCCGGCTCCGAGCACAATATGGAGGCTTCACGCGGATGGATCATCATCAAAACAAGGGTCCGGAGTGGGGATACGGTTAACCTCTCCAACAGGCGAAATCCTTGAGCAGTCATTCCGCCTGGGTTTTCGTGCATCCAATAACGAAGCAGAATATGAAGCTTTGATAGCTGGAATGAGACTTGCTCTTGGACTCAAGGTTTCGCACATCCAAGCCTACTGCGATTCACAGCTGGTGGTCAACCAAGTTAGCGGCGAGTACACAGCCAGAGACGACCGAATGGAAGCCTATCTAAAGATTGTCAAAGGACTGGCTGCGCAGTTTCAAGAGTTCACATTAACACGGATACCACGCGGGGAGAATACTTCGGCAGATACGCTAGCAGCACTCGCATCCACCTCCGATCCGGACCTGAAAAGAATAATCCCAGTGGAATTCATCAAAAACCCAAGTATCAGCCTCTCTGGCACCGTGCACGCGGTCACTCGCTCTCAAACAGCCGTTCGAGCCGAAGGAACGTCTGGGCTAAGTCTTGCACAAAAGGGCAGCACCGACACCACCACTCTAGATGACCAGAACATAACATCATCGGTGGAGGACAAGGTAATTAAGATAGAGGAAGAACCTGAAACTGCGCCTCCAACCGAAGGTGAAGTAGTGGACATGGAAGAAGATCCGCAACAAACAGAAACGGAATACGGATGCGACAAAGAATGGATCGGAGCAATTCGCGTATACATCATGGACGGCGAGACACCATCAGATAAGTGGGCTGCTAGAAAACTCAGAGCTCAAGCAACTCGATATGTTCTCTTAGATGGAAACGTCTTCAAGTGGAGATTCTCAGGACCACTGATGGCTTGCGTCGAAGGTGCCGAAGCAAGAAACATCATGGAAGAGGTCCATAGTGGCTCGTGTGGCAATCACTCCGGTGGAAGAGCCTTGGCGATCAAGATCAAGCGTCATGGATACTATTGGCCAACGATGGTGAAGGACTGTGAAAAGTTCTCTGCCAGGTGCGAAAAATGCCAACGACATGCCCCAATGATTCATCAACCTACAGAGCTGCTATCATCAATCTCAGCGCCCTACCCTTTCATGCGCTGGTCAATGGACATCGTCGGGCCTCTGCATAGGTCCAAACAAAAGAGGTTCTTGCTGGTTTTGACAGATTACTTCTCAAAATGGGTAGAAGCAGATTCTTACGCCAACATAAAGGATGCCCAAGTCGAAAATTTCGTCTGGAAAAATATCTTATGCCGACATGGAGTTCCCTACGAAATTGTTACGGACAACGGCTCGCAATTTATCTCTACAAGGTTTGAAGCCTTCTGCGAAAAATGGAAGATTCGACTCAGCAAGTCTACGCCACGCTACCCACAAGGGAATGGACAAGCAGAGGCAGTAAACAAGACCATCCTGGATGGATTGAAGAAACGCCTTGATGCAAAGAAGGGACGCTGGGCAGATGAACTCGAAGGAGTATTATAGTCGCACCGAACCACTCCGCGACGTGCCACTGGAGAAACACCCTTTGCTCTTGTCCATGGTACCGAATGTGTCATCCCAGCCGAGGTCCAATTCCCTGGAGTCCGCCGCAGACTTCTTTCTGGACAGGAAGGACTGAATCACCTCATGCTACTCGATGAGTTGGACTTGGTTAACGAACGAAGGGATCAGGCACTGGTTCGGATTCAGAATTATCAACAGGCAGCAGCTAAGTATTACAACACCAACGTCAAAGTCGCAAGTTCAAAGAAGGTGATCTGGTTCTCCGCAAAGTTTTTCAGAACACAGCCGAAACAAATGCTGGCAAACTAGGAGCGAACTGGGAAGGACCCTACAAAATCACCAAGGTAGTTCGACCAGGAGTATACGAGCTCTCAAACATGTCTGATATTCCGGTACCAAGGTCTTGGAACGCAATGCACCTAAAGAGGTATTACCACTAAATCACTTCATATGAACTACGGGACGACTTGATCCTGAAAAGGGTACGTAGGCAGCTCGTCTTCGGATGGGTTCAGTTGTCCCCTTCCTTAAAAAAAGGGGGGGGAGTGGGTACGTATACAGGTATACTCCCATACCTCGCATCACACTTTTCAAACAACAGTTTAAACTCTTTCAAACACAACTTGCTTCGACTTAGTCTACACGATTCACAACATTACATCCTTCATGGATATTCATCACCTCGTCTGTTGCTGGCCACAACAGACGGACAACCACATCCTTTATGGATTTTAACCACTATCTCTATATAAGATAGGGTTCTCAACACCCTCTTACGGGTATAAAAGCGCGCTATACAAATTCCGGTTGGGTATATCCTAATCTAATATCCGAAAGGTATATCCTGGACGATATTTTTACAAGTTTATCTTTGAGAGGGACTCGTAAGTCGAAAACTCGCAAGTCTTAACACTCAAACTAAACTCTGAAACCCAGTAAACACCTCTTGGTACACTGGTCACCAACATCTAGAAACATAATACTAAAACTAAAAAGTTAGTATGAGATTTTAAACATGCTTCTCTGTCAAAAGGAACGGGAATGTAAGCCGGAACACCGCAAACCCTAAACTGACAACAAAGCAATCAAATGCAAAGACAACCATACTTTTACTAAACGAAGATGGTTCGCAATATCATATCAGAACACAAGTGAGAGATTACTTAAGCAAAAAACATAAACAGAAATTAAACGAAGAGTTACGCTTACAAACACGCGGTCACTACAAAAAGTGGATAAAGCCATCCAGGCACTCGTTCTCGGCAATACCGAATAAAAGACGGGCGTTTAAATTAAGGAAACAGAGAAAAAGGTCATTCGAGAAGAGCTGGCTCGGAAATTTTCTCAGCAGCGAGAGAAGCAATCCCAGGCGTACCAACGTTCGAGCCGGAAAAATCTGCAACTCCAACCTTCGCCGCCGCGTTTTCCACTAGTTCGCTCCCCAAGAGAGTGCCCGTGGATCTGAAGAAACAGGAGAAAGCGTCAGATCTTTCTTCAGCTCGGCCTCAATCTTCTCGGACTCATCAGCTGCTCGGCCAGATCAGCTCTCCAGCCCGTTAGTTTCACCACCTCGGAGTCAAGGGCAGGCGCGTCCTCTCTCTGCAGAATTTCGAGCAACTGAAGATTACTGTCAACCTGGGCCAGATCGAGCTCTTTCTCTTTCGCTTCTCTCAGCTCGCCAATTTTTGTCTCAATCTTAGCAAGCCGCTCCTGGAATCTCTCGGACACCTCTCGCCTCGCTGCTTTCTGCGCCTTCCTCACTTCTGCCTCGTGCAAAGCATTTACGGCAGTGAGTTGCCTCTTCAAGGATTCAATTTCAGCGGCCTTTTTCTGCTTGGAGCGGTCTATCCTCATTGCCAAATCGCCGGCTTTGTTCCACTCTTCCTTGAGGAACGCCTTATCTTTCTCGAGAGCTTTGATCCGAGCTGCAGCAGTCGCCAGCTCGTCAGCATGTTTGCCTTCCAGCTTGGCAACTCTGCTTCGGAGGAAAGACACGTCCTTTTGAGCATCCTCGATTTGGCGCCTGTCCTTTCGCACGTCTTGCTCGAAGGCGGCGACGATCTTGTTTATGGAGGCAACGAACTGGCCATAAGAAGAAACAATCAGCGCTTAAGGTTTTGTTCTTTTTCTTGGTAAAACATTGAATCTGCAAAATACCTTGGTGCCTCGGAGCGACATGTCCGTGTACAAATCGCCATGAGAAAGGACATCGACAGGCGGTAGTCTGTCTCCCGAGCAGCGAACCTGCGAGAAGAGAGTCGCTGAAGCCTCGGCATCGTTACAAATCGGCGCGGATCCTTCTTGTCCAAGAGACGCGGCCTTGGTCGGCAGGAATTGGATCGGTATGCCTTTGGCGCTTTCTCTTCTGTTTTTCCTTGGTTTTCTCTTTATCTGGCTCAGAGGCAGCTCGTTTCTTCCCATCATCTTTGTGTTGAACGAACGCCGAGCCAGAAGGCCTAGCGACAGGAACAATAGCGGAAACCGCATCCCTTGCTTCGGCGTCCAAGGCTGGCGGCTCGGAGGGAAGACGTGCATCCACTTCAGGAACGGTTTGGCCAAGCACCTCGGCAACCGGTTCGGCATCTTGTTCAGATGGTTTAGTTGTTTCATCAGCTCGGGCAGCCGCCTCTTTTTCCTTCAGAGCCTGTTTGTCACGGATGGTCAATCTTTTTTCCATACTTCTTCTTCTTGGAGGACTTCGCTCTGGAGATTCAGATTCTGAGCTGTCAGAAACTTCAACACCGGCAAAAGTGGCTCGGGCTTTTTCGACTCTTTTCAGGGAAAAATGCTTTTCCCAATGGCACCTTCTCTCAGCAAGTGTGCTCCGAAGCGTGAGCGTGTCTTCTGGGTAACGTGGGAGAATCTGCCGAACTGCAAAAACAAAAACAAAGAAGAGAAATCAGTGGTCAGCTCGCTACGAAGTAAAACATTAGCAAATCTCCTGAAAACTCTACGGCTCGCCCACCAATGGTTCCCCACTCCGTTTTTACGTAATGGATGCTTTCGGCTTCGACCGTAGCATCGTTGATAGGAACAAAGAAAAAGTAGTTCCCCCAATCTCCATCTTTGCTTCGGAAGCCTTCGATTATCTTCCTCTGCTTCTTGTTGGAAATATAATAGGCTCGGGAGTTCTTGATCTTTCGAAACTCAAGAAACTGCCGAAGGTGGGAGATGCGAACAGTCACGTCACACTCGTAGCTCCGAACCAGAATCCCAACTAGGTGACGCATCCCACGAGGTGTAATTTGGCTCGGCGCTAACCCGTGCTTGTATAGAAAGCGAACGATCAAGCTAGGGATCGGAAACCAGAGCAGACAACCGTAGAAGAAACTCTCATAGAGAGTGAAATACCCAGGCGGCGGAGATTCAGCTCGGTCAGTTAGAGCAGGAACAACCAGTTCGACGTCTTCGGAAATGTGGAATCGATGCCTTAATGCCTCCAAGGACTCGGCAGTACATAAGGACGAACCAGGTGGGTCAGGTCGTCTCTTAGGAGCTTTTCTTTTAGGCTTTCGCCTCGCCGATGTGCTAGCCTGGTGGCTCGCGAACAATCTCTCCAACCGTATTTTCTCCGCCTCGTCAATGACGTATTCTTCTGGTTCAGCTTTAAACTCTTCGAGAGCCTTTTGTACCAGAGCTGCTTCGGTATCCGCCTCGGCATCAAATGCTTCATCTATCAGAGATGGGACAACAATCTGCAGTTGACCCTGCGGGGAACTAGGCTCAGCTGGCTCGGAAACTTGGGGGGACAACACCATCTTGCGTCCAAGCAGCGAGGCAGAATTTGCCGAACCCACAGAATCTTCTAGCTCGGCAATATGAGACATTGAGGATTTAGGCTCGGCGATATGAGATCGAGGAATTTGGCTCGGAATCAAACTGAATACTTAGCAAAAATTTGGAAAAAATCTTGGCTCGGAGACACACTTGACACGAGTAATTTCGGCTCGGAGGCGGAGAAGATCAAAGCTGCAACGCGACCCAGATGATGGTGGATCAGAAAATTCAAATACCCGCCGTATGAGTTTGAAGATGGATCGGAAAATACAAAGGCTCGCCGAGCCACGCTTGAGGATGGATCGAAAAACTCAAAGAGTTGGCGGCGGAAGGGAAAAAGTAGAAAAAAACCTAGCCAACAACTTGAATAAAAAGAGAGAAAAGAGGAGAGAGAAGAGAGCTACCTGTTTTTGCGGAAATGAGGAGAAGTGAGTTATGAGGAGCGAAACAAGGATCTGAATATAAAGGCGCATAAAAATATAGCGCGTGACGCCACGCGGCCTAGGAAACACGCGAAAACGATTGCAGTTCCCAACAAAGTTGTAATTATGAACAGAGATACTTCGAGCCAATATTTCTGACGAGCCAAAGATGAATTAGACTTATTGGGATGGTTCGCCGACACATCAGGAAAGGATGGCTCGGCAGAATGGCAGTCTAAGCATTACAACATGACGACGAGCCAAATAGCTTGGTCATGTGAGTGATAAGTTGGCTCGGCAGCATGACAAAAGTTGAATTAATCACGAGCCAAAGTGGCTCGGCAATGCAATTGACAAGATGGAATTGACAGCACGACAAGGAGTTGCCTCGGCGACATGATGCTCCGGTGTTGGCTCGGAAATAAAACACCTCGGTAACATTATCAGTTTGGCTCGGCATGTTTCCATGCCCAGATGACAACTTCACTACAGATTTGGCTCGGCAACCTAAAGAACGTTGATCTCGATCCTGACTCTTCACCTCGGCACTATCACCAGTAATACTGCCGAGCTGGGAGACTAACTGTTGGGGTCAGTTTTCACCCCATCAAGATCAACTGTTGAAAATACTAAGTATGGAGGAGATGCCTAGGCGACGAGCCAAACTTGGCTCGGCAACAGGAAGGAGTGACGAGCCAACATCTTGGCTAGGCAGTGGAAGAAGAAGGAGACGAGCCAAACTTGGCTCGGCAGCAGGAAGAAATGGAGACGAGCCAACATCTTGGCTAGGCAGCAGGAAGGAGTGACGAGCCAACACTCCTGTTGGCTCGGCAGCAGGAAGAAATGGAGACGAGCCAACATCTTGGCTAGGCAGCAGGAAGGAGTGATGAGCCAACACTCCTCTTGGCTCGGCAGCAGGAAGAAATGGAGACGAGCCAACATCTTGGCTAGGCAGCAGGAAGGAGTGATGAGCCAACACTCCTGTTGGCTCGGCAGCAGGAAGAAATGGAGACGAGCCAACATCTTGGCTAGGCAGCAGGAAGGAGTGACGAGCCAACACTCCTGTTGGCTCGGCAGCAGGAAGAAATGGAGACGAGCCAACATCTTGGCTAGGCAGCAGGAAGGAGTGACGAGCCAACACTCCTGTTGGCTCAGCAGCAGGAAGAAATGGAGACGAGCCAACATCTTGGCTAGGCAGCAGGAAGGAATGACGAGCCAACACTCCTGTTGGCTCGGCAGCAGGAAGAAACGGAGACGAGCCAACATCTTGGCTAGGCGACACGAAGGAAAGAGTGACGAGCCAACATCTTGGCTAGGCAGCAAGAAGAAAGGAGTGACGAGCCAACACCCCTGTTGGCTCGGCAGCATGAAGAAACGATGACGAGCCAACATCTTGGCTAGGTAGTGGAAAAAGCAGGAGACGAGCCAAACCTGGCTCGGCAACATGTTGGTAAACCAACGAACGGCGACGAGCCAACATGTTGGCAGACCAACTTCCTGGCTCGGCATCAAGGGAAGTCGGACGACGAACCAACTATATGGCTCGGAATTGGGATAAGCAGGCGAGACAAACGACGAGCCAGCTCACCGATGATACAGCGAAGCAACGAGCCCCATATTTTATTGGGTCGAGGAAACGAGCCATGAGAGATTGGTGGGCCAAGATGACGAGCTTAAGAAAGAAGCCCACATCCGAGCCAAAGAAAGGAAGTTTTCTAAATACCTTTAGGAAAAAGGCCTAGCCGACTTATTTGCGTATAAATAGACAATGTACCTCTTTGAAAATAGGATCCAAAAATTGACCTAGCTAAACGCTTATTACTTTACAAACAGCTTTCGAAACAGCTTGAATAAAATCTCCATCTTTGGATCTCGGTTTCTTGGTTTCTTTACATAGAAGTTTGTCGAATCCCTAAATCTCTTTACAAGTTTTGGTTGTGCGAGTTTCGACTCCCACAATATACTTACATAGGTTTTCAGGTTTATTAGGTGAGATGTAGATTTATCAAGAATGACGGTAGATTTATGTAAGGTATTTAGTTGGTTGGAGGTGTAGTAGATTTATGTTGTAGATTTATTATGTACGTTGCAGATATTTTGAAAAATGAATGATCGTGTGTAGTAGATTTTAAAGTGTTTGAAGATTTTTGAGGAAGTCGTCTTACTGTGCAAATTTGTTTTGTAGATTTTTGTTAGAAGCTGCAGATTTATTATAGTAGATTAATTTTGTAGATTTATTATGTGTGTTTCAAATATTTTTACAAAGTACGAATCGTTACTAGTAGACTTACAGATGTTAGTAGATTTATCATGTACGATGTAGATTTCTGTAAACACCGTACGGTAGATTTAGTTGTTTGAAGGTATAATAGATTAATTTTGTAGATTTATTATGTACGTTGCAGATATTTTGACACGTGTCTAGTAGACCTAAAAATGTTTGCAGGTTTTTGAGGAAGTCGTCATACTGTGCAGATTTGTTTTGTTGATTTATGTTAAAAAGCTGCAGATTTATTATCAACGTTACAGATATTTTGACAAGATATGATTCATGTCTATTAGACTTACATATGTTGGCAGGTTTATTAGGTACAATGTTGAGTTATTATAAATAACGGTAGATTTGTGTGTTGGCAGGTTTATTAGGTAAAATGTTGACTTACATGTGTTGGCAGGTTTATTTAGTGTGTTGCAGATATTTTGACAAAGTACGAATCGTGTCTAGTAGACTTAAAGATGTTTGCAGGTTTTTGAGTTAGTCGTCATACTGTGCAGATTTGTTTTGTACACTTTTGTTAAAAAACTGCAGATTTATTATGTACGTTGCAGATATTTTGACAAGGTATGAATTGTGTCTAGTAGACTTACATATGTTTGCAAGTTTTTGAGGCTGTCGTCACATTGTGCATATTTGTCTCATATATTTTTGTTTACAAGCTGCATATTTATTATTTATGTTGCAGGTTTTAAGGCAGTTGGGAGACTGTGCAGATTTGTCTAGTAGATTTTCGTTTACAAGCTGCAGATTTATTATTTACATTGCAGATTTTAAGGCTGTTGGGAGACTGTGCAGATTTGTCTGGTAAATTTTCGTTTACAAGCTGTAGATTTATTGATTTTACGAGTGTAGTTACGATAGATTTAGTAAAGAAAAATTGGTTGTGTAGAGTTATTTTCGATGAGACTAGTTTAGTAGACTTAGTAGTTTCGATGTAGATTTATTAGGTATTATGATAGATTTGTTATCGGTGTTTAGTTGTTAGGCGATATGGTAGATTTATTTTGCAGACTTATTTTATAAGTTACAAAAATTTTGAGTTAGTAAGAATCATGTGTAGTAGACTTATATAAGTTTCGAATTTCATATGCTGAACTCAGATGGTTCAAATTATATGGTAGATTTATCTGAAGACATTGCAGATTTATTGGTTTCTATGATTGCGGCTATGGTAGATTTAATAAAAGAAAATTGGTTATGTAGAGTTATTTTATGTGAGAGTAATTTAATAGAATTTATTTGCATATTTATTTAGTATGTTACATACGTTATATTAGCTAGTATGAACCGTGTGTAGTTGACATTTATAAGTTTCGAGTTTCAGAGGCTGTCCACCGTTGCTGCAGATTTTTCTAGTAGATTTATCTGAAGACGCTGCAGATTTATTGGTTTCTAGGAGTGTTGTTACTGCAGATTTAGCAAAATATGGTAGATTTATTATCGATGTTTAGTTGTTAGACGGTATGGTAGATTTATTTTGTTAGTTACAGATGTTGAATCGTGTGTGATAAACTTATATAAGTTTCGAGTTTCAGAGGCTTTCCTCCGAGGCTAGAGATATATTGGTAGATTTATCTGAAGACGTTGTATATTTATTGGTTTCCATGAGTGTGGTTACTGCATATTTAGCAAAGAAAAATTGGTTATTTAGATCAAAGTAAGGAAGCCTCCATTCGGTTATGTGTGATATTAAAGAAAACAGAAAAGGATGTGTGGAGATAGGAGGTTGAAGAAGACTCGTTTAATGGACTGTAGATTTATTTTGTAGATTCATTATGTAAGTAGCAAATTTTTGTGTCCGATGTTGTAGACTTGCACTTGGTGGTGAACTTATTATTAGCTGTATGGTGATTTTTTTAAATACCAATGATGGTTGACTTGTTCATAGTATCATAATATACTTGTTGCAATCATAATTAATTGTAAAGTATTGTGTACAATTACTTGTACAATCTACGAAAACTTTGCATGTTAACAGAGACTAATTGGCTGGCTGTAAAAAAGCCAACTGCGAAGAACAAAAATGTCAACAAAGATCATCGTTATCAAACTTTCAATTTTCTAGCCTTGTAAATACTCGATATTACAACATAAACTGCTAAAAGAACAGTCGTTGAAAAGAAGAAATTACAATAACAATTCAAAAGGATCATCAAGAGTTCCCTCAAACAAGCATGAATCTAAAATACATTATTAAACAATGCTAACAAAAGCATCGACTTCATCTGCTTCTATGGGGAGGTGGGTTTATAAATCCGCAAAAGCATTCGGATGTCCCAGCTATCACACAAACCACACAATTTAATTTAACAAGTAGAAGAAGTAGAGTTAATGATCATTCATAAAAAAACACAAGAAAGCTGTTATTTTTCAAACTCTCTCGTGCCACACAGCTTTCTTGTGGTTGTCAAGCTTCACAATTAGTGGTTCGATTGAGATTGATTTTGCAGTGTGTAGATTATGA
This sequence comes from Pseudoturritis turrita, assembly GCA_900406555.1. NCBI lineage: Eukaryota > Viridiplantae > Streptophyta > Magnoliopsida > Brassicales > Brassicaceae > Pseudoturritis > Pseudoturritis turrita. The sequence continues at coordinate 234,194 of OVBL01000143.1, read as the reverse complement.
GATGAATGGTCATTACAACACTCTAAAGAGTAGGTGAGTTTCCGCGTTTTCAAACTTCTTTCACAAACTAAGTTCTTTGTTTTGCTTGAGGACAAGCAAAGGCTAAGTCTGGGGGAGTTGATATATCATGATTTTTACCGGTTTTCAACCATGATATTCATCGTTTTATCGAGTCTTTTCTATGTTTTAGAATCTTTTCAGGTTGAAACATGTTTGGATGGAATATAAGGTATAAGGAGTAAGGAATGATTGCAAACGGATATGTGAAGATGCATGATCTTGCGAAAAGGTCGGAAATTCGGTACTCGTTGAATACGTTTCCACCAATGGTCGACCTGAAATTTTGACACAGGATAGAGCGTCTAGTTATCTTTCGTTTGGAAGTAATTTGAGGTCATTCCAACGGTGCGATCGAAAGTTGTACAATTTTTAGTGAAGACATGTCCGTCTGGCGAGCAAAAGAAACATGTGCAGAAAAAAAGGAAATTTCAGTTTTTCCTTATTGGGTTTGGCTTTGTCAGAGATTTCGACCAGAACATTATTAGACCTATTTATATGTTATTTTTAGCCATTGTTTAGGCTACACTTTTATTCTCTACACACTTTATTTTAAAAGTTTTTCATACTATCTCTACTCTACATAGATTTCTAGTTTTCTGTAATTTGTAAGTTTCGGAGAGACGAAGTTCTGACTCTACATCTCTTGAGAAAATTTCTGAACCCCTTTGGATTTCTATTTATTTGATTATGAGTTTTTCTTCATCTCCTTCTTGTTTCTCTGCATTGATGTCTGAGTAATTTTATAGTTAGGTTTAGGGTTTCAAGAGAATTTATGAATCATTGAATCAGACATAGATAGGATTTTATCATCTTCTCTTCACCTATCGTTGTTCTCATTGCTTAGATTAAATTGATCACTTAATCTCTGATTTTATGTTTAATCTATTCATCAAAAGTGTTATAGAGTGCTTGATAGAACATAGATGAGCAAATTGTCCTTAGCCAACGAAAACTGATGTTAAGGTAATTTGTGAAGATATCAAACTTGCTCGTTAATGCTTGTTTAGAATTCTAAGATCAAACGACAGTTTAGATTCTTAGGTTACTAGATAAAGTAATTGATACCACGACAGTGGATTGGTTAAACATTCATGTTTGAGTTTAAGACTGCGCTTATTATTCCCTGAATAATTGTCTGATTCATGATCTCTGAATTCCTGCGAATTTCCATAGACTTAACGCTTGTTTTTAATTGATTTTACATCGTTTTTACATTGCTATTTTATTTCACTTTTCAACAAACAATCATATTGCCATCTTAGCTTAATTTCACTCATATAGATTCGTAGCGTTTCACTTGGTTCTCGTGGATTCGATCCCTAAATACTGCTTCGTTTGTCGTGCACTTGCAGTGATATTTTAGGGTTAAAACTCTGTGTATTAAAACTTCACAAAAGTGGGTCTAGATCTGAAAAAAGCTTCAGCTTTAAAAATTTATGGCCCTAAATAAGACGGTCTTTCTCCTCCCAAAATTGTCATAATGTTAGGAATTCTTATTTTCTTAATCAAAGTCGAGAGCTATTCTCTTATTGTTTTTGAGATCCAAGGCATCCATGTAGGCACATCCTGTAGTGAGGAGGTAGAACATTTGGTCTTTCTGAGAATAAAGGACATGGGAGTCAATGTCGTTGGAGAAAGGGATGTTGATGTTGGTCTACTCCGAATCACGATTAGGCATACAGTAACTAAGTTTAGATCCAAAGAAGGTGACACTCACTATATAATCATTGTCGTGGTCGGGAAAAGGAGTGGACAAGGAAACATTTATGACCCTACCGGAATGAAAAGCGAGGTGATCAGGAAAAGGAGGCAGAGCAATGGTTTTGTGAGATGGCTCCGAGGAGGACCAAGGATTAAACACGTCACTGAGATGTATGGTATAATCATTCATGCTCATAAAAACTGCCCAGCCACGTGAGGTTCCAAGGAGTTGGCATCTTTCAGACAACACTTTTGGAACTCTCTTGCCAGTAATCTCCATAATTTTTTCACTCCTTGGATTGAATAACCAATAACTTGTAACTATATTTTCTTCATCATGTGAAGATTCGTCTTCTTCAAAACTGTAGTCGACCAACATGTACGGGGTTTCTCGTGGATATGAGATGAAACGTGCTTCGTCGCCTTCTTCAACCTGTGATTGAATCGACAAAAATTTCAAAAGCAGAGAGAAAGCAAGGCATGATACAGAGAGAAAGGTGGCAAAACACTTAGCATTTGCAGTGATTTTAGTTTAAATGAGTTTTTAGATGATTTTAATCATTTTGTATGATTCTCTGCAATCCCACCTAAAACTAATTTTGATCTTTGTATTTTTAACTAATAAATCATCTAAAATACATTGAAATCATTAAAAATCAAATCCTTAATATATTTTCAAATCATTAGTTCAATAATATTGGATTTTTTAAAATTCATAACTCAATAACAGGATTTGACATTTTAAAACAAATCACTCCAAATGAAATACTAAATTTACAAAGAATTTCGTTGATAGCCAAAAGTAAAACTTACAAAAAAGAGTTTTGCAATTAGGTTGAAAAGCAGAGACATTGTTTAACTCTACCGTTTGTTCACATTATGTCCATCGATTATAAGGGTATATCTTATATATCTTACTATTATTTAGCAAGTGCGAAATCCTACGTGGCGGCTCCAGAATCACTCTCAAACCTGCTTTTACATTTATGCCATTAATGAAATCGTTTAATTACAATCTCTTGCCATCGAAATTTTATGACTAAAATATCTTTATATCGAACGTATATAATTGTTATGGGTTTGGGTATATTTTTATTGTGGCCCATCTATTTTACCCGTTTTGGGTTTTAGTGTTTATTTTATTGGCCCGTTTTTTTGTGTCGGTTGTTTTAAAATCCGAGGTATTATTTTTATCGTTTGTTATAAATACGATAGAGACTACACATATTGTTTGTTCTGTAATACCTTTTCTCTTTTTGCCCTAATGATATCGTTTTATTTGTTCTGTTTTTTGGTAGGTTATGTCGCTGTCTTCGAGGTATTATTTTTGTTCGTTTTTGTGTTTATAGAATATATAATGCACATGTTGTTAATTTTGTTGTTTATTCATTTATTTCTTTTTATTTTTCTACTAATTATCGTTCTATTCATTTTATAGGTTATAATCTCTTCTTAGAGGTATAATTCGTTCTTATATTTGTTGTTTATATATATATATGTTTTTTGTTATCTATTATACTATTCATGTTGTTTGTTATATCGTGAAATCGTTATTTATTTTTTACTCAGAATTATCGTTTTATTCTTTTTTATAGGTTATAAACTCCTCTATGATGTATAATTTGTTCTTATTTGTTCTTAAATTTATGTGTTTTGCTCTATATTATACCGCTTGTATTCTTTTTATCTTATATTCGTCTTTTTATTGTCTTAATTATTATCGTTGTATTCGTTTTATAGGTTGTAACATTTTTGTTAATTTTAATGTAAGTATAGTCTGTATTTTATATATTGTATTATTTCTAACAATAATCAATTATTTATTTCTAACAAAAAATTATTTATTATAAAATTTTATTTATTATTATTAAATTTGGTATGTTTATATTCGTCCTTTTGTTCTAATATTTATTTTAAAATTTTAAATTAATATTAATTTATTTACATGTCTTGAATATATAATGACATACATTTTTAGTAATTGTGTTTTTGTGTTAGTTCTTTGATCTATTCATTTTCTTCTTTTTGCTATTGTAGTGATTCTTATTTATTTGTCTTTTTCCAGAATTTGACCTTTTCTATAAGGTAATTTTCTAATCATATTATCTCTACATCTTTTCGTTTTTCGTTGAAAGGAGTATGTTATCTAATCCTACTTCTTCTTTTAGGTTTTACCTCTTCAACAAGATATATCCTTATAATATTTTTACCATTTATGTTTGAAAGGAATTTGTTATACATGAACCTATACCTTTTTCGTATTTAACAAGGCTTCCTCTGTTTTTGAGTCTTTTATTCGATGAAGAGGTTTGTTCGGATTATGTCTGTTTTGAGGAATAATTCATAGTTCCGATTATGTTTTTCTCATTTAATTTTTTGTCATCTAAATGTTTTTTTTTTTCATTTTATTTTTTATTTTACTACTTAACAGGTTTGTTATTATTCATTCCCAAGGTATGCAGTTAGGGAATTGATTTAATATTATTTTGGTTGTTTATATTGGTTTAATATTATTTTGGTTTTTTTATATTCGTGATTGGCAAGTGATTGCTTTGTATTTTGTTTCTCGAGTTTTTTTTTTTTGCTTCTCCTTTTTGTTCGATTCTTATACTATCGTGCTTCTCGAATTCTTATATTTTTGTTCGATTAACTTACTTTGTAACCGGTTATATTGAAAATGGAAAATAGTTTTCTTTTTCACTTGGATTAATAAGTATTGTTCTAATTCAGAAACGGGGTTGTAGGTGATTGTTTTAAAGGTTGGACAAGGTGATGTTCCTGATATTTCTTAATTTAAATTCAGAAACGGGTTTGTTGATTGTCTCTTGTCCCTTTTTGTGATATCATAATCTTGAAAAGTTATGCTTACACAAACATAAACACGTTCTCACACTTTCTTTAGGTATCCCAGTTGATCTAATCGTTGATTAAATTGTGTACGTGGTTCGAAAAGAATCAAGCATGGAGCCGAGAAAGACATCTTCGTCTTTTTCAGGAACACATTATCTCCCACCGGTAAGTCTTGATACTCTTACACCATTCAAGACCAAACACTACAAGAAATAGATCAGTTTCCAACGATCATTTTCATCGGAAAATGGTCGGAAATACCCCTTTCCGACCAATTCCGACCATTCGAAAGTCGTCAGAAAAGCTTCGTCGGAAAATTAATTTGGTAAGAATGTGGTCGGAATTTTCTGACCATTTTCGTGGTCGGGAATGTCATCGGAAATAATCATCGGAAAATGGTCGGAAAATTTCCGACCACTTCCTAACGGATTTCCGACAACGCATTTCTTACAACTTTCCAACCACTCTTTTTTTGACGAATTTCCGACCATTAAGCACTTAATTATTTTATAAAATTATGAATTTAATTGAATAATAATTATATGAAAAATACGAAAAAATTATATTAAAATTAGATAACTTAAAATTAAAAATGATTTGAAATATAAAATAAAAATGAATTTTAGAAACATAAAATAAATATTTCTTAAAATAAAACTAAAACTGAAATTGCACGGAGCTAGTCTTGAGTTTCTTCGTCATCGTATGAAGGTCACAAGTCTGAAAACTTGTCGATAATCAACTTCGTCACGTCTATCAATACTTGATTTTCTTGTTCTTCTCAACCTTGTATTTTTCCAACATCTCAATCTTCATGGTTGCCATCCGCAACCATGCATCTTAATCCGAGTTAGACGGGAAAGAAGTTTAGGAAACCGTTCCAAGAAAATTTACTACAAGAAAACACAAACATTAGTAAAAAGTAAATTAAACATTTTAACAATAACCAATCATATGAACACAAACAATTCTCAAATTAGTCATAAATATTACAAAAGAAGATTAAAATATTACAAACCACATACTTTAGTCATAATTTTTAGAAATCCAAATCAATTGGCGTGATGTTGATATTCCACATATTCGTGGGAACATAAATGCTCAAACGAACATACAAGACCATGCTCAATCACTAGTTTATAGTTTCATACAAACCAAAATCGAAAAAATCTCCTTGGTTCAAACCAAGAGTCCAACAGTTTCTCTTTGTTCCAACAAAATTGAAAGAAATCGAAACTTGATTATGCTTTTAAAAACTTCCAGCTCAAACACGAAAACAACTCCGTTATCACACGAAATCGAAAATAATTCCTAAATACGAAGTCATATTTATATCTCGCACACACTCAAACTCTTTAAATATATTTTCTTCAAAATTGAATCAAATCCAATAACAAACTCATATCTATACAGAAAATCAAAAAAATACTTTAACACATCCAAACAAGAAACTCGAATCTAACCTTGCGAAAAGTAGAGGAACGGCGGCGACAATAAAGCTGAGATGGACAGTGGCAGAGGGGACGAAGCTTCTCAAACGTGACCTGCAATGAAGGAGTAACGGAGAAGAAGAAAAATGATGTGAAGGAGAGAAGAAGAAAAACGTTGCAAATGATGTATATTTAAATAGGGCGAGAGGAGGAGTAGAAAAAGAAAAGGAGAATGAAGAAGGAGGCTTAGCGGAGTGGAGGAGACGAACGGCGGTCGATTTGTTGGAGGATGATAAATCGGCGCCGCTTGAGCAGGAGGAAGATGAATTAGGAGAAAGAAAGAAGAAGATTTTAGATCTAGGTTATATTAAAGATATCGCCGGAAAATAGTCGAAAAATGGTCGGAAATTTCCGACACTTTCCTGACCATTTTCCGATGATACTTTAATTTATTTTTTGATAACTTATTAACTATGTTTTCATTATATTAACTCTATTTTTATGTAATTCAAGTAACTCAAGTTTTACGAAGTTATAAAATGGCATTTTTAGTACAATTGATTTCTATGTATATCATGATTTTATTCCAACCAAAACAAGTGGTCGGAAATTGGTCGGAAATTGGTCGGAATTTTTCTGATCATTTTCCGATCACTTACCCACCAGTTTTCCAACGGTGATAGTATGGTCGAAAAATGGACGGAAATTTCTGACCACTTTCCAATCACTTCTTTTAGTTGGAAATTTCCGACCACTTTCTGATCAATTTTTATAGTCGTTGTAAAGTGGTCGGAATAAGGTCGGAAAAATTTCTGACCACTTTTGTTGGTTGGAAATGTGGTCGGAAAGTGACATGTTTTCTTGTAGTGAAAGTTTCATTCGATAGTTGACAAGTGAAATATTTTTTGTGTATAAGACAAAAATTCAAATTAATCTTGATTTCCTACTTTAGTTTGAACCCTAAAAAATCGTGGTGATAACAAACAACTTGTAATTTCAAATATTTACCTGCAGGACAATTCTAAACAAAATACGGGGTTTATCTCATGTCTAACGGAATGATGATGTGGTAAAGAAGTGAAAGGAGTCTTCGAAAGTTTCAGAGCTGTGCAATTGCTTATAAAATATCAAGAAATGTGTAATATGTATTTTTTTGCACGTGTAGAGCACTTATGACGAGTAAAATGTTCACTACGGCCAACATGTTATTGACGAATCTAATGATACTTTTGGAGACTTATGGTTACACTCTTAATGGTGCTAGAGCTTATTAGATTGACATGAAGTAGTGATAAATATTTATTTTCTTTTTGTCTTCGTCATTGGACTATATATTAGAAAATAAATGTTTTGTTTATATGTTTTAATTGTTAAAAGTCAACCTCCTATTGAGCTCAGTGCTCTATGAGATTTATAATGTAATCAAAGGCGAAGAACTTGTGAAGAAAGCAATACATGTACTTCTCAAAGAGTAAAGAATTTTTGGAACTCAGGTTAGTTATTTAGTTGCAATGGTTTGGTTTAATTATTCTTAAATTTAATTTTTAGATATGTTGTCTTTTTTTTTTGTATGAAAACATAAAATACTTTTTACATACGCTAATGGTTATGATCACATTTTAGATCATTATTACGTTTTCTGAAACCAGCCACGATCTGAATCATCTTTTCGTATTTTTTTTTGTCTCTTTTCCTTGCACATTGTTAGGATCTTAAACTCGAATCACACTTATCACAAGTTGATTCTTCACGGATCAAACACAAACATAAAAGTAAGTTGACACCAAGATTTAACGAGTTCCCCTCCGCAAAGGTACATCTCGTGTGGGAACTTTCTCCCACAAACATCCGCTATCAATCAAAGGTTTTAGTCTTAATTTTTCAGACTTGACTAAACAGGCCCAATGCCTTCGCCTTCACGTTTTCCTTCTCGGTGACAAAAGAAACGAAGTGTCTTCTTCCTTACCGACAGCGACAAACACTGATGCAATTCCTACCAAAATTTTATGTAATTTCCGGTGAATCTTCTGTTTACGTGTATTTATAAGGGTTTAGGCTTCCATGTTAGGGTATAATACTCCTTATTTAAAAATAAATAAATTGATGTTACAATGTTAATGATTATTTTATAATGTTCTCTTCAAAAAAATATAAATAAAAAATATAAATAAATACCAATATTTGCGGTGAGTAAAGATAATAAATGTGGGCACTGGAAAAAATGATAACAATGATAAGAAAAAAAAATTAAAATATCAAAAATAAGGAAATTGGTTATCTACAAAATGAAATTTTTTTATCTTATATACAAAAATAAGAATTACTTATAAAATTAGAATACTGATTTTAAAAATTAGATCTAAAAATTAAAAATTGAATAATAAATTCAAAATGATATAAGTGGCATCATTTTCGTAGGAATCATTTTGGTGTGAATGATTATTTTTAATAAATTGTTAATAAATTATTTTTGAACTATATAAGTTGGTGTGAATCATTTTGGGACAACACATGACATTTGTCGATGCGAACATAAAAGATTAATTTAATTGTAAATTTTGTTTACAACAAAAGATATACATTTTAAAATAATACACTTTAGTTTTTTTTTATAAACGTCCTAACCTTTAAATCCGTCCATACAAAATTTTAACATGATTCGTACTTATGTTACAACTAGATTTTGACATGCGCTAAGCGCATGATTAAGTGATTAAATAGGTTGACTAATCGATTTTAATATATATAAATTTTTAATATTTAAACGTGTATGACAAAGAATATAAATTCTAACATTTATAAATGTACAAAAATAATATGTATTGTGCATAAATGTAATAAAATTGAATACTTTTGATCAAACATCTGTTAATGCCATTACTTTTAATATTTTATGTGTAAAACTGATCAAAACATATGCAAATATTATTTATTTCAATATATTTTAAGTGTAAAATTGATCTTCATTATTCATGTAAATTATAGAGCATAGCGATAAATCAGATAAATTTAATATTTATATGAATTTGTGGGACATAACAAACGGAAAATATTGTAATTGTTAATATATAATATAGTGATATTGAAAATTGTATTGGTTAACATATACAGTTGTATTGAACAGACTATGATTTTTTTTGTGAATATCTCCTGAACTTATTAATATAATATATAGGATTATATTGTTTAAACGAGTGGTATTGAATTGAAGAAAATGAATGTGGTTTATAAAAAAATATCTTAAAATCTCTAAGATTTTGAGTTTTTAGTTATTTTATGGAATTGAAATTTTCGTTAGTTCTATTTATAAATTATCTATTTCTATTTTGTTTTTTAGTTATATTTTAGTATTTTTTATTCTAAAATATTGTGTTTACGCAAAAGTTATATATCTATATTTCCAATATCTTTTTTTAGTCAATTAGATCCATATTATTTGCAACTACATATAAATATGGAAGAAGTTATATGTTATATATCATTATACGACATAAGTGTCCGGTTAAATTGATTTTTATGATTTTCAAATTTTTCCGTAGTATTCAATACAGAAAATGTCGTGTTCGATTTGTATGTTATATGGAAGAAGTTATATATTATATATCATTATACGAGATAAGGTGTTAGGTTAAATTGATTTTTATGATTCTCAAATATTTTTTCGTAGTATTCGATACACGAAAATGTCGTGTTCGATTTGTTTTATTTAAAGATGTATTTTTATAAAAATGAATAGATAATCAAAAAATTTATATTTAAAATGCTTGCTAGAAAACATAATTTTATTTTATTTTGTGGAAATTAAGAACATGCGTACGTACGGGTATCATCTCAACCCATTATTTTAGGCCATGGAGGCTTTACATTACGTGATTTTGATATTTGAGTAGTTGGCTAGTAAAACGGGAACATCCTTATAAGACCGAACTTGTCAATCCGAGAAGTAGAAGTAGTAGCCGTAGTAGCATCACCAACCTTCTTGAATTGGACGATTAAGGTCTTAGCATCATCATCATCATCATTGGGGACAACTAGTTTTGGTGCACCACCAATTCCTTTAGGGACGGTTCCAACGGTTCCGATAAAGGTGGTCAACTTGTAAGTGTTTGCTCCTTGTCCGACTTTCTCAATCTTAAAAGAGCTATTTCCGCTCCCGCGTTCACCACCGATGAGTATAGGTCGAGGCTCCTCGGAAGCCGGTGAGGTATTATCGACTTCCCATAACTTGGAAAATTCTGTGCAAAACGGCCAGAGGTCAGACTGGAACTCGATGGTAAAATCGGTAGATGTGTTCACGACGATGGTGTCTATGTCCAAGTCTGCATATGCGAAGGTAACCGGTAGGCCCGGTTGGGACGGAATGAGTGCTTGGTTGATGTCAAGTGGACAAAAAGGAATTATTCTCGAGGCTGGGACAAGACCACCTCCGTTGGTGTTGGCCGGCTGGATGAAGTATTGTTGACCGGTTTCAAGTGAATTACCGGCAGTGTCTTTCACCGGTTCTTGTCCTTGGATGCAGACAGATCCTCCAGCCAACAAGAGAGTGATGAGAAAGGAGACCAATGGGGATGATGATGATGACATCACTGTGATTTTTTTGTTTTAAGGGTTTGGTTTATTCTTTTTCTGTTTGAGTGAGTTGAGTTGTAGAGAGCAAGCACATTTTGTATCGGTATTTATAGGAAGCGTGAGTGACAGTACAAAGAAAAAGATAAGCCTCTCAATTTTTTTTTTTTTTGGTTAAATATAACCCTAATTTTATCATATTTTAAATGTTTATTGGCTTTTTCCTCACGTCACATTCGGATTATTGGTTTCTATCTTTCTACTGCAGTGAGGGTTGAAAAGCGGGGTTTAAATTAGAGACTACGGTAATCGATTTCAAACATCGATAGATTATTAGCACGAGGAACATGCACATTAATGCGCCATATTAGCTAACATATAAAGGAAGATCAAATAATTCATTGGAAGAAGACAAGATTTTGAACAGAGAGATTGGGTCCTTGGGATGATCGAACCACCACCGCACGAATGATTCTCGACATCCATCTCTGTTTCTGGCCTCATTGTTTATTTCAATTCATTGAAATACTAAAAACAAGAACCAAAAATAATTCCACCACGTTATTACTAGAAAACATATGAGTGACGACAATTCAAAATCAAAGAAAGAGAAAAGTATAACAAAGAATACCACACATACTTTCGGGTTGTAGACGACCGATGACAATTGCTAAGCAGATATGCCTGAACACACATATATATGGATAATAAAATTTCTATCTCTGTTACAAAATCGAAAACAATTAAGCAAGCTGTGGTTACATATATTGTTTGGAGAGGTTCTATGAATTAAGAACTACATGCTATGGAACATAATAAAACATGGAGTATTGAGTCATTACCTCATGACAAGGACATTGTAAGCTGCAAGTGGATCTACACAGTTAAATAAAATGCGGACGGAACGTCTCTTACAGATGTACTCTCCATGGAGTATAATTTATCTTTTGGAGCTCGTGATCATTGAGATGAAAAACTATGAAAATGACGGTACATCCATCCACTACAAGAAAGCCAATTCCAACGGCCAAAAACGTAGGAAAATCGTTGGAATTGGTCTTTTCCGACGAAGTTCCGATCACAAATGCTGTCGGAACTGTAGCGTCGGAAAGTGAAATCCGTTGGAATTGCGTCAGAAATTCCGACGCATTTCCGATAATAGTATTCGGTCAGAAATTTCCGACGGTTGAAATTCCAACGGTTTTATATCGGATTGTTCGTCAGAAACGTAGCGAAAAATTTTCGACGTAATAGCGACAGCTATTTTCCGACGTAATTCCGACAGACTATATCCGACGAAAATTTCGGATGGTTACCAGCAGAATTTCGATTACCAACGGAAACACGTTTAATTTCCGACGGTTCTCCCTACATACCCGGGACCTAGTCCAGACACAATTCCCCTATGGAACAAGAAATTAACACACAATTGCAAACGCGAAATCAAAAACAACTGTTTCGATCTATGGCCTTTTTCTATAACATGGATTCAAACCTGACGATCTTCGTGATCCCTCAGAAACACCAATGGCAGATTTTGTTCTTGTGATCTCCTTTGTTGTGATGATGCCACACACACATGTGTGCCTCTCTCAATGATACTCTAGGCGCGTGAGTGTCTTTGTCCATACTTTTAGGTATATATAAACACGTCCTTAAACCCTAGTGACTCCACAAGTCACGTGGGCTTCAAGGCCCGTGGCTGATCCAGTCAGCAGATCTCTTGACACATCAGCCCAAGCATATGCCAAGTCTTCTGCTTCCTTATCTGAGTGCAGCGAGTTGATTAGCTCAGCAATTCTTCTGATCTAGAAGCCTCGGCTCCACATCACATCATCTCCCTTCTGATCAGAAACATGCGCGTTGCTCCAGCTCCATAAGTCCCTTGATGTATCATCTTCTGCTATTCATCAAGCCTCTGCAAGTTGAGCTATGCTTGATGCTTTGTCTGATTCTGAAGCTTTCAAGCTTCCAATCAGACAGACCTCATCCAGGTCTCCAGTTCTCAGGTTAACAGCTGCCTGATTCAGCTTCTGATGCATTTTTTTTCTTTAGCTTCTAGCTCACAGACACCTCGCATCTTGGTGTTTTTTCTGATTCTGAAACTTGCACGCTTCCAATTAGATATACCTCATCCGGATCTTCATATCTCAGGTTATCAGCTGCCTGATCCAGCTTCTGATGCAGGTTATATTTCTTCAGCTTCTAGCTTATAGACACATCGCATCTTGATGCTTTGTCTGATTCCAAAGCTTACAGGCTTCCAATCAGACATACCCCATCTAGGTCTTCACTTATGTCCTGATAACTGTATCAGTCTCTACATCAAGTACTACATCCACATCTATGTTAGTTCTGCTTTAGTGTCTCCGACGTCTCTGTCTGTCTTAGTGTCTCTATCTCACACTATGTGTCTCTTTCTGTTCTGACAACTTTTTAAACCAGGCAGCAATACATTAACAAACGATACATCAAGTACCTGGAGCGTACATCCCTATGGAGTATACCTCTTATATGAAACGCGAATTATTGTTGTATGCTAGTATATGTTGATGATATCTTAGTAGCAGGTAAGAGTGAAGAGGCTTTTCAAAATTTGAATAATGTTCTTTATAGAGAGCTCACGATTAAAGACTTAGGAATTCTCAAGTTCTTTTTAGAACTTGAGATTGCCATAAATTCAAGTGGTATTGCAGCCTGTCAGAGAAAATATGCTTTGGACAGTTTTTGATATCTCGGTTTGTAATCTCGGTTATGGCCATGTCTGAACCCTTCTGGGTTACCTCTGGTTCAACGTGGGTCCTTGATGGGCTAATAATGTAGATCAAGTTGGTTCTGGGATTAAATCCTCACGGTTAGCCCAAAATCCTTCAAGAGAGATCAATATGAATTTATCGGGCAATTAGAATGGTTGCATGATTTTGGGCTCGTCTTCCTTGGGTCATCACTGGTATGGGGTCTTCAGAGGCTGGTAAAGACATGCCAAGGTGCCTTGGGGCATGGCTGATTCATCATGGATTTGAGGTCCTCATCATTCTCTCCCTTTTCAAAAGGATTTGTCCTTAAATCTTGACCATCTTCTTTCGTGATACATATGTTAGGAGCCTCTGGTTTTGTTGGAGGCTCAACAATTCTTTCAACCCTTATGCCCCTATTTTCTTCGAAGCGTGTGAGCTTTTAACTAAGTGTTTTGCTAAGTATTTTGGTGGATTCCATTGCTTAGAAAATGTGTGAGTCTCTGTCTTTGTGTGAATTCACTGAGGCTTGGACTTATGTTCTTATCACAAAGACTTTCCGCAACTTTGTGTGGCGAACTTCGACCGATCAATCTTGTTAACTCTCGTCAACGTCGCTCATGAAACCATCTGGTAAGAATAGATCAGATCGTCTCAAGAAGACGCATAATAGGATACTCACGACTCTCTTTCAGCAAGGCGTTCAAAGACTCCGCCATGTTTGATGTCATGATGTTGTACCGATTGGAAGACGCGTGAGCACGTGACCATTTCCAGAAATCCGCTTTCCACAGATAATCTGACAATTGTGGATTTGCAAGGCTGAGTTCCTGAAAAATGAGCAAAACCATGTGTTCTGTAAACTTTCATAACTTATAGATTTCAAACTTATAAACCTTTTAAAAATCTTATAATAACTTATGACAGACCTGAAAAGATCAAAACCACTTATAAATCAAACTTATAAAACATTTTAAAAGCCTTATAATAACTGATCACTTGCCTGAAAAGATGATCAAACTCATGTAGTGTATAAGCTTTAGCTACATCTTTCACAACAGAAATAAGCGCAGAACCCCTGAAACGGGTTTTAAGATTTTTTTCCAAATGAAAATTGCAAGTCCCATGATGAGTAGCTGGATAATTGATCAGAAGAGCATTCGCAATAGATGTTGCACGATCATACACAAAAACTAAATCAGACTCATCATGGATAATAGTCTTCAAAATATTCAAAAACCAGTCCCATGATGCATCATTCTCAGAATCCACTATGCCAAAAGCGATAGGGTACAACTGAAAGTTCCCATCTTGCGTTGAGGCACTAAGCAAAGTCCCTTTATATTTTGCTTTCAAATGTGCACCATCAATAATAAGCACTTTCCTCATAAACTTAGAACCTCTAACTGATGCACCAAAAACCAAAAATGCATATTTAAACTTATTAGCACCATCAACCTCAATATGAGTCACAGAACCGAGATTCTTCACCTTTACCATGTGGAACCACCTCAGTAACATCTCATATCCATCAGCAGGTGTACCCCTATCAATTTTGGTTGCATGTTCTTGAGCTCGCTATACCTTTAAATACGAGATTCCAAGTCCATGATCATGCCTAAATTTTTTCGATCAACTGTTTAGGGCTAAGTGCAGTAGTCCCTCCTTCAAAATGGTTACTTACCATTTCAGCTAATGTCTTTGCAGTTTCTTGACGATTTTTAACATTACTTAAGGAAGAATCACAACCTTGCTCGCTAATATACTTTTAAATCACAAAACTATCTGACGCATGAACCCTAATTGCACGAAACTTCCAATTACATTGTTCATAAATGCAATTAAGAAAAACTCTACTCAAGTCTGATTTGTAAGTCTGAAACTCAAAGCCATGCTTAATTACAAATAACTGCAACTCTCTTGACATTTCCTTTTTGTTCTTAAACATCTTCCCACGATATAAATCATCAACATTCCTATCAAACGAATTTGAAAAACCAGTTTAACCCCCATCAGAAGCTGAAACTTGAGGTAGCAGTTGTTCAATACGATCAGCAGAGAATGACGTTTCTGATCCAAATACCCCATTATTGTTTGAGTCCAACCCTCTCTACACAACCAAAATATATGCAACTTTGGAATTATAAATTATAAAGCTTTTATAAAAGCTTTTACAATTAATCTTATAAAACCTTTGAAAGCAGTATAATAACTGATAACGTTATAATTTTAAAAAACTTTATAAGGCTTTTATAATATTTTATAAGATAACTTATAAAATTATTTGCGCAAAAATACTTCATTCCGAACGTGAGATATAGGAACAAGAGCAGTGAAAAGAAATTCGTTGTTGTCTTTCTCTATCATCGGATTTGAGATCCTTTGTCCCTATAAGACAGATTTTGAAGGCTTGATCAATCTATTTAAAAAAAAGTGACAAAAACTTCAAACAAGGAGTCAAAAGAACTAATTTGTAAAAGCAGCAGTAGCAAACTGAACTTCATTTCTAATTTCGATGTTGCTTTGCTCTGTCGTCTGATTTGAACTTGTATGTCCCTGTTACAGAAAATTTTCTAACTTTATAAATACAGTAAACAAACTTATAAACAAATAGTTTTGATAAAACATACCTTGTGGTTTTGCAGCAGAATGAAATAATGTCTCTTGAGTTTGAGTCTCCTTGTAACTACAACGGCTATAGACTAATTTCTCATCAATATCCTCCAAGGAGAACATTGCTTCTTACGAAACTTCACACACTGATATTTGAAGCTCAAATTGGACAATCTTCTGCTCACAGCAAAAACACACTAAAAACCCCACAAATTTTGATTCTTTGAGCACGATTATAAGTTCAAGCTCTTGAGTTAATAACCCAGAACTCAGGCTTCAATAATCAGAGACCAACTATACTTGTCAAAAATCTGCATAACATAATAGCCTTGATCTAACATCTTCTCAACATAAACAAAACTTCTTCTTGTATTGACTGGTTTTTTGCCTTAGTCACATATACTATCCAATCTTTTGTTTGTAGCGACTCCATCTTCACTACTGAACTCACTAAGCAGTCACCTTTTATGTCTCTCACAAACCTTCTAACGTGCAGCCACACTACTGTCTTGTACAAGACCATGATTCACCAAAAACCCTGTTGAAAGCTTACCATGCAAAGTATCTTGAGAAGCCTCTGATTTTCTCTTATAGATCTTGTCTATATGACTTCTATTTCAACAACATCTTAAGATATAATCCTGAGATGCTCCAACAGTCTTCCCTCTGTTTCAACAACTTCCATGATGTGATTCACACATCATGTGATTTTCAGCAGATGCATGCCAAACGTCTCCAAGCTTTGAACCTTGAAAATTGATGGGTCAACTCTGATCTTCATAACCTTGAGTCAATACCACAATCCACGTCTTCCTTGAAATAGTTCATCTCAAAATAACCACCAGTACTTCTGGTCTTAAAGTAAGCATGAATCTTCTAGTAAACCAACTCAAGGCAATCAATAACGATGATTTACTTAAGACACTATCTTTTCGACAATCTTGTTAAAATATATTCCAAATTGAACAAATTCATGATCACATCCTGTTAATACATAAATTTCACCAGAAAAATTACAGCAACTTTGCATCACTCATCCCACATATTTTGACTCAATCCTTATCCATATCCAGATTGATAATCACCATGTCTTGATCACCGCAAAAACCAGCACCAACTGAACTGTTTCCACCACAAGAGATGTTCTCTAGCCAAACCCCAAAGCATGGGCTGCATCTTTGAACCATTCACTAAGATTTTCCTTGTGACTTGAGACTACGTGATGATATATTTCCAGACCATGATCATCACTAAATTGCAAACTTATCAGAATCTCAAGAGTTGGAAAATTACCCCAAAGTCTTACCTTGCTCCAAAAACCTTCTCAAAACTTTAATTAAAACATGGTGCCTTCAAAGATCTTTAAACTATCTTTTGACTCAACAGATTTCTTAAAGCATGTTTTAAACCAACTCACTTGCTAGACCTGAAACTTTAGTCCAAGTGTCTAAATAACCTTTCTTATCCAACATCTTTATCTATTCTTGGCTCATAAACATGTATTGTTGTTTTCTCCATATCTGTTTAAACAGACCACACAAACACATCCAACCTTACAGCCTTGTTGCATTCACTTGCCATCACATCAACATACGTCATTTAACAAAACTTGAACCTTACTGCATCAGACCTTAACAAGCTAGGTTAATCCCAGCAACGCTGAATTCCAATACTACAAACTTGCTTACTTCTTGTTAGAGGTGAACAAACAAACTTATGGTTTGTCAAACTTGGAGTCTTCTTACAGTGCAGATCAAGAACAACTTGAAACATCAGTATTGATTATCATAGAAAATCCTTTGATGCTCCAAAAACAAAGTTATCCACATGAATATGTACAATCAGCAATTATCTTCTGATTTCAAGCTTGCGGTGCATGTTTCTGTCCATGAAACACCTTCTTGAATATGTACACCTAGCCAAGATTGATTTGATCTTCAAATTCTTTTGGTTGTTCTACAAACACTTCTTATTGTTCACATCCATCTAATACAACTTCAATCACATAACACACGCAATACCAAACCAGAATCTAATCGACTCAAATCTTGCATCAAGAGCAAATATTTCATCGGAATCAATACCTTCCATATGTGAAGATCCATGTGCTACCAGCCGTGATTTTTTCCTCGTACCAACTCCATTCTCATAAGTCTGGTTCTTGAGAATCCATTTGGTTCCATTATTAGCTTTCAAAACACCTTATGGTACACTCGATGTGCATACATATTCTCTTTATATACAAATTGTCCTTGATTGGGTCCAGATATGCCTTTGAATGTTACAGCATCTGTTGTCACAGCACAAAACGTCTTGGTCACATTCACTTCATACGCTCTGATTAGTCCAACAATTTTATTGAACTTGATTTTGACACGGTCGACGCATGCACCAATTACCAACGTCTGTGATTCAATCTGTTTTGGCAAACTGGTCAGGAATTGTTTCACCAGCTTCTTCTCGCTGTATTTTTTTCTCAGAGCTTGCACCTTACAAGCTAGTGTATTGATTCTTATTCTTCCACTGAAGTCTACAATAGATTCACGTTGATTCATATTGGTAGCTTCAAGTTTAGATGTCAGCATATCTATCCCTACATCTCTTTCATCTTTGAAACCCTCAAGAGTGTCTTGCAAAATCTTTCATGCTTGTTTTGGTAGTTCCATAACCTTTTATCAACACAGAGTTTCTCTTCAACAGCCTTGAGGAGCATTGACAGGATCCTCTCATTGCATCTTTCCATATGCAATCCATCATCTTTCCACTCTTCTCTGGTTTTCTTCACAAAGTGATCATCAACACTAACTTTCATAGGTTCTTCTCATCCTTGATGTGTCGAATCCCAAGCATCATTATCAACAGATTTGATATGTTGAGTCATCCTCTGTCTCTCGTACCAGTAGTTCTGTTTCAAGAAAGACACACAGATTTTCCAGCATATACCTTCTCTGATTCTTCTTTCTTTAAGTACGAAACTTGATGAAACCTATTCTCATACTTTGCTCTTCAACCTCATCCACCAGCACTAAATCCAGGATCATACCCAAAAATAAGAACAAATCTCTATCGAGTCATTCTCTGATACCAATTGTAAGTGCATATTTGGGTTAGATCTATACACTTGCGTGCATAACGGGTATGTATGAGCATAAAGTAAAGAACACAGAGTTTTTTATCGAGGTTCGGTTCTCCCTACATGCCCGGGACCTAGTCAAGAAACAAATCCACTATAGAACAAGAAAGCAATACACAATTGCAAATGCGTAATCAAACACAACTGTTTCGATCTACAACTATTTTCTATAACATGGATTCAAACCTGAGGATCTTCGTGATCCCTCAGAACTACCAATGGCAGATCTTGTTCTTGTGATCTCTTTTGGTGTGATGATGCCACACACACATGTGTACCTCTCTTAATGATACCCTAGGCACATGAGTGTCTTTGTCCACACTTCTAGGTATTTATAAACACGTCCTTAAAGTGTAATGACTCCACAAGTCATGTGGGCTTCAAGGCCTGTGGCTGATCCAGTCTGTAGATCTCTTGACACATCAGCCCAAGCTCATGTCAAGTCTTCTGCTTCCTGATCTGAGTGAAGCGAGTTGATCATCTCAGCAAGTCTCCTGATGTAGTAGCCTCAGCTCCACATCATCTGCCTTCTGATCAGAAACCTGCGCGTTGCTCCAGCTCCACAAGTCCCTTGATGTATCAGCTTCTGCTATCCATCAAGCCTCTGCAAGCTAAGCTACGCTTGATGCTTTGTCTGATTCTAAAGCCTTCATGCTTCCAATCAGACAGACCTCATCCGGGTCTCCAGTTTTCAGGTTAACAGCTGTCTGATTTAGCTTCTGATGCAGGTTCTGTTTCTTCAGCTTCTAGCTCACAAACACCTCACATCTTGATGCTTTGTCTTATTCCGAAGCACGCATACTTCCAATCAGACAGACCTCAGCCGGGTCTTCATATCTCAGGTTATCAGCTGCCTAATCCATCTTCTGATACATGTTCTGTTTCTTCAGTTTCTAGCTTACAGACACCTCGCATCTTGATGATTTGTCTTATTCTGAAGCTTACAGGCTTCCAATCAGACATACCTCATCCGTGTCTTCACTTATGTCCTGATAACTATATCAGTCTCTACATCAAGTACTGCCTCAGGATCTATGTTAGTTCTGCTTCTGTGTCTCTGTCATCTCTATCTGTTCTAATGTCTCTATCTCAGACTTTGTGTCTCTTCTTGTTCTGAGAGCTTCTTAAACCAATCAACAATACACTAACAAACGATACATTAAGTACATGGAGCGTACATCCCCATGGAGTATACATCTTATATGAAACGCGAATTATTGTTGCTCGGCTAGTATATGTTGATGATATCTTAATAGCAGGTAAGAGTGAAGAGGCTTTTCAAAATTTGAAGAATGTTCTTTATAGAGAACTCACGATTAAAGACTTCGGAATTCTAAAGTTCTTTTTAGAACTTGAGATTACCAGGAATTCAAGTGGTATTGCAGCCTGTCAGAGAAAATATGCTTTGGACATATTCGCAAATATTCGTTTATTGGCTTGTAAGTCTTGTTCAGTTCCTATGGATCCTACATTGCCATTGAGTAAAAAGACACATGCACTCCTCTGGCTAATGCTTACTGGGAATTCATTGTATGTTTGCTTTATTTGACCATCACTGGATCTGGCCTTACATATACAAAGAATAGGCTAAGTCGATTTCTTTTATGTCCTATAGATGTACATTTACAAGCAGCTCACAAGGTGCTCATGTATATCAAATTCAATCCTATTCAAGGATTGTTTTATGCTGCATACTCTGAACTTTGTCCCAATGCATTCTCTGATGATGATTGGGCTACTTGTCATGTGATACACTCAGGTTTTAACCCAAAAACGTTATTGCCAATGCACAACAATATACAGTAGTATTTAGGGATCGAATCCACAAATACCATGATTACACAACAAATCTTCGAGAGTATAATTAAGCTAAGATAAACTATGATTGTATTTTGTTGTAACAAGCAACAAAGATTGAATTAAGATCTATGTTTTGCTCTTATTGCAGAACATGGAAGCTAATGAGGTCACTCTCAGACGATCAGGTGAAAGTTCCGGTTAAGTTCATAATTGGCGACCAAGACTTGACCTATCACTTTCCAGGTACGAAGAAGTACATCGAAGATTAAGAGCCACGTCCCGTTGTTGGACGAAGTTGTGGTAATGAAAGGCGTTGGTCATTTTTCTCCATGAGGAAAGGCCTGAGGAGATAAGTAAACACATTCACGACTATTTTTCATTTTTTAGAAGCCATTGTATCAGCAATTTATAAATGAAATGGACTAAAACGTTATATGACTGAAAACAGTAAATGAATGAAATTATATATATGCCTTTGAGTAGTCCCGATCTCGCTGAGACTTTCAAAATTATAAAACTCAAATACGATTTATATGATTGTTCGAGTCACATAATCGTGTTATAATCATAGTAATTCTTTGAGAAATACATAGTTAATTTAAATTTATCATAAATTACATTACATTGAGATATTTTCATGACAATACAAATCATTTTCATATCTTTTGTTATTCTTATCGTTGTTCGTTAAGAAAAAAAATATTCATTTAGAGTAACGAAATGAATATATCATCGTACTAAAATTCTTTCTGGCGGCACGTATGAGGAAAGAGTGATAGTTTAGAAGAAAAAAATGAGATAATTCATTCGTTTCAGTTTATAAGATGTTTTAATCAAAACCGAGCAGTTAAAAAATTAAATAAAATATATTTTTCTAATTTCATTTTAAAAGATGCTTAATGTAAAAACAAATATTAGTAAATTACAAAAATTATGTAATCTTTTGTTTTTTAATATTAAAATATCATTTATTATATTCAAAAACAATTCAATCAATAATAAAACAAATGCGAGATACAAATGATCAGAAAAAATAAAATAAAAATTAATTTTGCATTGAATAATATGAAACAAATTTTTTTTTTAACATCTCTTTAAAAATGAAACATGGTGAGCATATAACATATATGGTCTGATTGGTAATACAAGACGGTACAAATATTTTGATGGTATGAATGAGCGGTACAAGATGATAGTATAGTTAGAAATCGTACAAATAGTGATAAAAAATGGTACAATTAAAAATAGTGATATTATTTTTCGTAACGCTACTTTGTTGATTGGTTAAATAAAAGGTGGTACAAGTTGTAATGCAATGTTTTAATTTTAAATTTATCAGCTTTTAAATGTTTATTGGCTATTTCCTCACGTCACATTTCTGATTATTTTTGATGATGTCAGGTTTAGCACCCATCTTAGAGACCCGACCAGGATTCGAACCGACCAAGAAAAATTATGGAGGTCGATCTAAGGAAGCAAAACGAGTTGGGCACAGACGGGCTGAAAAGCCCACCAAACGATCGCGGCCCACAACAACGACTAGATTTGCTCTCATTGTATAAATACATATGTAATTTTAATAATGAAGGGTATCGAATCATTAATACAAAACACAACTTCTCAAATTTTTGGCTTTCCGATTTCTTTACTTGAGTTTTTAGATTTGTTTGATAGATCCAAAATACCTAAAATATTCGCACGATGGGCTGATTTAGAATTAGTCTCTATGATAATTATTAATCAATTCGAACATGGATTTTGAGAACGAGAAACATGCACAACAGTCCATCATAACAAACGAAGATCAAATAACTAATGGGAAGAAGACAAGATTTCAAACAGAGTGAACCAAACGTAGGAATGTTTCTGGCCGCCACATTGCTTTTCTTTCTTAATTTAAAATAACTCACTAATTAACAAAAGGGAGCCAAAAAAATTTTCCACCACGTTATTAGGAGAAAATATATGAGTGATGACAATTCAAAATTAAAGAGATAATCCCTAGAGCAGTAATCAATTTTTATAGAAAATATTTTTATAGCTACACGAAATAAAAAATAATACATGATTAGACATCTAAATTAAAATAATGTATTTTTAGTTACAAAACAAAAATATAATATATGAATACATACAAGAACCATATGACATTACATAGATATATATATTTGAACTAATACAATATATTTTTAACTACATCAACAAAAGTATAATGCATGGTGATATTCACAAATAAATATAAATTATGTTAAATTTTGTTGAATTTTGTTAATTTTTGCCACGATTTTTGTGTAGCCACGATAGAAACCGTTATTTTAGATCAAAAATAAACTAAATAAATTTGAAAATCAATCCAATCTCAAATTTAAAAACCACATAAATCATACAAAACTCACATTTAAAACAAACCCATTTGTCAAATTGTCACGAAAATTGGCATAAGTTTCGATCGCGCTATTGGAATGATCTCAAACTATTTCTAAATGAAATCTAACTCGTTTTGGTCAATGTGTTAAAAAAAATAAACCGGATGATGGACCATAACTTTTTTGGGTCATCAGGTTATTAATCGAATCGGTCAAACCGGGGCCAATTAATTAATAAATATTATGTTGATTTTTATGAATATAATACTTAATTTTTCTTTTTGATAACTAGGGACTGATACGTGTTTTTTACCATCCGACTAATTCTCTCAGGGTGAGTGTAGTCATCGAGTAGTCCATTCACCGGGTTTTCTAATGGGTCTCAAGCATGACATCATTTCGACTGGCCAAATGGAAGTGGTTAGATAATTCCACGCTTGAGTGATCCATGATTTAGATCAACATGGCAACTTCTCCCCAAGTGGAAACCACTAGCCCACTATAGCTTGGTTTATAAAAATTAGTTATCCAAAAAATATACAAAAATCATGATTGATTAAATAGTAAACATAAATTTAACAAATTGAACCCTTTTTAAATAAAAAATTGGTAATTACGTATATAATCTTTTGAACTAGAAACATAAAAAAGATTATGTGTTACATCTCTCATATTGATAAATATATTTTACCTTACAAAATTTAATTTACGTGACACTTAGCTTTTATGTAAGTATTTTTGATATAAATCGAATACGTTTGAGATCAAACAAAAAAAATGATAGTATGTGCAAATCTTTTAAAATAAAAATGCAAAACTAATGATTTTTCTAAATTCAAACTTATTTTGTTGTTTTCAATTTATTTTGTATAAACTGTTTGGATTTCACTAATATTGACAATCTGTACATATGGTTGATAGTTTTATAAGCCCCAACAGTTTGATTGATAGCAAACAGAGCAATGATTCTTGAATCTTCTTGTAATAGAAATTTTCAAGACCATTAGATATATATATATATATATATATATTTGTATCGATCAACTTGTCGTATTTTTCATCGTTAAAACATTATGTTATATAACATTTTAAAATATTAAAATATTATGATTTAGTTGGGTTTAAATTTGTAATACATGTATTTATGGACTTATGTTACAAATTTAATGAGAATATGTAGATATTTCTACCTGGCATATATAATTAATTGAAATGTTTTGATTGGTTAATTTAATTGATGTGTCCTTTAAATTCCTCTTTAATCGACACATCGGATTTTTTTCACTTATGTCTTCTCAATAAATATATAAAGGATAATAAATTAAGAGAATATAAAACTAGAATATAAGAAAATAGGTGGAGAATTATAATGTTTTGGTTTTTTTTTTTGTGTTATTATTGTAGAATATGTTATTTATGATAGACATTATTTGATACACATTCATTTATTATTGGATTTATAACGTAATTAAAATGATAGGTTGTCTTATTTGTATTCCCCTAATTTATAGTTTGTTAGCAGACTCATCTACATGCCCGTTCAATGTCATGATAATTAAAGCGCTAGCTAGAAAACATAATTTTATTTTATTTTATGGAAATTAAGAACATGCGTACGTACGGGTATTATCTCAACCCATTATTTTAGGCCATGGAGGCTTTATGGTATTGTCTTTTTTTTTGTATGAAAACATAAAATGCTTTTTACATACGCTAATGGTTATGATCACATTTTAGATCATTATTACGTTTTCTGAAACCAGCCACGATCTGAATCATCTTTTCGTATTTTTTTTTTGTCTCTTTTGCTTGCAAATTGTTAGGATCTTAAATTCGAATCACACTTATCACAAGTTGATTCTTCACGGATCAAACACAAACATAAAAGTAAATTGACACCAAGATTTAACGAGTTCCCCTCCGCAAGAGTACATCTCGTGTGGGAACCTTCTCCCACAAACATCCGCTATCAATCAAAGGTTTTAGTCTTAATTTTTCAGACTTGACTAAACAGGCCCAATGCCTTCGCCTTCACGTTTTCCTTCTCGATGACAAAAGAAACGAAGCGTCTTCTTCCTTACGGACAGCGACAAACACTAATGCAATTCCTTCCAAAATTTTATGTAATTTCCGGTGAATCTTCTGTTTACGTGCATTTATAAGGGTTTAGACTTTCACGTTAGGGTTTAATACCTCTTATTTAAAAATAAATAAATTGATGTTATAATGTTAATGACTTATAATGTTCTCTTCAAAAAATTATTAACAAAAAATATAAATAAATACAAACATTTGCGGTGAGTAAAGATAATAAATGTGGACACTGGAAAAAATGATAACAATGATAAGAAAAAAATATATATATATATATCAAAAATAATAAAATTGGTTATCAACAAAATGAAATTTTTTTATCTTATATACAAAAATAAAAATTACTTATAAAATTAGAATACTAATTTTAAAAATTAGATCTAAAAATTAAAAATTGAATAATAAATTCAAAATGGTATAAGTGGCATCATTTTCGTAGGAATCATTTTGGTGTGAATGATTATTTCTAATAAATTATTAATAAATTATTTTTGAACTCTATAAGTTGGTGTGAATCATTTTGGGACAACACATGACATTCGTCGATGCGAACATAAAATATTAATTTAATTATGAATTTTTTTTACAACAAAAGATATACATTTTAAAATAATAAACTTTAGATTTTTTTTTATAAACGTCCTAACGATTCTTTCAATCCGTCCATAGAAAATTTAACATGATTTGTACTTATGTTACAACTAGATTTTGACATGCGCTAAGCGCATGATTAAGTGATTAAATAGGTTGACTAATCGATTTTAATATATATAAATTTTTAATATTTAAACGTGTATGACAAAGCATATAAATTCTAACATTTATAAACGTCCAAAAAATATGTATTGTGCATAAATGTAATAAAAGAGGTATTATATTTATAAACATCACTATAATTGTGCATGTGAATATCTCCTCTATTAATATATATAGGATTATATTGTTTAAACGAGTGGTATTGAATTGAAGAAAATGAATGTGGTTTATAAGAAAATATCTTAAAATCTCTAAGATTTTGAGTTTTTAGTTATTTTATGGAATTGAAATTTTCGTTAGTTCTATTTATAAATTATCTATTTCTATTTTGTTTTTTAGTTATATTTTAGTATTTTTTATTCTAAAATATGGTGTTTACGCAAAAGTTATATATCTATATTTCCAATATCTTTTTTTAGTCAATTAGATCCATATTATTTGCAACTACATATAAATATGGAAGAAGTTATATGTTATATATCATTATACGACATAAGGTGTCCGGTTAAATTGATTTTTATGATTTTCAAATATTTCTCCGTAGTATTCAATACAGGAAAATGTCGTGTTCGATTTGTATGTTATATGGAAGAAGTTATATATTATATATCATTATACGAGATAAGGTGTTAGGTTAAATTGATTTTTATGATTCTCAAATATTTTTTCGTAGTATTCGATACACGAAAATGTCGTGTTCGATTTGTTTTATTTAAAGATGTATTTTTATAAAAATGAATAGATAATCAAAAAATTTATATTTAAAGTGCTTGCTAGAAAACATAATTTTATTTTATTTTGTGGAAATTAAGAACATGCGTACGTACGGGTATCATCTCAACCCATTATTTTAGGCCATGGAGGCTTTACATTACGTGATTTTGATATTTGAGTAGTTGGCTAGTAAAACGGGAACATCCTTATAAGACCGAACTTGTCAATCCGAGAAGTAGAAGTAGTAGCCGTAGTAGCATCACCAACCTTCTTGAATTGGACGATTAAGGTCTTAGCATCATCATCATCATCATTGGGGACAACTAGTTTTGGTGCACCACCAATTCCTTTAGGGACGGTTCCAACGGTTCCGATAAAGGTGGTCAACTTGTAAGTGTTTGCTCCTTGTCCGACTTTCTCAATCTTAAAAGAGCTATTTCCGCTCCCGCGTTCACCACCGATGAGTATAGGTCGAGGCTCCTCGGAAGCCGGTGAGGTATTATCGACTTCCCATAACTTGGAAAATTCTGTGCAAAACGGCCAGAGGTCAGACTGGAACTCGATGGTAAAATCGGTAGATGTGTTCACGACGATGGTGTCTATGTCCAAGTCTGCATATGCGAAGGTAACCGGTAGGCCCGGTTGGGACGGAATGAGTGCTTGGTTGATGTCAAGTGGACAAAAAGGAATTATTCTCGAGGCTGGGACAAGACCACCTCCGTTGGTGTTGGCCGGCTGGATGAAGTATTGTTGACCGGTTTCAAGTGAATTACCGGCAGTGTCTTTCACCGGTTCTTGTCCTTGGATGCAGACAGATCCTCCAGCCAACAAGAGAGTGATGAGAAAGGAGACCAATGGGGATGATGATGATGACATCACTGTGATTTTTTTGTTTTAAGGGTTTGGTTTATTCTTTTTCTGTTTGAGTGAGTTGAGTTGTAGAGAGCAAGCACATTTTGTATCGGTATTTATAGGAAGCGTGAGTGACAGTACAAAGAAAAAGATAAGCCTCTCAATTTTTTTTTTTTTTGGTTAAATATAACCCTAATTTTATCATATTTTAAATGTTTATTGGCTTTTTCCTCACGTCACATTCGGATTATTGGTTTCTATCTTTCTACTGCAGTGAGGGTTGAAAAGCGGGGTTTAAATTAGAGACTACGGTAATCGATTTCAAACATCGATAGATTATTAGCACGAGGAACATGCACATTAATGCGCCATATTAGCTAACATATAAAGGAAGATCAAATAATTCATTGGAAGAAGACAAGATTTTGAACAGAGAGATTGGGTCCTTGGGATGATCGAACCACCACCGCACGAATGATTCTCGACATCCATCTCTGTTTCTGGCCTCATTGTTTATTTCAATTCATTGAAATACTAAAAACAAGAACCAAAAATAATTCCACCACGTTATTACTAGAAAACATATGAGTGACGACAATTCAAAATCAAAGAAAGAGAAAAGTATAACAAAGAATACCACACATACTTTCGGGTTGTAGACGACCGATGACAATTGCTAAGCAGATATGCCTGAACACACATATATATGGATAATAAAATTTCTATCTCTGTTACAAAATCGAAAACAATTAAGCAAGCTGTGGTTACATATATTGTTTGGAGAGGTTCTATGAATTAAGAACTACATGCTATGGAACATAATAAAACATGGAGTATTGAGTCATTACCTCATGACAAGGACATTGTAAGCTGCAAGTGGATCTACACAGTTAAATAAAATGCGGACGGAACGTCTCTTACAGATGTACTCTCCATGGAGTATAATTTATCTTTTGGAGCTCGTGATCATTGAGATGAAAAACTATGAAAATGACCGTACATCCATCCACTACAAGAAAGCCAATTCCAACGGCCAAAAACGTAGGAAAATCGTTGGAATTGGTCTTTTCCGACGAAGTTCCGATCACAAATGCTGTCGGAACTGTAGCGTCGGAAAGTGAAATCCGTTGGAATTGCGTCAGAAAATTCCGACGCATTTCCGATAATAGTATTCGGTCAGAAATTTCCGACGGTTGAAATTCCAACGGTTTTATATCGGATTGTTCGTCAGAAACGTAGCGAAAAATTTTCGACGTAATAGCGACAGCTATTTTCCGACGTAATTCCGACAGACTATATCCGACGAAAATTTCGGATGGTTACCAGCAGAATTTCGATTACCAACGGAAACACGTTTAATTTCCGACGGTTCTCCCTACATACCCCTATGGCACAATTCCCCTATGGAACAAGAAATTAACACACAATTGCAAACGCGAAATCAAAAACAACTGTTTCGATCTATGGCCTTTTTCTATAACATGGATTCAAACCTGACGATCTTCGTGATCCCTCAGAAACACCAATGGCAGATTTTGTTCTTGTGATCTCCTTTGTTGTGATGATGCCACACACACATGTGTGCCTCTCTCAATGATACTCTAGGCGCGTGAGTGTCTTTGTCCATACTTTTAGGTATATATAAACACGTCCTTAAACCCTAGTGACTCCACAAGTCACGTGGGCTTCAAGGCCCGTGGCTGATCCAGTCAGCAGATCTCTTGACACATCAGCCCAAGCATATGCCAAGTCTTCTGCTTCCTTATCTGAGTGCAGCGAGTTGATTAGCTCAGCAATTCTTCTGATCTAGAAGCCTCGGCTCCACATCACATCATCTCCCTTCTGATCAGAAACATGCGCGTTGCTCCAGCTCCATAAGTCCCTTGATGTATCATCTTCTGCTATTCATCAAGCCTCTGCAAGTTGAGCTATGCTTGATGCTTTGTCTGATTCTGAAGCTTTCAAGCTTCCAATCAGACAGACCTCATCCAGGTCTCCAGTTCTCAGGTTAACAGCTGCCTGATTCAACTTCTGATGCATTTTTTTTCTTTAGCTTCTAGCTCACAGACACCTCGCATCTTGGTGTTTTGTCTGATTCTGAAACTTGCACGCTTCCAATTAGATATACCTCATCCGGATCTTCATATCTCAGGTTATCAGCTGCCTGATCCAGCTTCTGATGCAGGTTATATTTCTTCAGCTTCTAGCTTATAGACACATCGCATCTTGATGCTTTGTCTGATTCCAAAGCTTACAGGCTTCCAATCAGACATACCCCATCTAGGTCTTCACTTATGTCCTGATAACTGTATCAGTCTCTACATCAAGTACTACATCCACATCTATGTTAGTTCTGCTTTAGTGTCTCCGACGTCTCTGTCTGTCTTAGTGTCTCTATCTCACACTATGTGTCTCTTTCTGTTCTGACAACTTTTTAAACCAGGCAGTAATACATTAACAAACGATACATCAAGTACCTGGAGCGTACATCCCTATGGAGTATACCTCTTATATGAAACGCGAATTATTGTTGTATGCTAGTATATGTTGATGATATCTTAGTAGCAGGTAAGAGTGAAGAGGCTTTTCAAAATTTGAAGAATGTTCTTTATAGAGAGCTCACGATTAAAGACTTAGGAATTCTCAAGTTCTTTTTAGAACTTGAGATTGCCATAAATTCAAGTGGTATTGCAGCCTGTCAGAGAAAATATGCTTTGGACAGTTTTTGATATCTCGGTTTGTAATCTCGGTTATGGCCATGTCTGAACCCTTCTGGGTTACCTCTGGTTCAACGTGGGTCCTTGATGGGCTAATAATGTAGATCAAGTTGGTTCTGGGATTAAATCCTCACGGTTAGCCCAAAATCCTTCAAGAGAGATCAATATGAATTTATCGGGCAATTAGAATGGTTGCATGATTTTGGGCTCGTCTTCCTTGGGTCATCACTGGTATGGGGTCTTCAGAGGCTGGTAAAGACATGCCAAGGTGCCTTGGGGCATGGCTGATTCATCATGGATTTGAGGTCCTCATCATTCTCTCCCTTTTCAAAAGGATTTGTCCTTAAATCTTGACCATCTTCTTTCGTGATACATATGTTAGGAGCCTCTGGTTTTGTTGGAGGCTCAACAATTCTTTCAACCCTTATGCCCCTATTTTCTTCGAAGCGTGTGAGCTTTTAACTAAGTGTTTTGCTAAGTATTTTGGTGGATTCCATTGCTTAGAAAATGTGTGAGTCTCTGTCTTTGTGTGAATTCACTGAGGCTTGGACTTATGTTCTTATCACAAAGACTTTCCGCAACTTTGTGTGGCGAACTTCGACCGATCAATCTTGTTAACTCTCGCCAACGTCGCTCATGAAACCATCTGGTAAGAATAGATCAGATCGTCTCAAGAAGACGCATAATAGGATACTCACGACTCTCTTTCAGCAAGGCGTTCAAAGACTCCGCCATGTTTGATGTCATGATGTTGTACCGATTGGAAGACGCGTGAGCACGTGACCATTTCCAGAAATCCGCTTTCCACAGATAATCTGACAATTGTGGATTTGCAAGGCTGAGTTCCTGAAAAATGAGCAAAACCATGTGTTCTGTAAACTTTCATAACTTATAGATTTCAAACTTATAAACCTTTTAAAAATCTTATAATAACTTATGACAGACCTGAAAAGATCAAAACCACTTATAAATCAAACTTATAAAACATTTTAAAAGCCTTATAATAACTGATCACTTGCCTGAAAAGATGATCAAACTCATGTAGTGTATAAGCTTTAGCTACATCTTTCACAACAGAAATAAGCGCAGAACCCCTGAAACGGGTTTTAAGATTTTTTTCCAAATGAAAATTGCAAGTCCCATGATGAGTAGCTGGATAATTGATCAGAAGAGCATTCGCAATAGATGTTGCACGATCATACACAAAAACTAAATCAGACTCATCATGGATAATAGTCTTCAAAATATTCAAAAACCAGTCCCATGATGCATCATTCTCAGAATCCACTATGCCAAAAGCGATAGGGTACAATTGAAAGTTCCCATCTTGCGTTGAGGCACTAAGCAAAATCCCTTTATATTTTGCTTTCAAATGTGCACCATCAATAATAAGCACTTTCCTCATAAACTTAGAACCTCTAACTGATGCACCAAAAACCAAAAATGCATATTTAAACTTATTAGCACCATCAACCTCAATATGAGTCACAGAACTGAGATTCTTCACCTTTACCATGTGGAACCACCTCAGTAACATCTCATATCCATCAGCAGGTGTACCCCTATCAATTTTGGTTGCATGTTCTTGAACTCGCTATACCTTTAAATACGAGATTCCAAGTCCATGATCATGCCTAAATTTTTTCGATCAACTGTTTAGGGCTAAGTGCAGTAGTCCCTCCTTCAAAATGGTTACTTACCATTTCAGCTAATGTCTTTGCAGTTTCTTGACGATTTTTAACATTACTTAAGGAAGAATCACAACCTTGCTCGCTAATATACTTTTAAATCACAAAACTATCTGACGCATGAACCCTAATTGCACGAAACTTTCAATTACATTGTTCATAAATGCAATTAAGAAAAACTCTACTCAAGTCTGATTTGTAAGTCTGAAACTCAAAGCCATGCTTAATTACAAATAACTGCAACTCTCTTGACATTTTCTTTTTGTTCTTAAACATCTTCCCACGATATAAATCATCAACATTCCTATCAAACGAATTTGAAGAACCAGTTTAACCCCCATCAGAAGCTGAAACTTGAGGTAGCAGTTGTTCAATACGATCAGCAGAGAATGACGTTTCTGATCCAAATACCCCATTATTGTTTGAGTCCAACCCTCTCTACACAACCAAAATATATGCAACTTTGGAATTATAAATTATAAAGCTTTTATAAAAGCTTTTACAATTAATCTTATAAAACCTTTGAAAGCGGTATAATAACTGATAACGTTATAATTTTAAAAAACTTTATAAGGCTTTTATAATATTTTATAAGATAACTTATAAAATTATTTGCGCAAAAATACTTCATTCCGAACGTGAGATATAGGAACAAGAGCAGTGAAAAGAAATTCGTTGTTGTCTTTCTCTATCATCGGATTTGAGATCCTTTGTCCCTATAAGACAGATTTTGAAGGCTTGATCAATCTATTTAAAAAAAGTGACAAAAACTTCAAACAAGGAGTCAAAAGAACTAATTTGTAAAAGCAGCAGTAGCAAACTGAACTTCATTTCTAATTTCGATGTTGCTTTGCTCTGTCGTCTGATTTGAACTTGTATGTCCCTGTTACAGAAAATTTTCTAACTTTATAAATACAGTAAACAAACTTATAAACAAATAGTTTTGATAAAACATACCTTGTGGTTTTGCAGCAGAATGAAATAATGTCTCTTGAGTTTGAGTCTCCTTGTAACTACAACGGCTATAGACTAATTTCTCATCAATATCCTCCAAGGAGAACATTGCTTCTTACGAAACTTCACACACTGATATTTGAAGCTCAAATTGGACAATCTTCTGCTCACAGCAAAAACACACTAAAAACCCCACAAATTTTGATTCTTTGAGCACGATTATAAGTTCAAGCTCTTGAGTTAATAACCCAGAACTCAGGCTTCAATAATCAGAGACCAACTATACTTGTCAAAAATCTGCATAACATAATAGCCTTGATCTAACATCTTCTCAACATAAACAAAACTTCTTCTTGTATTGACTGGTTTTTTGCCTTAGTCACATATACTATCCAATCTTTTGTTTGTAGCGACTCCATCTTCACTACTGAACTCACTAAGCAGTCACCTTTTATGTCTCTCACAAACCTTCTAACGTGCAGCCACACTACTGTCTTGTACAAGACCATGATTCACCAAAAACCCTGTTGAAAGCTTACCATGCAAAGTATCTTGAGAAGCCTCTGATTTTCTCTTATAGATCTTGTCTATATGACTTCTATTTCAACAACATCTTAAGATATAATCCTGAGATGCTCCAACAGTCTTCCCTCTGTTTCAACAACTTCCATGATGTGATTCACACATCATGTGATTTTCAGCAGATGCATGCCAAACGTCTCCAAGCTTTGAACCTTGAAAATTGATGGGTCAACTCTGATCTTCATAACCTTGAGTCAATACCACAATCCACGTCTTCCTTGAAATAGTTCATCTCAAAATAACCACCAGTACTTCTGGTCTTAAAGTAAGCATGAATCTTCTAGTAAACCAACTCAAGGCAATCAATAACGATGATTTACTTAAGACACCATCTTTTCGACAATCTTGTTAAAATATATTCCAAATTGAACAAATTCATGATCACATCCTGTTAATACATAAATTTCACCAGAAAAATTACAGCAACTTTGCATCACTCATCCCACATATTTTGACTCAATCCTTATCCATATCCAGATTGATAATCACCATGTCTTGATCACCGCAAAAACCAGCACCAACTGAACTGTTTCCACCACAAGAGATGTTCTCTAGCCAAACCCCAAAGCATGGGCTGCATCTTTGAACCATTCACTAAGATTTTCCTTGTGACTTGAGACTACGTGATGATATATTTCCAGACCATGATCATCACTAAATTGCAAACTTATCAGAATCTCAAGAGTTGGAAAATTACCCCAAAGTCTTACCTTGCTCCAAAAACCTTCTCAAAACTTTAATTAAAACATGGTGCCTTCAAAGATCTTTAAACTATCTTTTGACTCAACAGATTTCTTAAAGCATGTTTTAAACCAACTCACTTGCTAGACCTGAAACTTTAGTCCAAGTGTCTAAATAACCTTTCTTATCCAACATCTTTATCTATTCTTGGCTCATAAACATGTATTGTTGTTTTCTCCATATCTGTTTAAACAGACCACACAAACACATCCAACCTTACAGCCTTGTTGCATTCACTTGCCATCACATCAACATACGTCATTTAACAAAACTTGAACCTTACTGCATCAGACCTTAACAAGCTAGGTTAATCCCAGCAACGCTGAATTCCAATACTACAAACTTGCTTACTTCTTGTTAGAGGTGAACAAACAAACTTATGGTTTGTCAAACTTGGAGTCTTCTTACAGTGCAGATCAAGAACAACTTGAAACATCAGTATTGATTATCATAGAAAATCCTTTGATGCTCCAAAAACAAAGTTATCCACATGAATATGTACAATCAGCAATTATCTTCTGATTTCAAGCTTGCGGTGCATGTTTCTGTCCATGAAACACCTTCTTGAATATGTACACCTAGCCAAGATTGATTTGATCTTCAAATTCTTTTGGTTGTTCTACAAACACTTCTTATTGTTCACATCCATCTAATACAACTTCAATCACATAACACACGCAATACCAAACCAGAATCTAATCGACTCAAATCTTGCATCAAGAGCAAATATTTCATCGGAATCAATACCTTCCATATGTGAAGATCCATGTGCTACCAGCCGTGATTTTTTCCTCGTACCAACTCCATTCTCATAAGTCTGGTTCTTGAGAATCCATTTGGTTCCATTATTAGCTTTCAAAACACCTTATGGTACACTCGATGTGCATACATATTCTCTTTATATACAAATTGTCCTTGATTGGGTCCAGATATGCCTTTGAATGTTACAGCATCTGTTGTCACAGCACAAAACGTCTTGGTCACATTCACTTCATACGCTCTGATTAGTCCAACAATTTTATTGAACTTGATTTTGACACGGTCGACGCATGCACCAATTACCAACGTCTGTGATTCAATCTGTTTTGGCAAACTGGTCAGGAATTGTTTCACCAGCTTCTTCTCGCTGTATTTTTTTCTCAGAGCTTGCACCTTACAAGCTAGTGTATTGATTCTTATTCTTCCACTGAAGTCTACAATAGATTCACGTTGATTCATATTGGTAGCTTCAAGTTTAGATGTCAGCATATCTATCCCTACATCTCTTTCATCTTTGAAACCCTCAAGAGTGTCTTGCAAAATCTTTCATGCTTGTTTTGGTAGTTCCATAACCTTTTATCAACACAGAGTTTCTCTTCAACAGCCTTGAGGAGCATTGACAGGATCCTCTCATTGCATCTTTCCATATGCAATCCATCATCTTTCCACTCTTCTCTGGTTTTCTTCACAAAGTGATCATCAACACTAACTTTCATAGGTTCTTCTCATCCTTGATGTGTCGAATCCCAAGCATCATTATCAACAGATTTGATATGTTGAGTCATCCTCTGTCTCTCGTACCAGTAGTTCTGTTTCAAGAAAGACACACAGATTTTCCAGCATATACCTTCTCTGATTCTTCTTTCTTTAAGTACGAAACTTGATGAAACCTATTCTCATACTTTGCTCTTCAACCTCATCCACCAGCACTAAATCCAGGATCATACCCAAAAATAAGAACAAATCTCTATCGAGTCATTCTCTGATACCAATTGTAAGTGCATATTTGGGTTAGATCTATACACTTGCGTGCATAACGGGTATGTATGAGCATAAAGTAAAGAACACAGAGTTTTTTATCGAGGTTCGGTTCTCCCTACATGCCCGGGACCTAGTCAAGAAACAAATCCACTATAGAACAAGAAAGCAATACACAATTGCAAATGCGTAATCAAACACAACTGTTTCGATCTACAACTATTTTCTATAACATGGATTCAAACCTGAGGATCTTCGTGATCCCTCAGAACTACCAATGGCAGATCTTGTTCTTGTGATCTCTTTTGGTGTGATGATGCCACACACACATGTGTACCTCTCTTAATGATACCCTAGGCACATGAGTGTCTTTGTCCACACTTCTAGGTATTTATAAACACGTCCTTAAAGTGTAATGACTCCACAAGTCATGTGGGCTTCAAGGCCTGTGGCTGATCCAGTCTGTAGATCTCTTGACACATCAGCCCAAGCTCATGTCAAGTCTTCTGCTTCCTGATCTGAGTGAAGCGAGTTGATCATCTCAGCAAGTCTCCTGATGTAGTAGCCTCAGCTCCACATCATCTGCCTTCTGATCAGAAACCTGCGCGTTGCTCCAGCTCCACAAGTCCCTTGATGTATCAGCTTCTGCTATCCATCAAGCCTCTGCAAGCTAAGCTACGCTTGATGCTTTGTCTGATTCTAAAGCCTTCATGCTTCCAATCAGACAGACCTCATCCGGGTCTCCAGTTTTCAGGTTAACAGCTGTCTGATTTAGCTTCTGATGCAGGTTCTGTTTCTTCAGCTTCTAGCTCACAAACACCTCACATCTTGATGCTTTGTCTTATTCCGAAGCACGCATACTTCCAATCAGACAGACCTCAGCCGGGTCTTCATATCTCAGGTTATCAGCTGCCTAATCCATCTTCTGATACATGTTCTGTTTCTTCAGTTTCTAGCTTACAGACACCTCGCATCTTGATGATTTGTCTTATTCTGAAGCTTACAGGCTTCCAATCAGACATACCTCATCCGTGTCTTCACTTATGTCCTGATAACTATATCAGTCTCTACATCAAGTACTGCCTCAGGATCTATGTTAGTTCTGCTTCTGTGTCTCTGTCATCTCTATCTGTTCTAATGTCTCTATCTCAGACTTTGTGTCTCTTCTTGTTCTGAGAGCTTCTTAAACCAATCAACAATACACTAACAAATGATACATTAAGTACATGGAGCGTACATCCCCATGGAGTATACATCTTATATGAAACGCGAATTATTGTTGCTCGGCTAGTATATGTTGATGATATCTTAATAGCAGGTAAGAGTGAAGAGGCTTTTCAAAATTTGAAGAATGTTCTTTATAGAGAACTCACGATTAAAGACTTCGGAATTCTAAAGTTCTTTTTAGAACTTGAGATTACCAGGAATTCAAGTGGTATTGCAGCCTGTCAGAGAAAATATGCTTTGGACATATTCGCAAATATTCGTTTATTGGCTTGTAAGTCTTGTTCAGTTCCTATGGATCCTACATTGCCATTGAGTAAAAAGACACATGCACTCCTCTGGCTAATGCTTACTGGGAATTCATTGTATGTTTGCTTTATTTGACCATCACTGGATCTGGCCTTACATATACAAAGAATAGGCTAAGTCGATTTCTTTTATGTCCTATAGATGTACATTTACAAGCAGCTCACAAGGTGCTCATGTATATCAAATTCAATCCTATTCAAGGATTGTTTTATGCTGCATACTCTGAACTTTGTCTCAATGCATTCTCTGATGATGATTGGGCTACTTGTCATGTGATACACTCAAGTTTTAACCCAAAAACGTTATTGCCAATGCACAACAATATACAGATGTACTCTCCAAGGAGTATAATTTATCTTTTGGAGCTCGTAGATCATTGAGATGAAAAACTATGAAAATGACGGTACATCCATCCACTACAAGAAAGCCAATTCCAACGGCCAAAAACGTAGGAAAATCGTTGGAATTGGTCTTTTCCGACGAAGTTCCGATCACAAATGCCGTCGGAACTGTAGCGTCGGAAAGTGAAATCCGTTGGAATTGCATCAGAAAATTCCGACGTATTTTTGATAATAGTATTCGGTCAGAAATTTCCGACGGTTGAAATTCCGACGGTTTTATATCGAATTGTTCGTCAGAAACGTAGCGATAAATTTTCGACGTAATAGCGACAGCTATTTTCCGACGTAATTCCGACAGACTATATCCGACGAAAATTTCTGATGGTTACCAACAGAATTTCGATTACCAACGGAAACCGTTTAATTTCCGACGGTTCTCCCTACATCCCCGGGACCTAGTCCAGACACAATTCCCCTATGGAACAAGAAATTAACACACAATTGCAAACGTGAAATCAAAAACAACTGTTTCGATCTACCGCCTTTTTCTATAACATGGATTCAAACCTGACGATCTTCGTGATCCCTCAAACCCGCCTTTTTCTATAACATGGCAGATTTTGTTCTTGTGATCTCCTTTGTTGTGATGATGCCACACACACATGTGTGCCTCTCTCAATGATACTCTAGGCGCGTGAGTGTCTTTGTCCATACTTTTAGGTATATATAAACACGTCCTTAAACCCTAGTGACTCCACAAGTCACGTGGGCTTCAATGCCCATGGCTGATCCAGTCAGCAGATCTCTTGACACATCAGCCCAAGCATATGCAAGTCTTCTGCTTCCTTATCAGAGTGCAGCGAGTTGATTAGCTCAGCAAGTCTCCTGATGTAGAAGCCTCCGCTCCACATCACATCATCTCCCTTCTGACCAGAAACATGCGCGTTGCTCCAGCTCCATAAGTCCCTTGATGTATCATCTTCTGCTATTCATCAAGCCTCTGCAAGTTGAGCTATGCTTGATGCTTTGTCTCATTCTGAAGCTTTCAAGCTTCCAATCAGACAGACCTCATCCGGGTCTCCAGTTCTCAAGTTAACAGCTGCCTGATTCAGCTCCTGATGCATTTTTTTTTCTTTAGCTTCTAGCTCACAGACACCTCGCATCTTGATGTTTTGTCTGATTCTGAAACTTGCACGCTTCCAATTAGATATACCTCATCCGGGTCTTCATATCTCAGGTTATCAGCTGCCTGATCCAGCTTTTGATGCAGGTTATATTTCTTCAGCTTCTAGCTTACAGACACATCGCATCTTGATGCTTTGTCTGATTCCAAAGCTTACAGGCTTCCAATC
Source organism: Pseudoturritis turrita (assembly GCA_900406555.1). NCBI lineage: Eukaryota > Viridiplantae > Streptophyta > Magnoliopsida > Brassicales > Brassicaceae > Pseudoturritis > Pseudoturritis turrita. The sequence continues at coordinate 194,879 of OVBL01000143.1, read as the reverse complement.
AGACATACCCCATCTAGGTCTTCACTTATGTCCTGATAACTGTATCAGTCTCTACATCAAGTACTACATCCACATCTATGTTAGTTCTGCTTTAGTGTCTCCATCGTCTCTGTCTGTCTTAGTGTCTCTATCTCACACTATGTGTCTCTTTCTGTTCTGACAACTTTTTAAACCAGGCAGCAATACATTAACAAACGATACATCAAGTACCTGGAGCGTACATCCCTATGGAGTATACCTCTTATATGAAACGCGAATTATTGTTGTATACTAGTATATGTTGATGATATCTTAGTAGCAGGTAAGAGTGAAGAGGCTTTTCAAAATTTGAAGAATGTTCTTTATAGAGAGCTCACGATTAAATACTTAGGAATTCTCAAGTTATTTTTAGAACTTGAGATTGCCAGAAATTCAAGTCGTATTGCAGCCTGTCAGAGAAAATATGCTTTGGACATATTCGCAAATACTCGTTTATTGGCTTGTAAGTCTTGTTCAGTTCCTATGGATCCTACATTGCCATTGAGTAAAAAGACACATGCACTACTCTGGCTAATGCTTACTGGAACTCATTGTATGTTTGCTTTGTTTGACCATCACTGGACTTGACCTTACATATACAAAGAATAGGCTAAGTCGATTTCTTTCATGTTCTATAGATGTACATTTACAAGCAACTCACAAGGTGCTCACATATATCAAATTTAATCCTAGTCAAGGATTGTTTTATGCTACATACTCTGAACTTTGTCTCAAAGCGTTCTCTGATGATGATTGGGCTACTTGTCCTGTGATACACTCATATTTTAACCCAAAAACATTATTGCAAGTGTCCAACAATATACAGTAGTATATTGGGATCGAATCCACAAAGACCATGACGATTACACAACAAATCTTCGAGAGTATAATTAAGCTAAGATAAAGTATGATTGTTTCTTGTTGTAACAAGCAACAAAGATTGAATTAATATCTCTGTTTTGCTCTTATTGCAGAACATAGAAGCTAATAAGGTCACTCTCAGACGCTCAAGTGAAAGTTCTGGTTAAGTTCATAATCGGCGACAAAAACTTGACCTATCACATTCCAAGTACCAAGAAGTACATCGAAGACTGGCGGTTTAAGAGCCACGTCCTGCTGTTGGACGAAGTAGTGATCATGAAAAGCGTTTGTCATTTTCTCCATGGGGAAAGGCCTGAGGAGATAAGTAAACACATTCACGACTATTTTCTCACTTTTTAGAATCCATTATATTAGCAATTTACAAATGAAATGCACTAAAACGTTATATGAATGAAAACAGTAAATGAATGAAATTAGATATAATATATATATTTTAGAGACATAAGGAATCCACCAAAAACTCTAATGAACAAGACACAAACGAAAAAACTTCTGTAAGAGAAAACTTTAAGCTTATTATCTGATTTCATGGTGAGTATTACAAAGGAAATGAGTGAGCTTATATAGAACTCATACATGTTTTTACAAAGTAAATAAATCAAATATTTAGCATAAATAAGAAATCAATCAAAGCCTTGATTGATATAGCCTTTAAAGCTTGATTTTTGACCAAATGAGAGAAATGTGAGGTTCCTTGTATCTGGACAGTTTAGGCATGAAGTAATGACGTCTTGGAGGTCTCTTGATAGTGTGTAACATCTCCAAGCAGTCAAAACGAAATAAATCAAAGGTATATACCCATTGGACCAGTTTTGACATAGTTGACTCCAAATAAGAAAAGTTGAGGTGTGAAGAGATCCACTTGATTCTCTGCTTGCTGGTGATCTTGAGAACACTCGTAGAAGCTTCTAGATCATAGGAAAAGACTTTTGGACGCCAAAGATAAGTCTGCATTAATCCAAACAAGGACAGTTCTAAAATTGGACAGTTTTGGATATCTCGGTTTGTAATCTCGGTTATGGCCAGGTCTGAACCATTTTGGGTTAACTCTTGGTTCAACGGGGGTCCTTGATGGGCTAATAATATGGATCAAGTTGGTTCTGGGCTTAAATCCTCATGGTTAGGCCAAAATCCTTCAAGAGAGATCAATATGTCTTTATCGGACAATTGAAATGGTTGCATGATTTTGGGCTCGTCTTCCTTGGGTAATCACTGTTATGGGGTCTTCAGAGGCTGGTAAAGACATGCCAAGGTGCCTTGGGACATGGCTGATTCATCATGGATTTGAGGTCCTCATCATTCTCTCCCTTTTCAAAAGGATTTGTCCTCAAATCTTAACCATCTTCTTTCATGATACATATGTTAGGAGCCGCTGGTTTTGTTGGAGGCTCAACAATTCTTTCAACCCTTATGCCCCTATTTTCTTCGAAGCGTGTGAGCTTTTAACTAAGTGTTTTGCTAAGTATTTTGGTGGATTCCATTGCTTAGAAAATGTGTGAGTCTCTGTCTTTGTGTGGATTCACTGAGGCTTGGACTTATGTTCTTATCACAAAGACTTTCCGCAACTTTGTGTGGCGAACTTTGACCGATCAATCTTGTTAACTCTCGCCAACGTCGCTCATGAAACCATCTGGTAAGAATAGATCAAATCGTCTCAAGAAGACGCATAGTAGGATACTCACGACCCTCTTTCAGCAAGGCGTTCAAAGACTCCGCCATGTTTGATGTCATGATGTTGTACCGATTGGAAGACGCGTGAGCACGTGACCATTTCCAGAAATTCGCTTTCCACAGATAATCTGACAATTGTGGATTTGCAAGGCTAAGTTCCTGAAAAATGACCAAAACCATGTGTTCTGTAAACTTTCATAACTTATAGATTTCAAACTTATAAACCTTTTAAAAATCTTATAATAACTGATGACAGACCTGAAAAGATCAAAACCACTTATAAATCAAACTTACAAAACATTTTAAAGCCTTATTTTTTAAAATAAAAAAAGCAAAGAAATAATAAAAATACAAAAACTAATGATTTTTCAAAATTCAAGCTTATTTTGTTGTTTTCAATTTATTTTATATGAACTGTTTGGATTTCGCTAATATTGACAATTTGTACATATGGTTGATAGTTTTATAAGCTCCAATAATTTCATTGATAGCAAACAGAGCAATGATTCTTGTATATTCTTATAATAGAAATTGTCAAAACCTTTAGATATATATATATTTTTATTGATCAACCTATCGTGTGTTTTTATGTAAAAATTGTAAAAATGTTATATTTGTAAAATTAAACGGTTATAACAAAATCTCAACTTTAATTAAAGTAATATGAATATAATTTAGCGATATTAAAAAAAAAAATTTTATGATCAATCATATTTCAAATATAGTATCCAAATGGATATTACTACAACTTTTATAAATTAAATTTAAATTGACATCGGTAAATGATTATCATTAAAATATTATGTTATATAACGTTTTAAAATATTACAATTTAGTTGAGTTCAAATTTGTAACACATGTATTTGTGGACTTATGTTACAAATTTAATGAGAATATGTAGAGATTTCTACCATCGAATATAGAATTAATTGGAATATTTTGACTGATTAATTTAATTGATGTGTCCCTTAAATTCTTCTTTGATCGACACATATGATTTTTTTCACTTATATTTTCTCAATAAATATATAAAAGATAACAAATTAAGAGAATATAAGAAAATAGGTGTAGAATAATAATGTTTTGGTTTTTTTGGGTGTGATTATTGTAGAATATGTTATTTATGATAGGCGTTATTTGATACACATTCATTTATGATTGGATTTATAACGTTATTAAAATGATAGGTTGTCTTATTTTTATTTCCCTAATTTATAGTTTGTTAGCAGACTCATCGACATGCCCGTTCAATGTCATGGTAATTAAAGCGCTAGCTATAAAACAAAATTTTTTATTTTATTTTATGGAAATTAAGAACATGCGTACGTACGGGTATTATCTCAACCCATTATTTTAGGCCATGGAGGCTTTATATTACATATGATTTTGATTTTTGAGTAGTTGGCTAGTAAAACGGGAACATTCTTATAAGACCGAACTCGTCAATCCGAGAAGTAGTAGCAGCCATTGTAGCATCACACTACAAGAATTGATTAACATAGTTACAAATTTTGTTACAAAATTAGCTACGAATTGATACAATTTTGTAACTAATTTGCGAAGCTAATCAGGTGTGTAACAAATTCGTAATTATTTGTGGATAATTTATTACGAAATTACTACAAATTTAATATTATAGCTAATTTGCTTCAAATTGTGACGATATAGTAGTGGGTAATATTGCTACAAACACATTTAAAGAAATATGTAACGAAAGCTACAATTTGATTCAAAAGTGTTGTGGGAAAATAATGTTATAAAAACTTTAAAATATTTTTAGAGCAACTTTTGGACTAATGGCAAATAGCTACAATGAAAATCGTCGCAATAGGTACACGTTAGTTACAAAAAACATTTGTAGCTATATTGTTACAATTAATAACATAAGACTAGTGCCAATAGCTATAAAACTGAAATTGTAACAATTAAAGTAGCAATTAGCACTACTAGAAATTATGTATATAGCCACGAAAAAACCACTAAAAAAGCCACGAAATAAAAATTATGACATATGTAGCTAATTCGTGGCTACATATCCACATATTAGCCACAAAATATTTGTGGCAAGATAACCACGAACTAATCACGAATATTTCGTAGCTATCTTGCCACGTATACTAATGTGGCTTATATGTGGTTTTGTTGCCACGAATTAGCCACATAAATTTTCGTTTGTTAGAATCGAATATTTTTTTAACGCATGTCGGATGATGAGACGTTAGTTTCATGGATGGACAACATGTATATCCTACCTTTGCTTCTGAAAGTCGTAATATTTATCTAGGCTTATCAACAGATGGATTTAATTGCTAAAGTTAACCCATAAAAAAAAATCAAATGCAAAATAAGACCCTTCCAACATATTCTTGTCAAATAACACACATAAATTGTGAAAAGTAAAAAAATAATATATAAAATACAAACATTTTAATAAATAAATCTCAGACATATATAAAGATACAAAATATATACTAAAAATATAAAATATAAATAAAAAGAATTATTAAAATACAAAATGAAAAAAGAGAAATCATGAGTATTTGATTTATGGTTTATGTATTGCAACATAATTTTTGATATAGGGTTTTAGCTTTTATGGATAAATGATTGTTTTAGGGTTTCACAATTCAAAAAATATTTTTATTTATTTCTCAATTAACAATATAAAATACAAAAAAAAAATCATGGATACTTTTTGATTAAGGATTTACGGTATCATGATACATACATAGCTTTTGATATATAGTTTTGGCTTTTTAGGATAAATGATTGTTTGGTTTAGGATTTAGAGTGTATGGTATCATAATACATACATAATTTTGATATATGGTTTTTGGTTTTTAGAAGAAATGAGTATTTGGTTTAGGGTTTAAGATCTAGGGTTTAAAGGTTTAAGGTTTAGGGTTTAGGATTTAGAGTTTCACACTTGAAAGATATATATATATATATTTTTTTTTTTTTTTCAATTAACAAAAATACAAAATTTCTTGTTTTATACTAAAATATAATAGAAAGGAAAAGTTATTACAAAAATACAAATAAAAAAGAAGAAGTTAATGATTCTTAATTTGATTTAGAGTTTATGATTTCATAACACATATAAAACTTTTAATATGGGGTATTGGATTTTCAGAAATTTTGAATTGTTTGCTTCCAGATATAAGGTTTTTAATTTTTTTCCACTCACAATTACCAATATGAAAAATAAATTAATATTTTTATAAATGATAGAAAATTTCATTATTAATCACTTAAAATTTTGAAAAGTACAAAATTAAAATTAGTTAAAAATCAATAATTCATAAACTCATAATTATAAAATATTATCCATTATAAATTAAATAAAATATGTTAAAAAAAACATTTTAGAAAATATATGAAAAACACATAAATTAGGATAGGGATTATACTTTGAAAAAAAAAACCGAAATCCAATAAAAAAATATCATCCGGATCAATGACATGGCAAAATGCTCACTCAACAATTTTTACTTCCTTTGTCTTCCTTCATCTCTTCTCCTCTCTCCGTCTCCTTCCACCGCCTTCTCCGTCATCAGAACTCGGCTGAGATTTCAGAGATTGGTGACTTACCGCATCTCCTCCATTCCAAGCTCCGTCGCGAACAGTTCCGCCTCGCCGCCGTTGTCGTCGAGCGAGACCAGATTCGAATCGTCCGTCCAAGCTGTATCGCAAGTTATGAGCTTTATTTGTTCTATAACGAAACCACCATTAGAGCACCACCGCTTCTTTCTCTCAGAGGAAACTCGAATCTGAAGCTGAACCTTCTTCTGTCACCACGGGTAAACGACTCCGACGGCTCCTTCAGTTCACGGCGAAACCCAGGTAAGCCAGAGACCCATCTCTCATTCACGACAACTTGCTTGGCTTCTCTCTGTTAAATTCTGAAACCCTAACTTCTGATTTCTGAATTTTCAGTTTCAATTGGGACTTGAAATCAACTCCCAGGCTGATAAAAAGCTTATCTTCAGGTTGTTACAAAGGAGAAACGCGGGAGGGAAGCCATGAAACTTCTGGAAAAGCAGAAAAACGCAATGGAACTGCTTGATCAATGTCACCTTCATCACCTCTGTTTTCATCGCCATTCACCATCATCGCCTCTGTTTCCATCACCATTCACCATCATCACCTCTGTTTTTATCGCCATCATCATCACCTATGTTCGTTTCTTTTGTTCTATTTAGTGAAACAGATTAGGATTACACTTCGTGACGAATCGATTGGTGATATGATTAGATGATTTAATAATCTGTGGGGGAGATATGTAATGCATAACAAGTGTTTGTTAAAAGGCTTCAGTGAACGTTTAATTTAAAATGGCAAGCATGTGGTTTATATAATCATATAGAATTATGATAACTTCTTTCTCAATCATGTTATTTACTCGTGCTAACTGATTGTGAACACATGTTATTTCCCAATCATTTAACTTGAAAATCATTGGATTTTTAGAGTTTTATGATCATTTGAAAATCGAATTTGCTTGTGATTTCAAATCAGTGATGGGTTTAGTAGGTGGTTAGGTTATTAGGGATTTGGTTTTGGGTTTATAACTGGAATTAAGGCACCGTCTATCATAATTATTGTTAGCTGTATCATCTATCATACTGTATATGTTTGAGATTATATGTTTATGTTTATCTATGTTTTGCCATTATAGGAAAAACCTGAAGAAAGAAGAAGTAATGCGCCAGAAGAACAAGGAGATATATCTAGAAGAAATGGGTCCATTCAAATTGAAGAAATGGAAGGATACAAAAAGAGAAAGGAAGAAGAAGTAATGAGCCAGAAGAAAGAAGAAGAGGAACTCATGAAACTCCATAAACTAGAAGCTCTTCAACTTCTCAAGAAGAAGGAGAAAACAGACAATATCATCAAGGTTACTTACCACTCACATGTAAGAAAACATTTTGTTCTATAACTCAATCACTAACAACATATGTATCTTGTTCTTGCTGAAGAAGAAGGACACGACGAAGAACGAAAATGTTGACCCTAACAAACCAAAGAAACCTGCTAATAAAGAATTTTGGAAATTAGGTGATTAGAATTTAGAAATTAGATGATTTGTGTAATGATATGTATATATTTTTCATATTTTATTTTCCATTTTCGTTGAATTTTGGAAATTAGGTGATTAGAATTTAGAAATTAGATGATTAGAATTTAGAAATTAGATGATTTGTGTAATGATATGTATATATTTTTCATATTTTATTTTCCATTTTCGTTTCTATTATTGTTTTATAGTTTGTAAATATAATTGTATTAGTTTTAGGGTTTCTAATAGAAATACACATTTTTAAAAACTTATTTATTAGGATACTTTCTACTATTAGGGTATTTTTTTCTGTAGAAAACATATAAACCCGAAACTACCCTTTGTGGGTTTGGTTTAAAACTCACTAAGTTACACAAAGACTCTTAAGTGGTTTTGAAAGATTTTAATTCTCACACCCTTCATTAAACGTTTGTCTCTTGTTCATGTCTTCTCCTCTTCTACATTTCGCTCCACCAACGATGTTACTGGGTTGTGATTGAATTGGAAACATCCGACGACGGACCTGACTCTCTTTATCATCCTCCGTAAAAAATTGCATCTACGGCATCCACTTTCAGTTTACCATATTTCTCATGCTCTGATTTCATTTTCTTTACAAAAATCCCCAAATCGGCAACGAGCTTCCATGTTTTGTCGAAGACGATGCACTGGTTCGGCGAAATCGCCAAAGCCGCCATTTCTTCTGTGCCTCGACATCTCTGTCGTCACTAATCGGAGACGACGAAGCTTCTGAGCTCTTTGTATGGGCAGTGTTGAATCTCAGTGAATGAGAGGATTCCCTTTGAAAGAGAAAGAAGGGGCATCATATCCATTAAAGTAATCTCCTTTACCTTTCTCCATATGTTTTGTCTATCACAAAAAGTTGTGTTTTTCATCCTCTTCTTCTTCTATTCGGGATTTTTTTTCTCGGAGATGAACCGACGACGAGAAGAAGCCAAGCTTGTGGTTTCAGGGTTTACTCTAAGGAAATGTACAAGTCCAAGTTTGACCCGAATTTGCTTGATTATGATTCTTATCCTATTTGGGATGTTGTAAGAGAAGAAGCCAAACTTGAGGTTTTCACTCAATTCTAACACTTTCTATGCATCATCATTCAGATAAAACGTACGGTTTGAGTCTCCATGTGGCTTTTGTTTTCTTGTTATTTGATTGTACAGAACAACATTTGAGGGAAAAAGAAGGAAAGTGGTATGGATTGTGTTTGTGTAAACGTAGTGTTTGATGGACATGAACAAATGGATTGTGGAACATGGAGGCATTGTAATCCTTGGCTACTGTTAGTTCTTAATGTTTTTATTTAACATTAGGTTTGTGTTAAACATCCGAGAATGACCAATAGCTTAACTTTGAAGCACTCTTGCTTGTCTTTTATCTATTGTTTACCATGTATCTCTTGTGTAAACTAGTACGGATGAGTTGTTCGTATAAACTTTAAATTCCTTTTTGCTATTTCATGAATTATCTCTCTTCTTTTTGTTTGTGTAAAGAACAAAAAATACAATAAATAAACGAACTCGAAAATTCATGTAATTAATTCAGCTTTTTCGTGGACACTGAAGTCATTATATTTGTTTATTTGGCTTCACAGATATGTGTAAGGGTGAGCTTGCATCCTGCGATCCTTTGGAGTAGAGAAAACCATAACAAAGCATTGTCTTATATTCATTGCCTTGATCTTGTATTCATAGTTCTGTATTGCTCGTGGTCCATCGTCGAATGTTTCCAATCCTCGTGGACATGCATTTTGAATTCTAACTTGATACAAATTGGAAATATTATTCATGAGCATGTGCATGAAGACGTTGTTAGCGTGGAAAATATAAGCGTCGACAAGCTTATATGGATATTGTTCATTGTTTTGGGGTTTGGAATTTAAGGTTTAGGGCATGGACAACTTTCTGTCGACAACATACTTGTCTACCTAAACCTGTCCACCTACCGTCATCCATGGTTATTGTGAAAGCAACATTGGGGAAAATTTGTTTAGAAAGTATGTTATCCATAAGAACGATATATATGGTCTAGGTTTTATGGTTAACCACATGGACAATATCCATGATAGTTTAGTTGTATGCTACTGTTTAGAAACTACATTATCCATATAGACAATATAAAGATCAGGTGAACGTATGGATTATGAAACTATATAAGGTGTTTTAGATTGGGGTTGCGAAAGATGGATAGTGCAATATCATGCCGTTGTATGCATAGCTTCCGGTGATACATAACCATGAGATTTTAATCATCTTTTAGTGTCCACATTGATATTGTCATAGATTTTTCATCTTGGATAAAAAAAATTCAAACAAACCTTAAACCCGTCCACAAAATACCTTCTTCTTAGAGAAGAGCTTTATACTCATAATCATTAAATGCAATCTTCTTACCGAAGGGATTAAAACTTGGTATCATGGATGAGTTATCGAGGATAAGTTGGCATGGACAAACTTATTGTTGGTAGCCATCATCTATGCTGTTTCCAGAACAATAATAAGCTTTAATAACATTGGATTGTAAATAACCATAAAATTCTGATCATATGTATTGTCCATATGGATAATATACTTTGTAAATAAAAAGTAAATTGGCTTTGTTTTGTAGTTGCAGAGAGGACAAACACAAAGTATTGACTTTGTTAATAACCTGTATTACTATAATTAAAAGAGTCAAAATGAAATCAAGATATGTTAATCACTCACTACAACAGTTCAACACTAACTGTGACCTTTTCTAAAATAGGCCAATTAACACACCTTTTGGCTTTTACTCGTTTACAAAGTACAAAGTCCCACGTTTTCTTTCTATACCACATCATGATTCTCCACAATATTTTTCTTTCCATTTTCTTTTCTTTTTCGATAACAGAATCCAACCTACATGTCCAATAAAATTGGCATTAGCTGAAAATAGAGATCATCAAACAAATATCTCTCATCCAAAACATAATTCGCTGACAGAAAAAATCGAGACACGGGCAACGGAAAGCGGAGCCAGAAACACACGATTCAAATGCATGGATTTGATGATGAACCCACCTGTCAGCGGAATCACTAGACGGCTTGGCTTAAATCCGACGGCTCTGGATTTTTCAACACCACGCGACGTACCGAGGACTTTGGAAAGACTGCCACCGCTATATCCAACCAACGAACAAACACCAGCGGCGACCAGATCAAGTATCACCGAGCCTCCTCGACTGATTCGTGGGGCAAGAGGAGCCAGTGATGGACGTGACCAACACACCAACGGTGGGTCGGCCGCAGCAATCATTCTCGACGAAGAGGAGCGTGAAGAAGGAGATCACAACACGGAGAATCTCGCTGACGAGGGGTTCGCGACAACAATGTCGGGAGCCCGAGCCAGCGAAGGTGACATTAACCTAAACCGAACCAGGAGCTTGGCAGAAGAAGAAGAAAATCTCTTATGGGTCTAACAGATCCAATACACTGACGAGCCGAGAACGACGAGCCGAGCCCACAGAAAAGAGCTGGACGAAATCCGAGCATCTTTGGATCGTACCGCTGTTGAGATGAAAGCTGTCCGATTCCAGGTTCACAAGGCAACCAGTAAAATCCCGGAGATTGATCGCGTACTAGAAGAAGCACACAACACGCCGTTTACAGCTCGGATTACCAAGGCAAAGATTTTCGACCCAGAAAAGATCAAAGTTCCAGTTTACGAAGGGACCACCAACCAAAAGGAGCACATAACTGCGTTCATCATAGCAATGGGTCGAACCAATTTTAGAGAAAAAGAGAGAGACACCGGTTTCTGCCTTCTGTTTGTAGAGCATCTAAAAGGCGTCGTCCTTCAATAATTTTCCAGACTTGAGCGGAACTCCCTCGACGATTTCTAGCAGTTTTCTGCCGCATTCCTCAAGCATTACTCCATATTTATGGATCGAGGAGCCTCTGATGCCGATCTCTGGACATTAACTCAAGGACCTACGGAGACACTACAAAGTTTCATGGGAAGATTCAAAGCAGTGATGTCAAAGGTCAAGGGCGTAAGCGACAAGGCCGTCGTGTTCGCATTAAAAAGATCGATGTGGTACAAATCGGAGTTCCAAAAAGAGATCGCTTTGAATGCGCCACTATCAATCCAAGGCGCGCCTCAGATTTCATAGTCAACGAAGAAGAGATGAGGTACTGTCCCAGAAATACGGAGCTGCTAGGACGACGAGCCGTCCCTTCCAAACTCCGAACCCACGCCTCCCAAGAAGAATAATCAAGGAAACGGATATGTACATCACGAGAAACCCAATTTCGGAGGAGCCCACAACTATCAGGTGGGAACAGACCGAGGCAAAACACCATGGAATACGTGGACATGAAATCCGAGTTCGTACGACGAAAAAGCCTATTGCGAGTATTATCACATGCACGGACACTCAACCGCAAGCTGTCGAACCCTGAAAATAAAGTTTGCAGCGAAACTAGTAGCTGGAGAGCTCGGCAACGCTGTCAGCCTTAAGGATCTCGAGCGAGAAGACAAGAAAGATCAGCCGAATCAGGCAAACCAGAATGGTGACCCCCCAAGCGAGGAAGGCGAGATGACGAGGCAACACAGTCAGGCTCTCGGAGAAGAATAAACATGATAATGGGAGGATCACAATACTGTTCAGACACGGTGTCTTCAATCAAAGCATTCCAGCGGCGAGCCGACGCCAGTGTTAACTGGTCAGCACCATCAAAACTTCCCAATGATGTAATCTCGTTCGAAGAAAGGGAAACAACAGGTATTGATCGACCACATAACGACCCCCTCGTGATAGAATTGATCGTAGACATTTGCGACGTCGTCCGAGTTCTGATAGACACAGGAAGCTCCGTAGAGGTGATCTTCCGGGAAACTCTCAGAAGAATGAATATCGACCTATCCAAAATCACGGCCACTCCAAACCCTTTAACCGGATTCTCAGGAGAAATAACCATGACCCTTGGAACAATCAAGCTTTCCGTCCGTGCTGAAGAAGTAACCAAGATAGTGGAGTTTTTGGTTGTAGATCATCCTGCGATATACAACGTGATTATGGGCACCCCCTGGATAAACTCTATGCGAGCCGTATCGTCGACCTACCACCTCTGCATCAAATTTCCGACCCCCGGAGGAGTCAAAACAATTTGGGGGAACCAAAAAGAGTCCTACATTTTTTTCCTAGCCGAGCATAAACTCAAGGATCCCGTCACGGAGCCAAACACCACAACCGAAAGAAAGAAGATGAAGACTGACAGGTAACCCGAGAAGGACTTGGCAAAACTTTTATAGCAATTACAGATGTAACATCTCCGATCATCAATAGTCAAAGTTGACTCGATCGGCCGTGCAACAATCAAACAAGAACATGCACAGCCAACCTGCCGAACCCCACACTACAAGAAAACAGGCCAATTTGCGACTAGAGTTTTGGTAGCAAATGCCTCGCAAATGGCACTTTGCGAAGGATTTGCGACCAAATAAGAATCGTCGTAACTAGCTAGTCGCAAACGAAAAATCGTCGCAACCTAGTCGCAAAATGTGCGAGGAAAAGAATTTGGTCGCAAACGAATCACAAAGTTTTGCAAGGCATTTGCGAGGCAAAATTTTCTAGGATATTGCGAGTACAAATTTTACAAGGCATTTTCGAGGCAAAATTTGCTAGGAGTTTGCGAGGATGATTTTGCAAAGCATTTGCGGGGCAAAGTTTGCTAGGAGTTTGCGAGGATGATTTTGCAAGGCATTTGCGAGGCAAATTTTGCGAGTAGTTTGCAAGGATTATTTTGCGAGACATTTGCGAGGAATATTTTGCTAGTAATTTGCGAGGAAAATTTTGCGAGGCATTTGCGAGAAATAATTGCAAGAAGTTTGTGGGGCAAGGACGGTCACAAATCAGTTGCAAAAATATATATAAATTGATTTTTTTTAAACTGGGATTTTTAATTGTTTTTCGGAAATAAAATAAAAATAATAAAATTTATTAATATTACATAAAACGAGTATTTAGTACAACGAACAAAATAAACTACAAATCGTCGATATCCTGAAAATCCGAAGCTTCATGAAATTCCGAAGCAGAAGCTGAAGATGTTCCAGCTTCTCCATGTTTCTTCTTCCTCAGCATCTCCCAATTCACCGGGTTCAAATCCCCAAGTAACTCGAACATATCGTAGGTGTCGTGTTGCTGCTTCAGCGATCTGATCTCTGCTTCCGCGATCTCTAGCTTCTTATCTCTAATCGGGTCCGGGACTTATGTCGAAACCGGGAAAAAGGGAACTCCCTCGTCATCCGTCGGAATAGATCCCATGAAAGCAATCTTTTTCTTTCTGGTACGAAGAGCTAGCTGTAAAATAAAATTTAATAAAGAAAAAAATAAATACTTAAATAATTATATATGAATTAGTAATAAAAGTTTGTTTTCGTTACCTAAGAGGCGATGCGATTTACGTCCACTGAGGTCATCTGGATGGGTTGACCATCGGGAGTGGGCTGCGATGTGACTTCCTCGACCCGGGCAGTCACATCGCCGTGAAGCTGCTCCACCCGACTATCAACCCACGTCCCGTCCTTGCGTCTGTGGGTCTTCTCCCAAATCTCGGGCATCGTAGCGGGGGCACCTTTCGCCTGTGCCTGAAAAATGGTAAAAATATGTTAATTCATGAGATACTTTAACTTAAAGAATTTTTAAAATTCGAACTATAGAAATTGAAATCAACTTACAATACGGCGCGCTTGCTCGAAGAAAGACAACTGCCCCGAGACATGCTTCAAAATACCCTCTCCATTAACCTTGGTGTAACGCGCAGCCCGGCACTTGCTGCTCATGTCTTTGGAAGTCAGCAACTGCCAGTAGGCAATGAGACCCATCCAAACCGTCGGGTTGAACCACTCCGGCATCGCATGCTCAGGGTCCGCCTTCCATTTGTTTTTCCAGCGGCCAACCTGATCAGTAAGGCGATGCATCGCCTTGTCATCGAAGGCATCCCAGATCTTATATAAGAGAGAGAGAGAGAGAGAGAGAGAGAGAGAGAGAGAGAGAGAGAGAGAGAGAGAGAGAGAGAGAGAGAGAGAGAGAGAGAGAGAGAGGGGAGTAGAGAGATGGAAGATGAGATGGAATGAGCAAAAAGCAAGGCGAATTCGGCTGCCTTATATAAAAATATATTGGGTCGCAAATTGGTCGCAATTGAGTTGCAAAAATGCACCTTTTTCACCCAATCGGATTTGCCGTCCAAATTTGCGATGCCACATGGAAATCTAGTCGTAAATCTGGTCAAATTTTCGACACGCACCAAAATAAAAAAGTTAATTTTTTTATTACCGCCAAGTTTTGCGACTAATTTACGACGACACGTGGTAATCTAGTCACAAATCTGGTCAAATTTTCAACTCACGGTAAATTAGACCGCCAAGATTTGCGACGCCGTTGCCACGTGACCTCGGAAATTAGTCACAAAATGGGCCAAAATTTTGCTACTAATTTGCGACTGCCCGAATCAAACAAGAAGAAAAAGAGTTTAGGATTTAGGGTTATCATAAAATTCATACATATATACATCCTATAATTATACATTAGGGTTTCGGACAATTATATAAGCAATTCGACGGTCCTACTAAAATTGATCGAATCATCTTGCATTAACTATATAGTTAAATACTTAATCTCTGTAGATTCTTTAAAATCTAGATGTTGTTCGAGAAATTAATAGGGTTTATTCATCTAGCCTATATGCATTAGGGTTAAGGGCTTATAGGTTTTATTTAGGATTTAAGATTTATAGGATTTTTTAGGGTTTAGGGTTTAGGATAAACAAAGTACATATTTGCGACTAATTTACGACCTCTAGTCGCAATCTAGTTGCAAATTGTATATTTTGCTACTAGATTGCGACTAGTGGTCGCAAATTAGTCGCAATTTTGTACTTGGTTTATTTTAAAAAAAACACACGGTACATAATTTATGGTTTAGGGCTTTAGGGTTTAGGGTTTTTAGGATTTTTAGGGTTTAAGGCTTAAGGATTTATTTAGGATTTCTAGGATTTTTAGGGTGTAGGATAAATCAAGTACATATTTGCGACTTCTAGTCGCAATCTAGTCGCAAATTGTATATTTTGCTACTAGATTGCGACTAGTGGTCGCAAATTAGTCGTAATTTTGTACTTGGTTTAGTTTTTAAAAAACACACGGTACATAATTTAGGGTTTAGGGTTTCTAGGATTTTTAGGATTTAAGGCTTAAGGATTTATTTAGGGTTTCTAGGATTTTAAGGGTGTGGGATAAATCAAGTACATATTTGCGACTAATTTGCGACCTCTAGTTGCAATCTAGTCGCAAAATTATATATTTTGCTACTAGATTGTGACTAGAGGTCGTAAATTAGTAGCAATTTTGTACTTGGTTTATTTTTAAAAAAATACAAGGTACATAATTTAGGGTTAGGTCTTTTAGGGTTTAGGGTTTCAAGGATTTTTAGGGTTTAGGGCTTAAGGATTTATTTAGGGTTTGTAGGATTTTTAGGGTGTAAGATAAATCAAGTACACATTTGCGACTAATTTGCGACCTCTAGTCGCAATCTAGTCACAAATTGATATTTTGCTACTAGATTGCGACTATAGGTCGCAAATTAGTAGCAATTTTGGGCTTGGTTTTTTTTAAAACAAACACACGGTACATAATTTAAGGTTTGGGGATTTTAGGGTTTAGGGTTTAAGGATTTATTTAAGGTTTCTAAGATTTTTTGGGTGTAGGATAAATCAAGTACATATTTGCGCCTAATTTGCGACCTTCAGTCGCAATCTAGTCGCAAATTTAATATTTTGCTACTAGATTGCGATGAAGCGACGCAATCTAGTCACAATTTGTACTTGGTTTATTTAAAAAAAAACACACGGTACATAATTCTTACAAACGATTACTAAAACACATGATGCATAAAGTTACTCATCACGATCAGAAACGTAAGTTTGTCCATTTTCTTCTTCTTCGTCATCATCCTCAACTTCGTCCCCTTCATCAAACTCGTTTACTCCGCTTGACTATCAGATTCCTCGCATATGACTTCAAATCCCCTATAAAGCGGGTCAATTCTGGTCAAATCATTGCTTGAATCGACGGGGATGGAAATTTTTCTGTCCTTTCAGGTTGCACGGGCGGTAGATCATCATCAGCATCAGCTAAGCCCCCGATAATTCTACCCCGTGGGTTAACTTTAATGACAACCAATTATGATCACGTCGGACCCAAGTTCGAGGGTAAGGAATGAAAAATACTTGCTCCGCTTGAGATGCTAACACGAATGGCTCGAACTTGCCAGTGTAACTCATGTGTCCCTGTACATCCACGACTCCGAATTTGCTTGATCTTACGCCAACCCCAATAGTGGGATCAAACAAATCACATCGAAATAGGACGCATTTAAGATTCATCATCCCAGCATATTCTACTTCTATGATTTTTTTCAAGATACCGTAGAAGTTGGTATCACCTGGGACATGGATACCATAATTTGCAGTGGCCCTTCGTTGCCCATGCTCAAATGTATGGAAAATAAATCCGCGAGTACAATACATCTTAGCGGTTCTTATATTTGCGATAGGCCCCATCACAAACTCATGGACCTACAGAGGCCAAGTTCCCGGCCGAGACCTCCTCTTGGTCACCTACAAGGCCAAATGCAATTAGTTGATTACTAATTAATATCAGATATATATAAGATTATGGTTATAGTTACCTTCTCTCTCATCCATCCTGCGAAATCACGTTCAATGTATGATCTCACTTCTTGGTCGTCAAGTTCCGGAAATGCTTCCTGTATTTGCTGTTAGAGCATCCTATGCACCACATAATAAAGGATGATGATTAATTATAATTAATTGTATATGTATATAAGTAAAGTAGTACTATATATACCTCTCATACGGTCGAAAAAGTCACAGTTTAGCAAGATATATGTATGAGCTGCGTGAGAATGCTTGTAATCACATCACTCGCTTGCCTTTACTTTACCACCCATTCGGCCTAAATCCGAGAAGACATCGGGTACTCCCACATCAGGATATGTTCGCCCAACCCCACCATCATCGTATCGTTTACGACCTGTTTTCTTTGTTTTCACGGTTGGGCTAAAGTAGTAACTCGAGAAATTAGATGTCTCCTCGGTCAAACTTCCTGCCACGATAGATCCCTCAACCTTTGCAATATTTTTTTCTTTCATCTTCAGATGTTTGAAGAACCTTTCGTATGGGTACATCAATCAAAATTGGACTGGTCCACCAAGATCCAACTCATGCGGTAAGTGGACTACCAGATGTTCCATCACGTCAAAAAAATGAGGGAGGAAATATCTTCTCCAAGTTGCAAAGAATAACTGCGATGTCTAATTTCAACGTCAAGATATCGTCCGCATTTAATGTTCGAGCACATAAATCTTTGAAAAATGCCCCGATACCTGAAATTATGTACCACCTACGAGTTAGTTATAAACTACAAATATATATATATATATATATATACCTGCTAGTGCCTCGTAGACGTGATTTGGTAGAAGCTCCTGCAATGAAAATGGTAGTAGTCGTTGCATAAATACATGACAATCATGGCTCTTCACTCCAGAAAATTTTTGCCCTTGCTCGACACACCTTGAGAACGTTGACACATATCCATTTGGAAACTTGACACCATCCTTAACCCACTTAAACAAACTATTCTTTGAGTCCAATGACAACCGAAAAATAGGAATCGGTGCCTTACCATCCCTTGTAATGTGCAACTCAGGCCTTGCGCATATACCAGGGAGATCCAAACGTGATTTCAAATTGTCTTTCCTTTTATCCGGAACATTCAACAACGTAGGATGATATTTTCGAAAAAGTTCTTCTCGACGTACATTACATCCAAATTGAGCCTCAAGAGATGATCCTTCCAGTACGGCAGTTCCCAGAATATACTCTTCTTATGCCAGTTATGATACTGCCTGTATCCACCCGGCATATTAGCGGGGGCACTGTACCAGTTACCCCCAACTTCTGCAGTTTGTTGAGAATCGCAATAATCTATTTTCACTTCCAACTGTTCCCCTGAAAGATAAACCGGGGGGGGGGACTTTGACGGTTTTGTTTTTATTGAACAACTTCTTGTTATTTCTATACGGATGACCCAATGGTAGAAACAGACGATGACAATCGAACCAGCACGTTTTGTGTCCATTCGTCAATTGAAACGCATCAGTCTGATCCAGACAGTAAGGACATGATAATTTCCCGTGAGTTGTCCATCTAGATAACATCCCATAGGTGGGGAAGTCGCTTATGGTCCACATAAGCACAGCCTTCATGGTGAAGTTCTAGCGGTTTGATGAATCGAACGTTCGTACACCGACATGCCACAACTCCTGTAATTCATGGATCAGAGGCTGCAAAAAGACGTCAAGAGATCTTTTCGGATACTTAGGCCCCGGAACAAGAATGCTCATGAACAAAAATTCCTGATGCATGCACATATCCGGAGGTAAATTATAAGGCGTTACTATGACTGGCCACAACGAGTATTGCCGACCAGACATACCAAACGGACTAAACCCATCAGTGCAAAGACCCAAATAAACATTTCTATGTTCTTCAGCAAAGTCCGAATGTACCGTGTTAAAGTGTTTCCACGCCTTCGCATCTGATGGATGAGAGATCACCCCTTCCTCACTAAAGTGTTCTGCGTGCCACCTCATTGCCCCAGCAGTCTGCTCTGATTGGTATAATCGCTTCTATCTATCTGTTATCGGAAGATACCACATACGCTGGAATGGCACCCTCGTGCGACCACATGTCTCTTTATATCTCGGTTTTTTGCAAAACCGACATTCCTGCAACTTAGCATCATCTTTCCAGAAAATCATACAGTTATAAATGCAGACGTCAATCATCTCAGACGGTAAACCAAGACTCGCGACCAGTATCTGTATTTCATAGTAACTCTCTGCCGAGTTATTACCCTCCGGCAAATACTCGTTACACAATGCAATCCATTTATTCATGCAATTTTCACTTATGTTATCTTTGCTTTTAATTGTCATCATCCTAGATGCTAGTGAAAATTTTGAAATCCCTTCTCTACATCCTTTGTAGATGGGTTCATTAGCAGCGTCTAACATATCGTAAAACCTTTTAGCACTCGGGTTTGGTTCTTCAAAAGTATCATCATTAAACGAGGCAGTACTTTCATGAAATGCATCAGTAACCATGTCATGAAACCTATTCCCATCACTATTACCATATCCATATTCATTATAATCTTGCTGATGAGCATACTGATCATAGTTATTATCAAAACTACTAGCGTCATCTAGATTGGCATGATAACTCGTACTTGAACTACCCGGAACATTAACTACAAAATCTTCCCTGTGCGCAAACCAGATATAATAGTTAGATAAAACCCCCCTCGTATATAAATGCTTCCAAACAGTGTTTGCATCATGATGATCAATGTTCTCGCACTTAACACAAAGACAGAAATTTTTTTTACCGTTGTCTCCCGCGAATGGCTGATGTGTCGCGTGGGTCAAAAATTGATCAAGACCTCTCTAAATTCTCTCGTCACTTCACCGGTATCTGATCTCGCCGGTTGTACATACATGCCCGAACCGTGTATATCTCATGATGCTAAGACATGATCGATTATCGACCTCTCCACAAAATATATCGGATTTATAGTGTTTTGGAGAATAAAATATTTTTGTGAGTAGATTTGGGATGTTTGTGATATGATTTTCGTCTCCCCCATAGCTTGCTATTTATAGAGGATCAGCCATTTTTGCTACTCATTTGCGACCAACCTTTGTTACTAATTTGCTAGGACAAAATATTTGCAAGGCCTTTGCTAATAATTTGCTATCCATTTGCGACCAAAAATTTAGTAGCAAAAAGCAGTTGGAAATCATTGAAAACGTGTGTACCTATTTTCTAAATATCCTCGCAATTCAGTCGTAAATCTTATAAAATATCTTTTCCTGCAAATGCCTTGCAAATTTGCAACGTCTTTGCTATGACCTTTCTTTTCGTCGCAAATTAGTCGCAAATTTGCGACAAAATTGCGACGATATTTATCCACACAAATTTGCGACTTTAAATGCAAATTCCTAGTAAACGCCTCGCAAATTTGCGACCTCATAATGTGATCGCAAATTCTCCTCGCAAATGGGCCTGTTTTCTTGTAGTGTCAACCAGACCGAAGATGCTACAATGCACACTTAGCCGTTTGTTCCGAGGTTCCAAAAACAAATTCGGGAACCCTAGCCCAAACGTCCAAGCACACATATCCTACCAAAAAAAACTCAAGGCTTTTCAACCCGAGTTATGTTAGATAGTTAGTTCGTCCTGGACTAGGACTAGTATCATACGTAACCCAAATTTAAACAAACCTCATTTTTATACATATACTTAGACTTTAAAATAAGATACCAAATCACATATACATGCCGCGGCTATGAGCCTAAGTGCACAAAACATCATTCTTCCATAATAAAACATACTTGGTTTACAAAAAGCATATAATCTACATCAACCTTCCGAAACTCCTTCAGCCCGTCTAAGATCCCACTATTGGTTACCTGCAAAACAAAATGGAGTCTTGAGTACTAGTTACCCAGTGAGTCCGGCTCCCCTAATATACAATAATCATTCCCAACACAAACCCAAAATAACAATATACGAACAATCATACAACAATCAGGGAATGCACATGCGGAAAAGATAACTCAAACACAACAACTCCAGAGGCCTTCTTACTGCAGTCCCCTTTTCTGCAATCTGTTAAACAACAACAAAAAGCCCCTATACCACAAATTGACAACTTCCTTCTATTGTCCCTTTTACCTTACTCGGCCCTAACCACAAAGGCTATAAGGTCAGCAATCCGACATGTAATACCACGGCCAAAGGCTGTAATCCCGTCTCTCCATTACCCCCGATCTAGGAAGTGTCTACCGCTCTCTACTATTGTTAGGATATTACATGATCTTCTTGATCACAATAAAACCTAACATTACCCACAACACAAAAATTTACCTTAGACCCGCATGTATCTCTACAGATCACATACGAATCAAGCTTCCTCTTGAAACCCTGTATCAACAAAGGTTAGTGGCAAATGCATACACCATCATCCCATGACTCATGCAGCACTCAATCACACAACCAAACATCATGCATAAACAATCAAAGAAAACACTTAACCAAATTCCTAGAATTCTAGCATAAACCTCAACTACTATAAAGCATAACAATAAACAAACAACGTATGTTCAACTCATCAACACACGACAAACATCAACAAGACTCACATTTGCTTTCTGAACGGTTGTGGTTTACCCGGAAACCTTCTACCAGATTAAGCTCTCTTTCGGTTTGACCAGGTTTTCTCCTAACTCCGAGCTTCGGATGGAAAAACTAGCCCATATTCGGACTCTACACGAAAATTTTGGTCGGGTAAGTAAAATTGGATTGAAACGCTTACTGCTAAAATCTTGACCTACTCGATGGCTTACGACAATGGTCTGCGGTCATGGTCACAATCACGGTTCCATTTGGCCAGAGGTTTACTACAGTTTCTCTACAGATTATGGAAAGTGCTTGGGTGATTTTATAGAAAACATTTTGGCAAGCAGCTTCTGAGATGTGTCGTGCTTCGCGATGACTCGTCGCGCACGGTCGCGACACCTCGTGCTTACAAATTTGTCGTGCTTATGGATTTATCGTGCTTACCAATTTGTCGTACTTACGGATTTGTCGTTCTTATCGATGACTGGTTGTGCACGGTCGCGACACCTCGTGCTTACGGATTTGTAGTGCTTCCGAAAATAACGCCGAGCTTCCGAGACACCTCGTGCTTCCGGGACACCACATGCTTCTCGCCACCTCGTGCTTCCGGGACACCTCGTGCTTTTCGTCACCTCGTGCTTCCGGAACACCTCGTGCTTCTCGCCACCTCGTGCTTCTGGAACACCTTGTGCTTCTAAACCCGTCATGTTTGATCATCTTAGCCACCATGCTTAGCCACTTTTATTTCCACGGGTAAGTTTTGGCTCGATCATTTCTCGTAACCATTTTGATCTTTTGCCAGGGTTATTACATTCTCCTCCCCTTAAAAGAATTCGTCCCGAATTCCTAAGGTTGAATGCTTCATCCACTTATCTCCCTTGTACATTCGGAAAGATCGGTTTAGGAAGGTTTTTCCTAAGTAACTACGGCACCTATCATTAACTCTCGGTTCCTTGGATTGGGTCTCAACCTCTAGCTAGACTCAATTATCTTGAGATACCAATTACCCAGTAATTCCACAAATGCATAATAACATATAAATGCATGCACGTGCAATTACTATAACCAATAGCAATTATAAACACACATGAAATTCACATTCACCAAGCAAGCAATCACTCAATGAGTTAATGCCCATACTTACATGTATTGGGACCTTTAGAAGGTTGTGAAAGTTTTAGGATTCTTACATCTAAGGAATGGTAGCATCCCGAGGTTGCTTATCAACAACAAAAGGCTTTAACACCCACCATCTCTTCTCAGAATAATTTGTCGCGGTGGCATCTGCATTTAACAAGGGTAAGTCCTAATCCCATCTACCTAATAAAGCTGGTTGGTTTCCTAAATGCTTTTGTGACTCCTTTACTCGATAAAATATTTGAAAACGAGTCCCATATGAACATGGTCAGAACCATGCTCTGATACCACCTTCTGTAACATCCCCGATCATCGATAGTCAAAGTTGACTCGATCGACCGTGCAATAATCAAACAAGAACATGCGCAGCCATCCTGCCGAACCTCAACCAGACCGAAGATGCTACAATCCGCACTTAGCCGTTCGTTCTGAGGTTCCAAAAACAAATTCGGTAACCCTAGACAAGACGTCCAAGCACACATATCCTACCGAAAAAAACTCCAGGCTTTTCAACCCAAGTTATGTTAGATAGTTAGTTCATCCTGGACTAGGACTAGTATCATACGTAACCCAAATTTAAACAAACCTCCTTTCTATACATATACTTAGGTTTTACAATAAGATGCCAAACCACATATACATGTCGCGGCTATGAGTCTAAGTGCTCAAAACATCAGTCTTCCATAATAAAACATACTTGGTTTACAAAAAGCATATAATCTACATCAACCTTCCTAAGCTCCTTCAGCCCGTCTAAGATCCCACTATTGGTTATCTGAAAAACAAGATGGAGTCTTGAGTACTAGTTACCCAGTGAGTCCGGTTCCCCTAACATACAGTAATCATTCCCAACCCAAACCCAAAATAATAATCAATGAACAATCACACAACAATCAGAGAATGAACATGCGGAAAAGATAACTCAAACACAACAACTCCAGAGGCCTTCTTACTGCAGTCCCCTTTTCTGCAATCTGTTAAACAACAACAAAAAAAACCCCTATACCGCGAATTGACAACTTCCTTCTATTGTCCATTTTACGTTACTCGGCCCTAACCACAAAGGCTATAAGGTTAGCAATCCGACATGTAATACCACGGCCAAAGGCAGCAATCCCGTCCCTCCGTGGATTACAATCGCCAGAGTCACGGCCAAAAGCTGCAATCCCATCTCTCTGTGACCCCCGATCTAGGAAGTGTCAACCGCCCTCTACTATTGTTAGGATGTTACATGATCCTCTTGATCACAGTAAAACCTAACATTACACACAACACAAAAATTTACCTTACACCCGCATGTATCTCTACAGATCACATGCGAATCAAGCTTCCTCTTGAAACTAGTATCAACAAAGGTTAGTGGCAAGTGCATACACCATTATCCCATGACTCATCCAGCACTCAATCACGCAACCAAACATCATGCACAAACAATCAAAGAAAATATTTAACCAAATTCCTAGAATTTTAGCATGAACCTCAACTGCTATAAAGCATAACAATAAACAAACAACGTGTGTTTAACTCATCAACACACAACAAGTATCACCAAGACTCACCTTTGCTTTCTGAATGGTTGTGGTTTACCCGGGAACCTTCTACCCGATTAAGCTCTTTTTCGGTTTGACCAGGTTTTCTCCTAACCCGAGCTTCAGATAGAAAAACTAAGCCCATATTCAGACTCTACACGAAAATTTAGGTCGGGTGGTTAAAATTGGATTGAAATGCTTACTGCTAAAATCTTGACCTACTCGATGGCTTACGACAACTGTCTGCGGTCACGGTCACAATCACGGTTCCATTTGGCCAGAGGTTTACTACAGTTTCTCTGCAGATTATGGAAAGTGCTTGGGTGATTTTATAGAAAACATTTCGGCAAGCAGCTTCTGAGATGTGTCGTGCTTCGCGATGACTCATCGCGCACGGTCGCGACACCTCGTGCTTATGGATTTATCGTGCTTACCAATTTGTCGTACTTACGGATTTGTCGTTCTTATCGATGACTGGTTGTGCACGGTCGCGACACCTCGTGCTTACGGATTTGTAGTGCTTCCGAAAATAACGCCGAGCTTCCGAGACACCTCGTGCTTCCGGGACACCACATGCTTCTCGCCACCTCGTGCTTCCGGGACACCTCGTGCTTTTCGTCACCTCGTGCTTCCGGAACACCTCGTGCTTCTCGCCACCTCGTGCTTCTGGAACACCTTGTGCTTCTAAACCCGTCATGTTTGATCATCTTAGCCACCATGGTTAGCCACTTTTATTTCCACGGGTAAGTTTTGGCTCGATCATTTCTCGTAACCGTTTTGATCTTTTGCCAGGGTTATTACATTCTCCTCCCCTTAAAAGAATTCTTCCCGAATTCCTAAGGTTGAATGCTTCATCCACTTATCTCCCTTGTACATTCGGAAAGATCGGTTTAGGAAGGTTTTTCCTAAGTAACTACGGCACCTATCATTAACTCTCGGTTCCTTGGATTGGGTCTCAACCTCTAGCTAGACTCAATCATCTTGAGATACCAATTACCCAGTAATTCCACAAATGCATAATAACATATAAATGCATGCACGTGCAATTACTATAACCAATAGCAATTATAAACACACATGAAATTCACATTCACCAAGCAAGCAATCACTCAATGAGTTAATGCCCATAGTTACATGTATTGGGACCATGTGCTTTTCGCCACCTCTTGCTTCTGGAACACCCCGTGTTTCTCGTCACCTCGTGCTTCCGGAACACCTCGTGCTTCTAAACCCATCATGTTTGATCATCTTAGCCACCATGCTTAACCACTTTTATTTCCACGGGTAAGTTTTGGCTCGATCAATCCCCGTCACCGTTTTGATCTTTTGCCAGGTTATTACAACAGATCACGGAGGATCGTGAGAGGAAGAGCAAATCCACTTGCAACCCCGTTGTTTCATTGAACATTGACGGCAATCATCCAGAGCGTTGCGTTGAAATAGGGGCTGAGATGAAGGATCCAATAAGGGGAGAACTGATTTCTTTCCTCAAGAAGAACATAAACACTTTTGCGTGGGCAGTAGAAGATATGCCTGGCATCAGCATCGACATGACATGCCACGAGCTAAACGTGGACCCGACCTTCAAATCGGTGAAACAGAAAAGAAGTAAACTTGGACCAGAAAGAGCACAGGCGGTGAATGACGAGGTAAAGGTTACTACGCGTCAGATCAATAGTTGCAGCGAACTACCTGGACTGGCTTGCTAATCCTGTCGTGGTAAAGAAGAAGAATGGAAAGTGGCGCATGTTCGTGGATTTCACTGACCTGAATAAGGCCTGCCCAAAGGATAGCTTCCCGCTTCCGCATATCGATCGATTGGTAGAAGCCACAGTGGACAACAAACTCCTTTCATTTATGGATGCTTTTCTGGATACAACCAGATCCTAATGAACCCAGACGATCAAGAGAAGACTCGTTCATCATAGACCGCGGGATATACTGCTACAAAGTGATGCCATTCGGCCTCAAAAATACTGGAGCAACTTACCAGCGATTGGTGAACAGGATGTTCGTCGACCAACTTTGGAAGACGATGGAAGTTTACATAGATGACATGCTGGGGAAGTCTTTGGAAGAAAAATATCACGTAGCTCATTTGGAAGAGTGTTTCGAGCAATTGAATCTGCATAAGATGAAGCCCAACCCGAAGAAGTGCAGATTTGCGGTGACATCCGGAGAGTTCTTTGGATATCTGGTCACTCACCGTGGAATTGAAGCCAACCCGAAGGATATTGACTCGCTTATAAACATGGCTTCACCGAAAATGAAGCGCGAAATCCAGAGGTTGACAGGACGGGTTACCGCACTAAATCGGTTCATCTCTCGGTCAACCTATAAGTGTTTGCCTTTCTACGATACACTGCGTGGCAACAAGAAGTTCGAATGGACAGAAAAGTGCGAACAGGCGTTTCAACAGTTGAAATAATACCTAACCAGTCCTCCAGTTCTTACGAAATATGTAGAAGGCGAACCATTATTCCTTTATACGGCCATTTCCGCGATAGCAGTAAGTCAAACCCTCACCGACGCTGAAATCCGGTACCCGCAGATGGAGAAGCTGGCATTGTCTGTAATAATATCCGCTTGAAAGCTGAGCCTGTACTTCCAGTCATATTCAATTGTGATTTTGACTACTTTTCCGCTGCGATCCATTTTGCATAGTCCTAGCCAGTTCGGAAGATTGGCGAAGTGGGCAATAGAGCTGAGCGAATACGACATCAAGTATCAAAGCCGAACCTACGTGAAATCATAAGTCCTTGCAGATTTCCTGATAGAACTCCCAAAAGAAGAAATAGAAGAGCCAGCTCCGAGCCCAATATGGAAGTTCCATACAGATGGATCATCATCAAAACAAGGATCTGGAGTAGGAATACGGTTAACCTCTCCAATAGGTGAAATCCTCGAAAAGTCATTCCGCTTGGATTTTCATGCATCCAATAACGAAGCAGAATACATAGCCTTAATTGCAGGAATGAGACTCGCTCGCGAACTCAAGGTTTCGCATATCCAGGCCTACTGTGATTCGCAGCTGGTGGTCAACCAAGTCAGCGGCGAGTATACAGCTTGAGACAACCGAATGGAAGCTTATCTGAAGATCATCAAGGAACTAGCTGCACAGTTCAAAGAATTCATGCTGACAAGGATATCGCGTGGGGAAAACACTTCGGCAGATGCGCTAACGGTACTCGCATCCACCTCCGATCCAGACATGAAAAGGATAATCCAAGTGAAATTCATCAAACACCCAAGTAATAACCTCTCTGACGCCGTGAACGCGATCACTCGTTCCCAAATAGCCAGTCAAGCCGAAGGTTCATCCGGGAGAATTATCACAGAAGAAGGCGCTGCCGCCACCACCACTATGGAAGAAAACCAAAACATGAGGCCTTTGGCTGAAGACAAGGCAATCGAGGTAGAAGAAGAGCCCAAGACAGATTCTCCAGCCGAAGATGAAGCAGTGGAGATGGAGGAAGACTCACAACCAACAGAAACGGATTACGGATGTGACAAAGAGTGGATGGGAGCAATCCGCGTATACATCATGGACGGCGAGATGTGGGAGCGTAAATCCACACCAATAAAACTTCTCGGGGGTTTGTTAAGAGGGATGAAAATTCTGAGTAAAACCACGAAAACACGAACAGAGATCCAAAGATGGTGTTTTATTAAGCTGTTCGTATGAGAGCAAAAGTATAGAGTTTTGCTAGGTCAATTGCCCCTCCCTCTTTTCTGAGGGTGTACATGAGTATATATATAAGCCAGAGTCGGCCGAACCTATTACTAAGAGATAAGGAAGATTTCCTGTTTCTTTAGGTATTTTCCTTTTTTTAAGTCGGCTCGGCTTGATGGGCTTCTTGTCCAAGTTCGGCCCACTCCCGTTTGTGGGCTTGTTGTGAATTATTTTTTGTCTTGGGCCAGGCTTGGTTTTGTCGAAACCATTTCCTTTGGCTCGGGTGACACCAAGGTTCACGGCTCGGGCGACACCATGGTTTACGGCTCGGATGACACCATGGTTCATGGCTCGGACGACACCATGGTTCACAACTCGAGCGACACCATGGTTCATGGCTAGGGTAACACCATGGTTCATGGCTCGGGCGACACCATGGTTCACGGCTTGGGTGAGGGTGACACCATGGTTCATAGTTCGAGAGACACCATGGTTCATGGCTCGGGTGACACCATGGTTCACGGCTCGGGTGACGCCATGGTTCACGGCTCGGGTGACACCATGGTTCACGATTCGGGTGGTGATAGACGACAATCTCGATCCTATTGTCTTGACCTTGATCCATTTGGCTTGACCCCGATCCATCTTCTGAACATGGCCCCAATCCGTTTGTTCTGCTGTGAGTTGTCATGGTTCGGGGTACACGACCCAACCTTCCCCATGGGTCGTGACACCTGATCCAACTTATCTCGTCGCGGCTAGGGGGCACCCGGGCCAACTCCTCCTTTCACGGTTAGAGGTACCCAAACCAACTCACTTTGTCGCAGTTAGGAGTACCCGAACCAACTCCTCCTTTCATGGTTAGGGGTACCCGATCCAACTCACTCTATTGCAGTTAGGGGGCACTCAAACCAACTCCTCCTTTCATGGTTAGGGAGACCCGATCCAACTCACTCTTTTCATGGTTAGGGGGACCCAATCCAACTCACTCTGTCGCAGTTAGGGGTACCTGAACCAACTCCTCCTTTCATGGTTAGGGGTACCCGATCCAACTCACTCCTTTCATGGTTAGGGGGATCCATCCAACTTACTCTGTCGCAGTTAGGGGTAACTGAACCAACTTCTCCTTTCATGGTTAGGGGTACCCGATCCAACTCACTCCTTTCATGGTTAGGGGGACCCGATCCAACTCACTCTATCGCAGTTAGGGGTACCCAAACTAACTCACTTTATCGCAGTTAGGTGGCACCTGAACCAACTCCTCTTGTCACGGTTAGGGTGACGGTTGCAAATGCCTAAGCTAATGCTTTTCTTTCATACTTAGCAAGTTTTCAATCGTTGATTCTCAAGAGGTGGAATCGGACCCCAACAGTTAGCCTCCCAGCTTGCAGTATCAGTAATGTTACTGCCGAGCTGTAAGTGGTCGAGCCTGAGTTCAACGATTTGAACTGTTTCTCCCAATTTCCCCAAACCGTCTCTTTGGCGATGATCCCGAAGCATGACTCGCGGATGACCCCGAGCCATCTCTTCGGTGATGATCATGAACTGTGACTCGCGGATGGCCCCGAGCCATCTTTTTGGTGATGATCCCGAACTGTGACTCGCGGATGGTCTCGAGCCATCTCTTTGATGATGATCCCGAAGTGTGACTCGCGGATAACTATGTTTATAGCATTATTAATCCAGTTCGGGTTTTTGTTGCTCTGATACCTTTATATGGGAGTGCAAGCGTCTTTGCTGATTTCCGAGGCGAATGATGTCACCATTTGCCTATATAACTCGCGACACCTCCCATTTCCTCAGTACTTCATTTCTCCGAAAATCTCTCCAAACAGGTAACTTTTCTCTTCTTTCTCTCTCTAGTCTCTTTTGCTTAAGTTTTAATTTTTAGCTTGAGGCTCCGTTGTTCTTCCTTCACCGCCGATCCGTTTGAATTTCCCGATCCACCTTCAATTGGTTCCGCCGCTATCTTCGAGTTTCCCGGCAGTTTGTTTGAGGATTTGGATCTTACTTTCAATTTTTTTGAAGGATTTCGACTTGTTCTTCAATTTTTTAAAGGCTTTGATCTGTTTTGATAGGCTGCTGAGAACCCCGATCCGTTCTCTGAATCTAAGAAAACCTAGATTTTCTTTCGCGAGCTGTTAGGGATCCCAATCTGTTATATCTTCTAACGACCCCGATCCGTTTTCCAATTCAAAAGGATGTCTCAGTCATCTGTTCCTGCGTCTCCCGATCTGTATACCAGCTTGTTTGGCATTTCTGGACAGTCTTCGCTTCACGAACCATCTTTCTTTTCTGATCCGTTTGTCGCCCAAAGCTGTAGCCGAGAAGATTCTTCTGGTGCACATGTTTCAGAGGATCTAGATGATCCGATTTTTTCAGGGGTAGGACCCTCTGTCCTTGGCAGGAAAATGGAGCTTTCTGAATCCTCGAGAGCTGGCAGCAATTCCGGGGATCCTTCAAAATTTGAAGTGCCTCACCTTCACGACTGTCTTTTTGACGAGGCGATGAATCCTTTTACTGATGTAATGGATCCCGATCTGCCAAAAGTTAAACCAGAAGATTGGTTTTTTGATCCAGCTGTGGCCAGACAGGAATTGAAGAGGTTGATGGGTCTTAACCGTCAAACTCCAAGGAAGAAGAAAACCAAAAAGCGACCCGATCCACCTGGTTCGACGCTTTCAACCTTGGATTCGTTATCAGCCCTTAGGCATAGGTTTGGCATTTCGGAGGAAGTCGAGCTCGTTCTTCCTTCGCCATCAGACCGAGCTAGCAATTCTCCCCCTAACCATTTCACTCTCTACAAAAGCTTCTTCTACCGCTGCCTGTTGTGGTTCTCGATCCCTGAAGTTATTCTACAGTTTCTTTGGAAGTATAACTTGGCCATTTCTGAAATCAACGCTCGGGCAATCAGGCATATGGTTGGCATTCTGACCAGGAGTTATGAATGTGATGTGGAAGTTGGCGTCGAACACCTGACACACTTGCTGGAGTTCAGGCGTCGTAATAAGAGAGAGCTGAAGTATTATGTGTCGAGTGAAGCCAGGAGAAATATTATAAGAGGTTTCCCGACCAAAGATGACAATTGGGAAGACTACTTCTTTTTTGTCCATATTTTCGAAGCGTCGGTGGGTCAGAAATGCCTTCAATTTGTCAAGTCTGACTGGGAAGGAATTGGTAGCCGATCCGTTGCTCGACTTGGGCCACGGCTCGGGTTTCTATTATTTAACAATTTTCCTTTTTAGGTTTTTTCTGACCTTGCATAAATATTTTTGTTTTGCAGTGCTTCATCTCGGCCTTTCATTGCTTCCCAATCTGTCTGAGGTTCACGAAGCGCTTTCAACTCGCAAGTGTAATTGGTCCAGAGATTTCAATCTTTGACGAGTGGAGAGAGCCTGATACCTTTTTGATAGTCAGTTGAGCAATCATCTCCTTCTTACTCTTCAAGGGATACCATGGGAAGACCTACTTTCAGGGATCGGACTGCTGTGAAAGCCAAAGCTGAGGCAGAGGCTAAGGAGAGAGCAAAACAGGCAAAGGCATTAAGCCAGTCTCGTCCCCCGATCTCCCAGCTTGCCACTGCTCTCGTCCCTGAACCAAACTCCGCTGACAATCCTCCCGAAACGACTCTTTCCTCTTTGGCTCCTCAAGGGGTTATCCTGGGGCTCCGTCCGGCTGATTCTCAGATTTTGCCGCACAAAGACAAAGGCAAAGGAAAGACCAAGGAGAAGAAAACCCCGAGCAAAAAATGGCAGTCGTCGGTAGATGACAAAAACAAAGAAGCGTCGAAGCGACTACGCCGCGCCGAAGCAACTTGAGCTATTCCCGAAGCAATTCCTCTCTCCGCCGTTCCCATTAACGGTGAAGGGGCTTACAATGATGTCCCAGCATCTGCGGCTATCTTCTAAAGGATCACTTGTCCAGGTGATCGTTTTCCGCCATCCGACACCCTGCTTAGGGATAAGGCCTACAGCGAGATGTCTCTTCGGGGTGTCAAGGTATATGTGATGTCGTTTATTTTGTTTTCGTTACCCGAACCATTTAAACGCAATTAACAGCATTATTGTTGTCGTGCAGTTCATATCCCATCTTAACAAGATGGTTATAGGGTACGAATCTGACGCCTGTAAGGACCGCGAGAGGGTCGAAGATGCTAGGCGGAAAACCATCGAGCTGGATGGGAAGCTCAAAGAGGCCGAGGCGAACCACGCTGCTGAACACGAAAAAGCTATCAAGAGGATCAAAGATCTTGAAGCCGTCGTAAAAGGGTGTAGGAAGCACATCAAATAAGCCGATGAGCGGATCATGCGGCTGGAATATAGCAAAGTGAGACGGGATGCTCACATAGCTAGCTTGACAAGGCTGCTAGAAGCAGCGAACGAGCTTCATGAGAGTAAGGTCGAGCAAGCCGTTCTAGAGGCCATGCGTGAGACTATGATGATGCTTGAAGGCAAAGTTTCCCGATCCAAAAAGCTTCTTGGCCAGATTGACGGTGAGCCAAAGGAAAACATGCTTGACCTTGCTCAGATTAAAGGCAATCTTCAATTCATTGGGTTGCTTCAAGGTGACGAGCCGCCATCTCTCGATGCCAAGGCGAAGAGTCTAGCTGAGCAGAAGGAGGATTTGAGGGGAGCTCACGAGGTGTTTACTCAGCTTGTGGCGGAAATGAGGGGAACCATGAGGTTGTCTCCTATTCGTTCTAATATACTGAAGGAGTTCAACGATGGTGAGCCCATGGAGATGGCTGCTGCAAGCATTGGCATCCAGGATTATTCTGTCTCTAACAATGGAACGCCAGGTTTAGCTGAGCTTAGTTCAAAGGAGATTGCTGAGGAAACAGTCCCCAAACCAACTTCTGAGAAAGCCAGTGAGGTCGCTCTAGAGAAAACCGTCGTAGAGTTTGCCGAGACGGTACTCGAGGAAGACAAATCGCCAAGAGGTGATGTAGCTGGGCAACCGGCGGAGCCAGAGTAGAGGGTGGTCACGACCCCTGAGATAACGGAGGACTATGATCCTCTTTTCTTTGTTTAGTTTAAAACTCCTTTCTTTTTCTGTTTAACGCCTGGACGGCTTTATCCAAGTTATAGTCTTTATAAGAATTATTGTTATGGCTCGGTTGTTGATTTTGGTTAACCCTTGCGGTCGATGAATATATATGTCTTTCGTTCGACAAACTTCTAAGTTTCATGTGATAAGTTTGTAAATACTTTGCTGGTGTAGTCTTAGTTGAAAATTAGTTGTTTCGAAGAACGGATATAAGGCGTTGCTTTGCGTAGTTATGAGATGATCAGTCTCGGGATGATTATTTCGGTTTACAGTTAGGTTACCATAAACTTATCTGCTCCGATAAAGAATACCTATTTGCATAGTTTAGTTTGAACATTTCAGTTTACGGACGCGTTACCGCGAACGTCTCTGCTCTGATAATGGACATATGCTTTAGATGAACATTTCGGTTTACGGATACGTTACCGTAAATATATCCACTCCGATAATGAACAAATATTTGTATAGCGTGCTTTTAATCCTAAAATGGATGTGAGAGTTTATATCCGAGATGGATGTGAGAGTTCACTATTGTGGCCAGCAATAATGAAGATGTGGCGATATGCCCTTTGTAGTCTGATTTGTTCAAATGTTTCTGTTTTGTTAAGACTTAGTGATCTTTGAAGGATGTTTATCTTTGAAAACTTTGCTTTGATAGATCATAGAGTCGGTTACAAATATGAGAGTATACGAGTATACGTATACGTACCCACGCCCCCCCCCCTTTTGAAAGGAGGGGGCAACTAAACCCGTCAGAAGACGAGTTTCCTACGTACCCTTTGCAGGGAAATGTATCTCCGGTGGGATGACACTCTGTTCCGTACATGAGGGCGAATTGGGCTTCTCCCGTTCCTCGTCTTGGGGTGGTGCGGTGAGACCAGAGTACTCCTTCTAATTCTTCAGCCCATCGTCCCTTTTTCTCATCGAGATGCTTCTTCAGACCATCGAGGATTGTTTTGTTGATTGCTTCTGCCTATCCATTTCTCGCAGAAACCTTCAAAATGATTTGAGATGAACTGCGAGCCATTATCTGTCACGATCTCGTATGACACTCCATGTCGACATATGATATTCTTCTAGACAAAGGCTTCCACTTGTGCATCTTTAATGTTGGCATATGAGTCGGCTTTGGCCCATTTTGAGAAATGGTCTGTCAAAACCAAAAGGAATCGCTTTTGTTTTTAGGGATGCAGTGGACCAACAATGTCCATGGACCATCGCATGAACGGATATGGTGATGAGATTGATGAGAGCACTTCCGTTGGTTGGTGAATCATTGGCGCATGGCGTTGATACTTCTCGCATTTGGCTGAAAGCACCTTACAATCTTTGATCATCGTTGGCCAATAATAACCATGACGTTTGACTTTTATTGCTAGTGCCCTTCCTCCAGAGTGATTGCCACACGAACCGTTGTGAACTTCCTCCATGATTTTCCTTCCGTCCTTTCCTTCCACGAAGCTCAACAATGGTCTTGAAAATCTCCACTTGAAGACATTTCCATCGAGTAAAACGTAACTAGCTGCCTGGGCTCGAAGCTTACGAGCTGCCCACTTTTCGGATGGTAGGACGTCGTCGTATATGTATTCTCTGATCGCACCGAGCCATTCATTGTCACAGCCATATTCTCCTTTCTTGTTGATCTCGTTTGCTTCTACGTTGGGTTGTGGTTTGATGACAGGGTCGTCGTTGCTTCCGATTTTTGGTGACTTTTCTTGAATGTCCTCTTCCATTGGGACTGTATCCAACTCAGCGGATGGTTGGTTTGCCGATTCCTCTTGCACTTCATCTGTCTCCTCTTGCCTGATGGTGACTTCCGTTGCTTGCTTAGCGGCTTGTGAACGAGTTATGGCGTTTACCGTGTCGGAAAGACTGATGCTTGGGTGTTGGATGAATTTCACTGAGATTATTCTCTTTAGGTCCGGATCGGAAGTTGATGCAAGGGCTGCAAGTGCGTCGGCTGGGGTGGTCTCTCCTTGTGGGATACGTGTAAGGATGAATTGTTTGAACTACACGGCCAATTCTTTGACGATCTTTAGGTAAGCTTCCATTCGATCATCTTTTGCTACATATTCACCGCTGAACTGATTCGCGACTAGTTGGGAATCGCAAAATGCATGAAGTTGCTCGATCTTTAGGCCACTAGCAAGTTTCATCCCGACAATCAAGGCTTCGTACTCTGCTTCATTGTTGGATGCGTGGAAACCAGGGCGAAACAAATGTTCCAGCAGTTCGCCAGTTGGAGAAGTTAGTCGTATTCCTACTCCCGAACCGTTTTTGGAGGATGAGACATCATTGTGGAGTTTCTAGGGCTCGCTGTGCGTTTCGTCATCAATGCTTTCTTCAGGTAGTTCGATAAGGAAATCGGCCAAGACTTGGGATATTGCGCATGTGCGTCCGTGATTCTCGATGTCATATTCGCTCGGTTCTATTGCCCAGTTCGCTAGCCTTCCTGACTAACTTTGGCTGTGAAGAACATGCATAATTGGGAAGGTGCTTAGGACGATGATCGAGTGAGACTGGAAGTACGGCCTTATCTTTCTTGCAGACATGACAATGAATAGCGCCAATTTTTCCATCTGTGAGTACCTTGTCTCGGCATCTGTAAGGGTTTTGCTAACGTAAAAGATCGGCTTCTGTTCTCCACGCTCGTCTCGGATCAATATGCCGCTTACTACTGTGGCGGAAACTGCAGTGTACAGAAAAAGCGGCTCCCCTGCTTCTGGTT
Source organism: Pseudoturritis turrita (assembly GCA_900406555.1). NCBI lineage: Eukaryota > Viridiplantae > Streptophyta > Magnoliopsida > Brassicales > Brassicaceae > Pseudoturritis > Pseudoturritis turrita. The sequence continues at coordinate 158,833 of OVBL01000143.1, read as the reverse complement.
TTGTGAGAACTGGAGGGGTAGCCAAGTAAGTATTTAGTGGTTGAAAAATCTCGCATTTTTTCGTCCACTCGAACTTCTTGTTCCCTCGCAACGTATCGTAGAAAGGCAAGCATTTGTCGGTGGACCGTGAAATGAATTTGTTAAGTGCAGCTATCCTCCCGATGAGTCTTTACACTTCCCTTTTTGTCTTTGGTGAGGTCATATGGATGAGCGCATCGATTTGTTTAGGGTAAGACTCAATGCCGCGGTGAGTTACTAGGTACCCGAGGAATTCTCCTGAGGTGACTGCGAATCTGCACTTGGTCGAGTTTAACTTCATGTTGTGAAATTTCAGCTGTGAGAAGCATTCCTTGAGTTGAGTGACGTGATCCTGCTCTCTTAGTGATTTCACCAGCATATCATCTATATAAACCTCCATTTTCTTTCCGAGTTGATCGGCAAACATCTTGTTCACCAGTCGCTTGTACGTTGCTCCGGCATTTTCAGACCGAATGGCATCACCTTGTAGCAATATATTCCACGATCATCAGGGTTCATCAAGATCTGGTTGTAACCTGGGAAGGCATTCATGAAGGACAGTTATGCATTCCATGCAGTTGCTTCGACTAGGCGATCGATATGTGGAAGGGGGAAGCTGTCTTTTGGGCAAACTTTATTCAGATCAGTGAAGTCCACGCATACACACCAGTTTCCATTCTTCTTCTTGACCACCACTAGGTTCGATCCGACACGCAGGAGTTTTTTCACCTCGTCATTGACTGCCTTAGCTCTGTCTGGCCCGAGCTTTCTCCTTTTTTTCTTCACCAATTTGAACGTTCGGTCAACGTTCAATTCATGGCTTGTTATGCTGATACGATGCCAGACATATCTTCTACTTCCCAGGCGAAAGTGTTGATATTTTTCCTCAGGAATGCAACGAGTTCTTCTTTGATCCTTTCATCTAACATGGCTCCAATTTCTACACATCGCTCTGGATATTTATCGTCGATGCAGACTGAAACTACGGGGTCACAAGTTGGCTTAGGTACTTCTTCTTCGCGATCCTTCGCAATCTGTAACTGCTATAACAGTTTGGAAAGCTCTTTTACCGGTTCTCTGTTGGTCTTTATCTTCTTGCATTTTGAGCTTGCCGTTGGATCGGTCACCGGGTTTCTGAGCTTGTGTGCGACGAGGAAGCAGACACGAGACTCTTTTTGGTTTCCTCGTATTGTCTTCACTCCGTTTGGTGTAGGGAACTTGAGGCAGAGATGGTAGGTTGAAATGGCTGCGCGCATGAAATTTAACCAGGGGGTCCCCATGATGACGTTGTAGATCGCCGTGTGATCAGCTACGGAGAATTCAATGATTTTGGTCACTTCACCAGCTTGGACAGGCAGTTTGATTGTCCCAGTAGTCATGGTGGTTTCCCCAGAGAATCCAGTCAATGGTTTGGGGGTAGATATCACTTCGGACATGTCCACATTCATTCTTCTGAGAGTCTCGAGGAAGATCACGTCCACAGTGCTCCCGGTATCTACCAACACGCGAGCCACATCGCAGTCGTTGATAGTTAACTCGATCACGAGAGGGTCGTCATGTGGTCTATCGATTCCGATCGTCTTCCTTTCCTCGAATGATATCACGTCATTTGGAAACTTTGATGGTTTAGACCAGTTGATGCTGACGTCTGCCCTTCATTGGAATGCTTTGATTGACGAGACGGTATCCGAGCAATAGTGAGATCATCCCATTATCATGCTTATCCTTCTTCTTGATCCGGAGGGCGGCGCTTCGTCATCCCTTCTATCGCTCTTGGTGTGATCTTCTTTTGTCAGGTCGGGTCTATGTGCGTTCACATCGATCTCGAAATTCTTGAGGCTGATGTTCCCTCCAAGTTTGCCGGCTGCTAATTTTTTAGCAAGTTTCAAGCCTAGGATTCGACAGTTTGCAGTGGAATGCCCATAGATGTGATGATGCTCGCAATAGGCTGTTACATCGTAAAAACTATCGCTTTTGGTCAAAGTGCTCCATGAATTTCTTTTGCGGCCTCGGCCTCTGCCTTGACTATAGCCGGGGCGTCGATTTGATAGTTATGGGCTCCTCGGAAACCAACCTCATTATGCACATAGCTGGAACTTTGACTATTCCTCTTTGTATTAGAAGGGGTTGAGACTTGGGGGGGAGTGGTTCACTACCTTTGCCTTCCCATACTTCTCGGTTATGATCTTCATCTCCTCTTCTTCGGTGATGAAGTCTGCGGCTCGATGCATTGCATCATGTATCGTTGTGGGGGCGTTTAGTGCAATTTTCTTGCGAAAATCAGAGTTGAACCAGAGTGTTCACTTCAGTGCCAATAAGGCTGCTTTATCGCTCAGGCCTTCCACTTTGGACATGACAGCTTTGAATCTTCCGATGAAGCTCCGGAGTGTTTCATTCTGCCCTTGGGCCAGGGTCCACATATCGGCGTCGAATATTCCGGGATCCATGAATATGGAGTAATGCTTCAAGAATGTCGTGGACAGTTGGTTGTAGCTGTTGATGGAGTTCCGCTCGAGCCTGGAAAACCACTGGAGTGCCAGTCCCTTGAGATGCTCTACGAAGAGAATGCAATGTCTGGCGTCTCTTTCATTTTTCTTGAAGTTAGAGCATCCCATTGCTATAGAAAAAGCGGTTAGATGCTCTTTTGGATCGGTCTTTTCTTCGTAGATCAGGACTTTCATCTTTCCAGGGTCTGGAATTATTGTACTAGTAATTCGTGCTGTGAACGGGGTGTTCTGCCCTTCCTCCAGTACACGATCTATCTCCGGCACCTTGCTAGTTGCTTTGTGCATCATGGATCAGACAGCTTTTATGTCGGTAGCTGTTTGGTCCATATCTGTTCGCATCATAGCCATCTCTTCTTTCTGGGCTCGGACTCCTGCTTTGCGCTCTTCGTTTTCCCGTGCTTGGTCGGCCCAGAGTATGTTCTCCTCCTCCTCGGTTAGCTCTTGATCTCCTTCCAGGATGGCCTCGCATCTTTCAGTTCGGGTCTGGCCAGTTGCTAAGGATTCGGGGTTATCACAGCTCTCCACATTTTGCTCAATTCCATTCTCCTCCTCCAAATCGATGATTGGGACGGGCTCCTCTTCCATCGGTGTGTCGCTTGCTCCTTGCATTCCGGAAGCTAGGTTTGTTGAGCTTTGATGGAGTGGTGGCAATCTTCCACGGGTTCTTGGCGGGTTGAGCGGGGTTGAGAAATCCAGGGCTGTTGGGTTGAGGTGCCTTCTGATTCGTCTTGCTGGATCCAGACCTAATCCCACGCCTCGGGTTCGACTCGCTGCTGCCAGGGCCTTCAACTCGCCCGTCATCCTGCTGTTCATCTTATCTTGCTCCTCCGCCTTCTTGAGCAGTGTCTCCAGCATGGCTTTTATCTCCGTGAGCATTGTCGAAGTCTCTCCAGCGTCCTTGGATTGGTTCGTCTGATCCTCCACGCCGGTATTTCTATTGTCAGCAGCATTATCATCTCTGTCGTTGGTCATCGTCTTCGGATCGGTTTTGTGGTGGTTCTTTTGAGTAAGAAATTTTCTCCCCCTCCTTTTAGCACCAAATTGTGGGAGCGTAAATCCACACCAATAGAATTTGTCGGGGTTTGTTAAGAGGGATGAAATTTCTGAGTAAAAACCACGAAAACACGAACAGAGATCCAAAGATGGTGTTTTATTAAGCTGTTTAGAAAGCTATTCGTATGAGAGCAAAAGTACAGAGTTTTGTTAGGTCAAATTTCCCCTCCCTCTTTTCTGAGGGTGTACATGAGTATATATATAAGCCAGAGTCGGCCAAACCTATTCCTAAGAGATAAGAAAATTTTCTGTTTCTTCGGGTATTTCCCTTTTTTAAGTCAGCTCGGCTTGATGGGGTTCTTGTCCAGGTTCGGCCCATTCCCGTTTGTGGGCTTGTTGTGAATTATTTGTTGTCTTGGGCCAGGCTTGGTTTCGTCGAAACCATTTCCTTTGGCTCGGGTGACACCATGGTTCACGGCTCGGGCGACACCATGGTTCACGGCTCGGGCGACACCATGGTTCACGGCTCGGGCGACACCATGGTTCAAGGCTCGAGCGACACCATGGTTCACGGCTCGGGTGACACCATGGTTCACAGCTCGGGTGACGCCATGGTTCACGATTCGGGTGATACCATGGTTCACGGCTCGGGTGATGGCAGGGTTCACGGTTCGGGTGACACCATGGTTCATGGCTCGGGTGACACCATGGTTCACGGCTCGGATGACGCCATGGTTCACGGCTCGGGTGACACCATGGTTCACGGTTCGGGTGGTGATAGATGACAATCTCGATCCTATTATCTTTACCTTGATCCGTTTGACTTGACCTCGATCCATCTTCTGAACATGACCCCGATCCGTTTGTTCTGCTATGGGTTGCGATACCCGATCCGCCTGCTTTGTCACGGATCGGGGTACACGATCCAACCTTCCCCATGGGTCATGACACCCGATCCAACTTATCTAGTCGCGGCTAGGGGGAACCCGAGCCAACTCCTCTTTTCACGGTTAGAGGTACCCTGAACCAACTCACTTTGTCGTAGTTAGGAGTACCCGAACCAAATCCTCCTTTCATGGTTAGGGGTACCCAATCCAACTCACTCTATCGTAGTTAGGGGGCACCCGAACCAACTCCTCCTTTCATGGTTAGGGGGATCCGATCCAACTAACTCTTTTCATGGTTAGGGGGACCCGATCCAACTCACTCTGTCGCAGTTAGGGGTACACTAACCAACTCCTCCATTCATGGTTAGAGGTACCCGATCCAACTCACTCCTTTCATGGTTAGGGGAACCCGATCCAACTCACTCTGTCGCAGTTAGGGGTACCCAAACCAACTACTCCTTTCATGGTTAGGGGTAACCGATCCAACTCACTCCTTTTATGGTTAGGGGGACCCGATCCAACTCACTTTGTCGCAGTTAGGGGTACCCGAACCAACTCCTCCTTTCATGGTTAGGGGTACCCGATCCAACTCACTCCTTTCATGATTAGGGGAACCCGATCCAACATACTCTGTCGCAGTTAGGGGTACCCAAACCAACTCCTCCTTTCATGGTTAGGGGTACCCGATCCAACTCACTCCTTTCATGGTTAGGGAGACCCGATCCAACTCACTCTGTCGCAGTTAGGGGTACCCGAACCAACTCCTCATTTCATGGTTAGGGGTACCCGATCCAACTCACTCCTGTCATGGTTAGGAGGACCCGATCCAACTCACTCTATCGCTGTTAGGAGTACCCGAACCAACTCACTTTGTCGCAGTTAGGGGGCACCCGAACCAAGTCCTCTTGTCACGGTTAGGGGGACGGTTGCAAATGCCTAAGCTAATGCTGTTCTTTCATACTTAGCCATTTTTCAATCGTTGATTCTCAAGAGGTAGAATCTGAACCCAACACGAGGTACCATTAGATAAATAGGCTGCTCGAAAGCTCAGAGCTCAAGCCGCTCGATACATTATATTAGACGGGAACATCTTCAAGTGGAGATTCTCAGGACCGCTGATGGCCTGTGTCGAAGGAGTCAAAGCTAGAAAAATCATGGAAGAAGTCCACAGCGGATTGTGTGGTAACCACTCCGGCGGGAGAGCTTTGGCAATCAAGATCAAGCGTCACGGTTACTATTGGCCGACTATGGTGAAGGACTGCAAGAAGTTCTCCGCTAGGTGCGAAAAATGCCAGCGACATGCCCCGATGATTCACCAACCAACCGAGTTGCTGTCATCAATCTCGGCGCCCTGCCCTTTCATGCGCCGGTCAATGGATATTGGCGGACCTCTACATAAATCTAAGCAAAAGAGATTCCTGCTAGTCCTGACGGATTACTTCTCCAATTGGTCGAGGCAGATTATTACGCCAACATAAAGGACGCCCAAGTCGAGAATTTTGTTTGGAAAAATATCTTATGCCGACATGGAGTTCCATACGAAATCGTCACCAATAACGGCTCAGGTTTATCTCTACAAGATTCAAAGCTTTCTGCGAAAAATGGAAGATACGGCTCAGTAAGTCTACGTCACGCTACCCACAAGGAAACGGACAAGCTGAAGCAGCAAACAAGACTATCCTTGATGGTCTGAAGAAATGTCTTGATGCAAAAAGGGAAGCTGGGCGGATGAACTTGAAGGAGTGTTATGGTCATACAGGAATACTCCGCGACGAGCAACCAGAGAAACACCATTTGCCCTTGTCTACGGTGCGGAATGTGTCATTCCAGCTGAAGTGGAATTTCTCGGAGTCCACCGCAGACTTCTTTCGGGGCAGGAGGGGCTGAATCATCTCATGTTACTCGACGAATTGGATTTGGTCAACGAACGATGAGACCAAGCGCTGGTTTGGATTCAAAATTACCAGCAGGCGACGACTAAATATTACAACACAAACGTCAAAAACCTTGTTGTTCCAACAGCTCGTATCCTGATGCTCTAAAAACCTCTCTTTCACTTATTTGGAGGCAAAGTTATAATCTCGACGGACAATGAATTAAATATGGAGATAGCAAAGACAAATCGTTTTCCCGGTATCACGAAGAGCATAACACTGCTATTTGGAGCTAACAACTTGTTTTTGCAGAGCAATGAGTCCCATAAACATGTCCGGAACATGACATTCCAGTTGTTAGGTTCACAAAGTTTAAAATTCAGGATAATCGAACATATCGATTTCTTGGCTCACAAACACATGGAGGAAGGAGCTAAGAATGGCTACCTTGACGTCAAGGAAACATCGAGCAAGGTAGAAAGAAAGAAGAAGTCATTTATTTTGCGCTATATTGTCTTTTTCTCTTGGAAATATTATAATCAAGTAGATAAGGTGTACATAGGAAATTAGATCATCTCAAAAAGTAATATTTATATCATCAAACGTTACAGATCTTAATTGAATGCCTCTCAAAGAAAGTCATGGGTGAGTTGGAACCAGAGGCCGCGAAAGAACTCGCACTCTGTTGGAGATTTTTTCCGAGTGGATGGTTTAGATTCTCCCTCAACCTTCCTGGAACAGGTGTCTATAAAATGATGAAGGTACTTGTTTTCAGTATAGTACCGATTTCCGACCACTTATTCCATCAGAAATCGATCGGAAATGGTCATTTGTGCAAATTTACAATTGAGGTTGTGATCATGGTGATGTTTCGTGGCAGGCAAGAAAGAAGATGATGAAGTTACTAAAGGAGACAATGTTGAAGAAGAGAGCATCTGGAGAGGAGTTCGGGGAGTTCTTCAAGATCATATTTGGAGAAATCGAAGGTGGAAAAGAAATGATGAGCGTAGAGAACGCGATCAAGTACATATAGATCGAGTACATATATACCTTCTTTCTGATTGCTAACGAAACAACACCACGGATTCTTACGGCTACGGTAAAGCTCATTAGCGAAAACCCTAAAGTTATGCAGGGGTTGCAAAGAGAGCATGCAGGAATTTTCGGGTTTAGGACTGAGAAGGAGGCCGGCCTAACATGGGAAGACTACAAATCCATGACTTTCACCCATATGGTCAGTGCCAAAATCATATATAATAAATAACATTCTACTCATTGCCAATTGGTTATAATTCAGACAAATACGGTGTTTTATTTCAGGTGATCAATGAGTGTCTTAGGATTACAACCACGGTGCCGACGGTGCTTAGAATACCTGATCATGATATCCAAGTCAGTGATTATACAATTCCAGCTGGTTGGACCTTCATGGGATATCCTAGTGTTCATTTCGATCCCAAAAAATACGATGATCCTTTCGTATTTAATCCATGGCGCTGGAAGGTGATTTTAAATTTGATCTTTCATCCTTTACTTATTAATTACTCCCAATTCCACTTATCAAATTCGGAAAAAAATTAAACTACATTTTCAGGGTAAAGACTTGGGTGCGATAGTCTCCAAGACTTACATTCCCTTTGGTGCTGGTCCTAGACTCTGTGTAGGAGCTGACTTTGCTAAGCTGTTGATGACCATTTTTATCCATCATTTGTGTAGATACAGGTTTATGTTTTTATCACCTAATGACTCATGATTCAAATTTTTTATTTTTTTTACTACAATCAAAGTCTTTATAACTTGCCTATATGGTTTTGCAGATGGTCTATGAAGGCAGAGACCACAGTAATTCGAAGGTATATGCTTATGTTTCCACGTGGTTGTGATGTTCAAATCTCACAAGACACCAAAACGGATGATAACTCGCTGGCTGGTTATTAGAGTGGTTATATGTTACATATTCGAGGTTGTTAATTCGAATCCCCAGAGTAAAAATATATGCAATGCAAGAAGCAGTGGCCATAAGTTTGTATGTTTCTATTGAATAAATAAAGTAATGATATATATATAAAGTAATAATTACCAAAAGTAGAACATCCCTATCCCGATCTCAAAATTTTCTTGGATTTAACCCGACCCATTCGCTAAATTTAAGTCCAATTTCCTAATCCTAAGCCCAAACCCAAAAGTATAAAACCGCTAAACCTAAACCCTAATTATGTTTAGAAAGAGAGAAGAGAGAAACGAGGCAGAGAGATCGTGAGGGAGAAAGAGAAGAGAAGAGGGCGAGAGAGAGAGATCGTGAGAGACAAGAGGAGGAGAAGAAAAGAAGAGATGAAGCAATAGAGAAGAAGAGAAGGCAGAGACGTGGTGTAGACGAGGATACGTCGCGGAACCCACCGGCGGAGGCTACGGTGGTGCGTCTGGGTGCAGCGATGGCTTCGGTGAGCAACGGCGAGTCGAGAGCAGGCTGCGACGGAGCTGCTATGTCGCGGCAGGGGCTGTCCGTGATGGGGACAGTGCACGCGAGTGCATCGGACACGTCTGTGAGCTAATCGGAGGCTTCGGTGGGTGGTCTGGTGGCTCGGGAAGGATCCGTGGTGGGTCCGGTGAGGAAGGGCAGTGACGGCGAGGCAAGAGAGGGCTGTGTTGGGGCTTCTACATCGCGGCAGAGGCTATCCGTGCCGAGGGTAGTGCACACGGAAGACTTCGGCAGCTCGGTTTGGGTCACCGGCGACGGTGACGATTGCGGCGAGGGTTCATGGGCGTGGGCTCGGCAGCGGAAAACGGATGGAATTAAATGGGTTGAGGTGCGACAAGAAATCCTAGCGGTTACGTTGGTTACTTCTTCCACAAGGTAACGAACCCTAACCCTATTTTCTCGAAACCCTAAACTGATTTAGAAACCCTAACCCTAATTTTCAAAGTGGAAAATTCCGAGGTGAAAAATTCCGAGGTTCGAAAGGAGAAACCCTAACTTACAAAAATTAGAAGTTTTCCGAAGTGGTAACTTTTCAGAAATGGAAAATTCTTAAAAAGAAACTTTCCTAAAAGGTAACTTTTCCGAAAAGGAAACATTCCTAGTTTAGTAACCTTCTGGTTTAGCTTTGTGTTTCGGTTCAGTGGTTGAGTTGAGTTGGTTCGGTTTGGTTTGCAGTGTGGTTCGGTCAGAGACTCTTGGTTCAGTGGTCTACTCGGAAGCATCCAAGGCTATAAGGTGAGGAACAAAATCTGTATCTCCCTGAGTTTATTTCCTGCAAGTTATGTGTGTGAGCATGCTTGGTCTAGCCGTGTAATGCTTGGTGATGTTTGGCTTGAGCTTTGTTCATTGGTTAATGCAGAGGTGATCCGTGCCGAGGGTAGTGCACACGAGTGCACCCGAGATTTCGGCGGCTCGGTTTGGATCACCGACGGTAGTGACGGTTGGGGAGAGGGTTTGTGAGCGTCGGGCTCGGCAGCAGCAACCGGATGGGATCGAGTGGGTTAGGTGCGACGAGAAATCCTAGTGGTTACGTCAGTTACTTCTTCCACAAGATAACGAACCCTAACCCTATTTTTTCGAAACCCTACACTGATTTAGAAACCCTAATTCCTAAAGTGGAAAATCCAGATGTTCGAAAGAGGAAACCCTAACTTACTAAAAGTGGAAGTTTCCTGAAGTGGTAACTTTTTGGAAATGGAAAGTTCCTAAAAAGGAAACTTTTCTAAAAGGGTAACTTTCCCGAAAAGGAAACCTTCCCAGTTTAGTAAGCTTCTGGTTTAGCTTTGTTCTTCGGTTTAGTGGTTGAGTTGAGTTGGTTCGGTTTGGTTTGCAGTGTGGTTCGGTCAAAGGCTCCTGGTTCAGTGGTCAATCGCAAGAGGTCAGCTTTGGAAGCAGCCAAGACTATAGGGTGAGGAACAAGTTTTGTATCTCCCTGAGTTTATTTCCTGCAAGTTGTGTGTGTAAAGATGCTTGGTCTAGTCGTGTAATGCTTGGTGATGTTTGGCTTGAGCTTGGTTCATTGGTTGGTGCAAAGGCAATACGTGTCGAGGGTAGTGCACACGGGTGGATCCCGAGACTTCGACGGCTCGGTGTATATATTAATTTTTTTTTAAATACCCGCGGGTTACCCGCGAGACCGGCAAAATTAAGCGGGGCGGGTGCGGGTTGAACATTTTAGTCTCGAAATTTTTGCGGGACGGGTTGAAGCGGGTAAAAAAAAAAATCAAACCCGCCGCGGGGCGGGTTGACCCGTTTGACAGCTCTAGATACGAGGTCAGATGCCTTGTTTACCGAGCTTGTCTTATGGTTCTTTTACTGGTCGGACCGGATTCTTACTCAGGAGTTAGAGATCTAAACTCGTCGTTTTGGGTCTTTTATGCTCTGATTAGAAGAGAAATTAATCCTTCAACCATAAGGTTTTGGTCTCTATTTATAGCCAAATGTCGGTGGGCAACTATAGTTGAATGGTAACTATGGCAACTATAGTTGAATGGTAACTATGGTTATTCAATCTGATTTACTCTTCTGATCAGATATTAGCTTCGAATTGGACTTTCTAGTTTAATGGACCGGATTCCAACAATATCTTTGCTGATAAAGCCCGAAACATTCTGGGCTTGGCCCATTTATTGGGTGAGTAAACCCATAACCATCAGTATTGTCATAATGCAGACTGCAAATGGCTTGGGACTAGAATCTATTGCTGGTGAACATTATTGCCAAGTCTCCATCATCTTCCTTAGGGATACCCAAATGGGTAAGTGTTTCCTCCCGTCTGATTATGCAACTTAGTTTGAATGCCAAACCTTATACATCGGGAGAGTTAAGCTTGTTATGTTGTTATACTCAAATGTCTCTCAAAATGGTTGCTTAAATTTTAGTGCTTCCTCTCGTATGACTAGAAGTTTGCCTTACCTTTTTTCTTTTCTTTGATTGCGTCCAAAAACAAAAAAAATCCTAAGACTGCAGAGTTCGAAAGAATGGTGCTCCAGTTCAGGTATATTTATGAGCTTTCTAACTTCCTAATATTTTGTTCATCTATAGTCACAGTTAATTCCATTATTAGTGCATATTGTTTTCCACAACTACACCTAATATGTGGGGAGGAAAAATACATTGTGTATTCTTAATTGAGGTGAGCAAAAGCCCTTAACAAAGTTGTAGAGTTGGATGATATTGGTTATTGTCTTTTTTTTTTTTTTTTTGCATTCTAGATGGTTATCTTCTCCACTTCTTGTCCACTACAAGAAAACAAGACGGATCCGACGGGCAAAACCGTCGGATATCCGTCGGAAAGAGCCAATTCTGACGGAAAATTAACGCGAAAATCCGTCGGATCCGTGTGGTCGGAAAAAAAAAATCCGTCGGTAATCCGTCGGTAATCCGTCGGAATTTCCGACGGATTACCGAGGTTTTAGTTCCGTCGGAAAAACCGAGGCTTTACATCCGTCGGAAAATCCGACGAAATACCGACAACTATTTGCGTCGGAAATTCCGACGAAATACCGACAACTATTTGCGTCGGAAATTCCGACGGAAAACCGACAATAATTTTGGTCGAATTTTTCGACGGTTATCCGACGACCTTATCGGTCAGAAAATAAATCCGACGGTTATCCGACGGATCAAAAACCGACGGTTATCCGACGGATCAAAAACCGACGGATTACCGACGGTTTCGAAAAAATATATATTAATTAAATTGAAAAATAATAATTTAAATATATTTTTGAAATCAAAAATAAAAATAAAATTTAATTGAAATTTAATTATAATAATACCATTAAAATTAAAATTAAATTTGTCTTAAAAAAGTAATAAAATTTAGTTTTGAAATTATAAAAACATAAAGCGAATTTAAAATAATATCATGTCTAAAACTTGTGTCCCGGAAAAGTTGACTCGAGAAACGCCTTCATCCTCTCGAAACATGCTCGGGTTTCTTCATTTTCCTTATCCTTCCTTTCTCGCTCTGCCCGCTCCTCGTTGAGTCGCTCGGTCAACCTTTCGATTTCATCCACAAGATGCATAGAGCTGTAACTGCTAGAAGAAGACGTCGCTTGGTCTCGATCCGGAAGTCGACCAACCCCAAACTTACGCCCTTTTTTTGTTGGAACATGCTACAAAAAGAGAAAAAAGAATTAGTTTTGCAAAACTTAGAAATTTTAGAGAAAAAAACTAAATAAATTGAATACTTACGCTCATTACGATACGGTTCATCTCTTCGCGGGGTAAGTCTTCCGCGTTTGATCCAGCTTGAGAGAGCTGAGTCAGCTGGGTCTGGCGCTCTTCCTCAATCGCGTCGAGGGTCTCTGCAGCCAACTGATCTTGAACAACCATGGTCTTTCGATTAGTGTGCGTGTCTCTCAGCAAGACCCCATAATGCGGTGGCACACCATCATTAGCGATTGTCTGCAAAAGACAAAACATATGTTAGTGGTATTTAAGTGATAAATATTAGAAATAACACTTATATGAAATTAATAAATCTTACCATAGCTCGCTCTCGGCTTTCGATTGTCTTCGGGCCACCGTTTTGAGTAGCGATCCCTTTTCCACCTCGGTTGCTCTTCCGGTTCCTTAAGTTTGTCTCTGATAGCGCCTTTGTCTCGGGCTTCATCCAGTAATGTATGAGGCCCTCCCAAACGTGCAGTGGCAAGTCTATTGGCTTGTCTGCCGGGTTCTTTAGCCACTTCTGCTTCCAGTCAAACTTATGGTTCTTGTATGACTCTCGAACCTGCTCTCCGAAACCCTTTCGAACCTGGGAGGTCAACGCTGGGTCCCACGTGAACTGTTGCTGAAAATATGTAAAACGAAAAAAAAGAATTATTAATATTCAATAATATGAAAAACACATATAAATACAGATGCTTGAAATAATATAACTTACCGAGAAAGTACGCAACCATTTTTCTATCTCGGTCTCGGGGATCTTAGAGGCCTTCTCGTACGGGTGAGAGATCTGCGTCTTGAAAATAGAAAGAATTGCCTTACTGATTTTCCCCTGCGGATCACATCTAAACCTGAAAACATAAAAAATAAAAAAATATCAAATTACAATATTTGGTAAACAAAGTAATAAAATATGAATTTGTTATACTTACCAAATGTGCCCTCCATCTAGCCGGGTAGGATGCAGCGGAAAGCAATGCTCACGTCCGGGTAGTAGGACAATTTCCTCGAGTGACAATGGACGTCGAGTACCGGACGTCTATGACTCCGGCCCCTCGAATCGGAAACCGCCTCTAATGGATCTACTAGAATGAGACCTACAAAAAAATTTTGACATTAGTAATATAAAAATTAACAAAACTTAAAATAAAATTAAGAAAAACATTTTATATTTATCAAGCTCAAAGTAATTAAAAACAATTTGCAAAGGCATCTAAAACGATTTAAAAAAAATCGTTATATAAAAACTTTTCACGAGTTAATATTATTTTAAAAAACAGTGACGAAAAATTTTATATGATAAAATTTTATATCAAAAATTGCATACATATAAATTATATACAAAAACGTTTTTATATACCAAAATCCAATAAACTACAAATTGTTAAAATCAACAACAATAAAAACTAAAAATATAGACATTAGTAACAAAAACTAAAAATCAACAACAATAAAAACATTTTTATTGTCCAAAATTCCATATGAATAAAATACAAATTATTAAAATCAACAACAATAAAATCTAAAAAGCATAATAATTCATAAAATTTTGTTATCCAAAGATTTCAATTAAAATTTTGAGTTTTCTTAACAAATCAACACTATATAACAATCTAAAATTTTATATAGTAAAATTTTAGTTTGATAAAATTTTATATCAAAAATTGCATACATATAAATTATATACAAAAAACATTTTTATATACCAAAATCCAATAAACTACAAATTGTTAAAATCAACAACAATAAAAACTAAAAATATAGACATTAGTAACAAAATCTAAAAATCAACCACAATAAAAACGTTTTTATTGTCCAAAATTCCATATGAAAAAATACAAATTATTAAAATCAACAAAAATAAAATCTAAAAAACATAATAATTCATAAAAATTTGTTATCCAAAGATTTCAATTAAAATTTTGAGTTGTCTTAACATATCAACACTATATAACAATCTAAAATTCCTCAACAAATCCAACTAATCCTCCTACTCATCACTAACCAATAAATTTGAAGAAGTTATCCTAAATCTACCAAACTAAAACTAAATCTACCAAACTAAAACTAAATCTATCAAACTAACAATGAAATCATAGAGATAAAGAAGACTTACATGGGTTTTTTCGCCGGATTGAAGAGAGAGTAGAGAGAGAAATCGAGTTAGAGTGAGAGAGAAAAGTTTCGGTTGTGGGGAAGAAGAAGATTGTGTGGATTAAATTTTTTTAGAAAACCGACGGCCATACCCGTCGGTTTTCCGTCGGTTCCAAAAAAAATTGGCCAAAAATTTACCGCCCAAATAAAAAATAAGGCGGCAATTGTTAACCGACGGAAAACCGACGGATTTAATTATTTTATGCATGCAATGCGATTGGTCGGTCAACATAAAAGATTATCTAGTATCCGTCGGAAATCCGTCGGTTTTTTCCTAAAAACCGACGGATTTCCGACGGCCACAACTCAATTTGGTGTTTACGGATTGCGATTCTCGCATCGAACATGTTTAAACCACTTACAACATTTCTTTTGTGTAATAGATTCAACCTATAATCAATTTTATAACAATTAATTATTTGATTTCATCACAATTTCTAATCCTAGTAAACATACATGTACACTTTATGATTTATATTCAAATATGTACATATGTTATGAAAATTAGAAACATGCTTTAAAAAGTGTTTGAATAACTTTGTCAACAACCTAATTTGTTTATATTTGGGAGACGTAGGCCGTAAACTACCAAATTTGTGACAAAAACAAAAAAAAAACATAAATCCGTTGGAAATCCGTCGGAATTTCAAGAAAAAAACTGACGGATTTCCGACGGAATCAATAAAAAAAAAAAAAAAACCATAAAACCGTAGGAAATCCGTCGGAAATTCAAGGAATCCGTCGGTTTTTTTCTTGAAATTCCGACGGATTTCCAACGGATTTATGTTTTTTTTTTGTTTTTGTCACAAATTTGGTAGTTTACGGCCTACGTCTCACAAATTTGCTTTTTATTGATTCCGTCAGAAATCCGTCGGTTTTTTTCTTGAAATTCCGACGGATTTCCTACGGATTTATGGTTTTTTTTTTTTTTTATTGATTCCGTCGGAAATCCGTCGGTTTTTTCCTTGAAACCCTAAACCCTAAATCCGATAACTTATATTTTTTTCTAAACCCTAATCCGTCGGAAATCAGTAGGAAATCCATTGGAATTTCCTACGGATTTCTGACGGATTTATAAAAATCCAATTAAAATTACTGAATTATAAAAGCTTGGACGATTTTAAAAAAATCCGAAAACTTGCTTATTTACATTAAAAAAATTACTGTTTTAATAATAATATTACAAAAGCTTGAAAAGACTTCTAAAATATTACATATTATAATTAATTAAACCGAAACATTCGAAGAGATTATGGTAAACTATAATCTGAATCTGATGAGTAGTCTGAAGCCGCGGAATCAGAATCTTCATCAAATTCTCCTAACTCTTCCTCAGATTCCGGAAACACCTCCTCCTCTAGTCCGATTGTAAAATCGACAACCAGCTCCACGTTGAGAGAAAGATCAATAGTACCTAATCCACCCTCTGTGTCTTGTTGCAAAGGATCGTGCTCAGGTACCCCAACAAGCGTTCCTCTGGGATGAATTTGTGTGACTGTGATCCATGGGTCGGGAACAGACGTTGACACAGTAGGGGGGCGAATGTAGCAAACCTGATCTGCCTGTGATGCTAGGACAAACGGATCATACTTCTCGAGATTCCTTCCAGAATGGACCCATGTAACACCAAATTCGTCATGTCATACTCCATAGCCGTCTTCTGGGTTATACCAATCGCAATTAAATGCAATGAACCTTAAGTCTAATATGCCTGGGAAATGGACTTCCAATATCTCACGAAGTACGCCGTAGTAAACCATGTCACATGATTGCGATGAAACACCCGAATTAATTGTTGATCTGGTACTTCCTTCTTGAAACACCTTAAACTTATATCCACGTGTAAAATATGTCGGGTACGAATGTGCAACATATAGGGGGGGGGGGGGTTTAGCAACTCTTCGAACCATGTGGGAAATGTATGTCCTCTAGTCATCATGTCCTGAACCTGTGGTCATTGCATGAGTGAAGAACTTGTATACATAATAAGGAAGATATGAAAATGAATTCATTAACTTACATAAGAACTAATCCATCCCGCGAACTCATTTTCCTTAAGCTCTTCAATTTGGTCCTCTGTTATTGCAGGGTATTTGTGCCGTTGTATAGCTTTGTAAATCCTGATGTCATTAACCATTGTAAAAAAATTATATACTAAAAAAAAATGTATGTATCCAAAGATTGAAGTTAAATACCTCTCGTACTCCAAGACTTCTTCACAATTTGTAAGGATATACAAGTGTAGATGACCTCTTTTCTCCTGTGTAAGCCTTCTCTTACGGCTTCTTCCACTAAGACGTCCAATTTGGTCGAATTCATTTGGGACATTAGCAGAGTAAGTTGGGGCTACGCCACCATCATCATTTCTCGTGGGTTTGCGACTCTTTGCTTGCCTTTCAGGTGGGAAGTAAAATCCGGCAAAGTTAGCACTTTCTTCATTGATGTTTTGTGCAACGATAGAACCCTCGACTCTGCTCAAATTCTTCACCTTCTTCTTTAGATGGAACATATACCGCTCAAATGGATACATCCATCGGTAATGAACAGGCCCACCAAGTGCTGTTTCCCGAGGGAGATGAATCGGGAGATGCTCCATAACATCAAAGAAGGACGGTGGAAATATTTTCTCTAAATTGCAAAGGATCTCGGGTATCTTCTCTTCCAAATTCTGAATACCTTCTTCTGTAAGTGTTCTAGAACTTAAATCCCGAAAGAACGAAGCAATCCCTGCAATATAAAAAATCTATGTTATCAAATGAATTGCAAAGATTAAAGAACATGGACATAATAAGACAGAACATACAAAAGAAATAGAGAATATACCTGCGATAGCTATGTGTACTTGTCGGGGTAAAAGTCCTCGAAAAGCGAATGGCAGGAGGCGTTGCATAACAACATGACAATCATGACTCTTCATCCCTGTGAATTTGCCTTCTCTTTTATCAACACAATGCCGCAAATTTGACACGTATCCATCCGGAAATTTTACGCTGTTTAATATCCACTCGAAGAACTCTTGTTTTGCAAGCCTGTCCAACCGGAAAGCAGGGATCGGAGCTTTCCCTTGGGAATTAACGTGAAGCTGCGTTCGAGAACAGTGCTCCTTAAGGTCCAACCTCGACTTCAAATTGTCCTTCGTCTTTTTTTGCACATTGAGGATGGTGTTCATGATGTTATCGAAAACATTCTTCTCAATGTGCATAACATCCAAATTATGCCTCAGAAGATGATCCTTCCAATAAGGCAAATCCCAAAAGATACTATGTTTCTGCCAGTTGTGGTACTCTCCAGCACCATCTACACGGACATGTCCATTACCACCACATTCAACAGTCCGATCCGCTCCAAAATCTCGTAACTGATCCAACATAAACTGCCCACCTAACACAGGCGGTGGACCATGTAAAACTTTTACATCCTTCCTGAACAGAGTGGTGCTCTGCCGATAGGGATGGTCATGGGGGAGAAACCGTCGATGGCAATCAAACCAACACGTCTTCCTTCCGTGCTTCAACTGGAATGCATCAGTGCTTTCTCCACAGGACGGACACGCCAATTTCCCATGCGTTGACCAACCGGAAAGCATCCCGTAGGCCTGGAAGTCGCTTATCGTCCACATTAAAACTGCATGCATATCAAAATTCTCCTTCAGTGAGACATCCCACGTCTCAACGCCGTGGTGCCATAACATCTGCAACTCCTCGATCAATGGCTGTAGGAAAATATCAAGTGATTTCTTAGGATGGGATGGCCCGGGGACTAGGATACTCAGGAACAAAAACTCTCTCTTCATGCAAAGAGATGGCGGCAAATTGTAAGGTGTCACAATTACAGGCCATAGTGAATATTGCCTCTCATGCTTCCCAAAAGGGTTGAAGCCATCAGTGCTCAATCCGAGGTATACATTCCTTCGTTCTGCCGCAAACGTGGGATAGACTGAATTAAAATGTTTCCACGCTTCTGCATCTGATGGATGCCCTATTTTTCCTTCGCTTCTATGCTCTGCATGCCATCTCATTGCGGTCGCAGTTCGCTCAGATTGGTATAACCGCTTTAACCTCGCTGTCAATGGTAAGACAGAAGGCCCTCGGTCGCTTTCCAATACAACATGCAGTTCTCCTCGCAAATGTCTATCATCTGAAATGGCAAACCAAGACCAGCAACCAATTTTTGTATCTCATAGTACGAAGCTGGTGCAAGGTTATCCTGCGGCAAAAGACCTTTAACGAAATCCGCAATGACATCCACAACCTCCTCGTTCAAATTGTAATTCGACTTAATGGTCATTAACTTAGTCGCGGTTGACAAAGGAGAATCACCCTCTCTACAACCTTCGTATAACGGCTGTTTCGCTGCATCCAACATATCAAAAAATCTTCTATCATCTAAATTAGGCACATGTACCCTTTCAACATCCTCCCCGAATACCCTTTCAACATCCTCTCCGAATCCTGATAAATTTTCCTGAAATGCATCATTGACCATCTGCACCATACCTATGCTAGGAGGTTCCGTTGCCGTTTCTTCTATCATATCAGTTGCATAAGGTTCACTACAACTACCATAATCTACCATTTCCTCTGTTTCTCCATGTGAATACCAAATTTTGTAACCCGGCATAAATCCATGATTATACAAATGTCCATATACACCTTTATACGTTCCTCTCCTACGATTCAAACAATCCGTACAAGGACAAGGAAATTTACCATTTCGAATGGCTTGCGGATTTTGCCCAACAAATTCCATAAATTCCTTAATCCCAGCCTCGTACTCTTCTGTTACCAATCCGCTCGCTTGATCTCGCATCGGCTTGTCCATCCACGATCGAAAATAATTAAACGGATTTGAAGAAGAAGAACACATTTTACTCTCTCTCTTTTTTATAAAATGGTGTTGCATAAGAATGAATGAATGGAAGAAGATGTCTGATGTATGATATATACCTAAAAACCGACGGATTTCCGACGGATTTCCGACGGATATTTAAATTTCAAACGGATCTATTAAAAGGCTATTTTGAAATTACGATCCGTCGGAAATCCGTCGGAAATAAACCGACGGATTTCCGACGGATGTTTAAATTTCAAACGGATCTATTAAAAGGCTATTTTTAAATTACGATCCGTCGGAAATCCGTCGGAAATAAACCGACAGATTTCCGACGGATGTTTAAATTTCAAACGGATCTATTAAAAGTCTATTTTTAAATTACGATCCTTCGGAAATCCGTCGGTTTATTTCCGACGGATTTCCGACGGATGTTTAAATCTTACTAACCGTCGGAAAGCCGTCGGATATCCGTCAGAATTTCCTACGGATTTTTTGCGGTTGGTAATCCGTCGGTTTTTCCGACGGATATCCTACGGTATTTGGTTTGTCGAAAACTCGTCGGAAATACGTCGGAAAATTACCGACGGATGGAATCCGTCGGAAATTCCGTCGGATTTTGTCTTGTTTTCTTGTAGTGGTCTAATACTATTCACCCGTGCCTGGTTTCGTTTCTGGCGCATGAAAATAGATATTCAGGTGTCCAACTCTTTTAAATTTTGCAGAAACAAAGCAAGTGATCCTGCATATAAAAATGCTACAAAGCTGTGATGGTAAAAGAAGGTTAAACGCTACAGAGCTGCCACTTCCAAGACAAATTGTTGATGCGGGTAGGGGTCAAGGCATACATGAGAAATGGACTTCTCCATTTCATATTTGGTAGTTAGGTCTATTTTTACTCTCTTTCTCTATATAATCAGCATATCTTTAGAAATTAACATCAAACTTATGATACATTTGTTAAATACATTCAAATATTATATGATCAAATATATTTTCGATTATAAGATTATTTTGTTCAGATTATTTTCATTGATTTCGATGGATAGTTTCTTGTGATCAGCTTGTTAAGATTCATTTGCTTGAGACTGCTCACAATTTTAAATCATGTCATTCTCTTTTACGTAACATATTTTTGTAAACATCTAATAATATCTACTATAAACTCCAACTCTTCACAAATACATCTCTTTTCCTTTGTGTCATATTTTAGCTTTTGTCATATAGCTTTAGATTCCATGGTACTATCTCCATAAGTGAATGCATATTTTTCTTGTGAATTTCTGTTATTTATACAATTAAATTACCGTATTACTTCTTTTGAAATTGATGAAAACACACAATAAAATAAACTATGTCCCTATCTTTTTCTAATGTAATCGTTTATTTAAGGAATAAAAACTCAGAAATTATAACAAATTA
Organism: Pseudoturritis turrita; assembly: GCA_900406555.1. Taxonomy (NCBI): domain Eukaryota; kingdom Viridiplantae; phylum Streptophyta; class Magnoliopsida; order Brassicales; family Brassicaceae; genus Pseudoturritis; species Pseudoturritis turrita. Next base: position 137,997 of record OVBL01000143.1, on the reverse strand, counting down.
AGAGAATATAAAACTAGAATATAAGAAAATAGGCGGTGAATAATAATGTTTTCTTTGGGTGTTATTATTGTAGAATATGTTATTTATGATAGACGTTATTTGAGACACATTTATTATAGGAATTTTTGTATTTAGAACGTAATTAAAATGGTAGGGTTGTCTTATTTTTATCTCCTTAATTTTATAGTTTGCTAGCAGACACATCGACCCCGTTCAATGTCATAATAATTAATGCGCAAGCTAGATAACATAATTTTATTTTATTTTATGGAAATTAAGAACATGCATGCGTACGTACGGGTATTACCTCAACCCATTATTTTAGGCCATGGAGGCTTTACATTACATATGATTTTGATATTTGAGTAGTTGGCTAATAAAACGGGAACATCCGTAGACCTAACTTGTCAATCCGAGAAGTCGAAGTAGTAGCGGTAGTAGCATCATCAACCTTCTTGAATCTGACGATTAAGGTTTTATAGCATCATCGGTGCCGGTCTAATATTTTTGAATACCCCGCGCGAAATTAAAAAATGTGTTTTTTATGTTATTTGAATAGTTGGCTAATAAAACGGGAACATCCGTAGACCTAACTTGTCAATCCGAGAAGTCGAAGTAGTAGCGGTAGTAGCATCATCAACCTTCTTGAATCTGACGATTAAGGTTTTATAACATCATCAGTGCCGGTCCAATGTTTTTAAATACCCCGCGCGAAATTAAAAAATTGTGTTTTTTTTAATGTTATTTTGTATGAACCGTTTAGATTTCGCTAATATTGACAACTTGTACATATGGTTGATCGTTTTATAAGTTCCAACAGTTTGATTGATAGCAAACAGAGCAATAATTTTTGTATCTTTTTGTAATAGAAATTGTCAAAATCTTTAGATATATATATATATTTCTATCGATCAACATATCGTTTTTTCTGTAAAAATTGTAAAAATATTATATTTGTAAAGTTATACGTTTATAACAAAATTTTAACTTTAATTAAAGTAATATGGATACAATTAATCGATATTAAATAAAATAATTGTATGATCAATCATATTTCAAATATAATATCCAAATGAACATTAATACAACTTTTAGAAACTAAATTTAAATTGACATCGGTAAATGATTCATCGTTAAAACATTGTTATATAACATTTTAAAATATTAAAATATTATGTTTTAGTTGGGTTTAAATTTGTAACAGTGTATTTGTGGACTTATATTACAAATTTAACGAGAATATGTAGAGATTTCTACCATAACAAATAGAATTAATTAAAATATTTTAATTGTTAATTTAATTGATGTGTATCTCATTTATTATTGGATTTATAACGTAATTAAAATGATAGGGGTCTTATTTGTATTTCCCTAATTTATAGTTTGTTAGCGGACTCATCTACATGCCCGTTCAATGTCATGATAATTAAAGCGCTAGCTAGATAACATAATTTTATTTTATTTTATGGAAATTAAGAACATGCATGCGTACGTACGGATATTATCTCAACCCATTATTTTAGGCCATGGAGGCTTTACATTACATGATTTTGATATTTGAGTAGTTGGCTAATAAAACGGGAACATCCTTAGACCTAACTTGTCAATCCGAGAAGTAGAAGTAGTAGCCGTAGTAGCATCACCAACCTTCTTGAATCTGACGATTAAGGTCTTAGCATCACCATCATCGGGGACAACTAGTAGTGGTGCATCAAGAATGCCTTTAGGGACGGTTCCAACGGTTCCGATAAAGGTGGTCAACTTGTAAGTGTTTGCTCCTTGTCCGACTTTCTCAATCTTAAAAGAGCTATTTCCGCTCCCGCGTTCACCACCGATGAGTATAGGTCGAGGCTCCTCGGAAGCCGGTGAGGTATTATCGACTTCCCATAACTTGGAAAATTCTGTGCAAAACGGCCAGAGGTCAGACTTGAACTCGATGGTAACATCGGTAGATGTTTTCACGACGATGGTGTCTATGTCCGAGTCTGCATATGCGAAGGTAACCGGTAGGCCCGGTTGGGACGGAATGAGTGCTTGGTTGATGTCAAGTGGACAAAAAGGATTTATTCTCGAGGCTGGGACAAGACCACCTCCGTTGGTGTTGGCCGGCTGGATGAAGTATTGTTGACCGGTTTCAAGTGAATTACCGGCAGTGTCTTTCACCGGTTCTTGTCCTTGGATGCAGACAGATCCTCCAGCCAACAGTAGAGTGATGAGAAAGGAGACCAATGGGGATGATGATGATGACATCACTGTGATTTTTTTTTTTTTAGGGTTTGGTTTATTCTTTTTCTGTTTGAGTGAGTTGAGTTGTAGAGAGCAAGCACATTTTGTATCGGTATTTATAGGAAGCGTGAGTGACAATACAAAGAAAAATATAAAGCCTCTCAATTTTTTTGGTTCAATAAATTAACCCTAATTTTATCACATTTTAAATGTTTATTGGCTTTTTCCTCACGTCACATTCTGATTATTGGTTTCTAACTTTCTACTACAGTGAGGGTTGAATAGAGGGGTTTAAATTTGACTCTATGGTAATCGATTTCACACTACAGTGAGGGTTGAATAGAGGGGTTTAAATTTGATTCTATGGTAATCGATTTCACACATCGATAGATTATTAGCACGAGGAACATGCACATTAATGTGCCATGTTAGCTAACATATAAAGGAAGATCAAATAATTCATTGGAAGAAGACAAGATTTCGAACAGAGAGATAGGGATGATCGAACCACCACCGTACGAATTATTCTCGACATCCATCTCTGTCTCTGGCCTCATTTTTTATTTCAATTCATTGAAATACTAAAAACAAGAACCAAAAATAATTCCACCACGTTATTACTAGAAATCATATGAGTGAGCACAATTCAAAATCAAAGCATATCCCTAAAACAGTAATCCAGTTTTATAACCAGAAAGCGGCAATAATTCTAAACGATGATTTCAAATCAAGTGGTATTGCAGTTTGTCAGAGAAAATATGCTTTGGACATTTTGGTAGATACTGGTAAATTGGCTTGTAAGTTTTGTTCGGTTCTCATGGATCCTACTTTGCCATTGAGTAAAAAGATACATGCACTCCTCTCGCTAATGCTTACCGGGAACTTATAGGATGTTTGCTTTATTTGACCATCACTGGACCTGACATTACTTATACAACAAATAGGCTAAGTCAGCTTCTTTCAGGTCCTATAGATGTACATTTACAAGCAGTTCTCAGGTATATCAAATTATATCCTGGTCAAGGATTGTTTTATGCTGCATAGTCTGAACTTTGTCTCAATGCGTTCTCTCCCTTCTCAATTGCAAGGAAAACAGTAAACGAATGAAATTAGAGATATGCCTTTGAGTAGTCCTCTCTGGCCGAGACATTCAAAATTGTTGAACTCAAACACGATTCATATGATTGTTCGAGTCACATAATCGTGTTATATTCTTTAAGAATACAAACAAAGAAATTTTAGAAAAGTGATCTTTGATTTATAAAAGTTACATTAGATTGAGAAATTTTCATAACAATAAAAATCTTTATAAAACCTTTCATTATTCTTACCATTGTTTGTTAAGAAAAAGTATATATCCATTTAGAATAACGAAATGAGTGTATATACAATCCTACTAATATTCTTTCTGGCAGTGGATATTAAGAAAGAGAAATAGTTTATAAGAAAAAAATAAGGTCCTTAATAGTTTCAGTTTATAAGATATTTTAGTTTAAAGGAAAAAAATGAAGTTCTTTATTCGTCGGTTTATAAGACATTTTAATTAAAACTGAGTAGTTAAGAAACTACATAAATTATATTTCTTCAGTTTCACTTAATTTAAAAGATGTTTAAAGGTAAAAACACATATTAATAAATTACAAAATTATGTAAATTTTTTTCCAAAATAAAATATCATTTATTATACCTAATAACAATTCAACCAATAATAATAAAAATTAATTTTTTTTTTTTTATAACTGAATAAACTTAAATTTTATATTGAAAATTGGAAACATTAAATAATATGAAACAAATTGTTTTTTTCTAAAATTTCTTTTAAAATGAAAAAGAGTTAGCATATGACATATAGTATATGTTTGTTTGTTTTTATCAGATTTAATTCAAAACAGTTTAGCTGTGAATTTTATTAAATTTGGAAAGAACGAAATAAGAGACGCCACAATTACATATATCACCCGACGGATCACATGATTCATACCATTGAGAAGACGATCCGGAACAGAGTAGTCTGCCTCTCATACAAGGACAAGTCACTGACTTCGAACCTCCTCCAAAATTGGTTCCAAGCAAGGGAATTACGCTAGCTTTGGTCATTGATTTCTTTACTCTAGTTTTTCTAATTTCTACATTTTTGTTAAGCCCTATTTCCTTTCAAGCCATTTTTCTTTTATTTCCTTTAAGTTTGTATAACTTTTTTTTAATTGATTAACTTACCTTTATAAAAAAAAATCAACTAATAATGAAAAAGTATTGCATAATACAAATGATCATAAAAATCAAATAAATATCTCCTTTTTAATTTGTAGGATTTTTTTTAAAAATCTTACAAATTAAAAAGGAGAGATTTTTTTATTAGAAATTTATTGTTTCTAGATTTTTTTTTAATAACTAAATTAAAACATGAGGATTCTTCAATTATCCTACTGACAAATGACCATTTAAAGAGCTTTGGCTTTTGACCAAAAAAAAGCTTTGCATTTTGAGCTGTAAAAAATATTTGGCCCAGCCCTACCGTTAGATTATCAGCTTGGCATTATTCTCAATTTATTTAATTTAAAGAGAGAAACTTTGAGAAAGAAAGAAAAAAACGTTGAGTAATCAACTATTGTCATTACCACATTAATAGGAAAAATAATTAGGCTTCGATTAGTAATATGTGTTATCATTGATTTAATTCATATTTAGTTTGATAATATGATAATATATTAAGTTATAGTTGTTTTTATTTCTCTTTTTGCCAAAATTATTTATATAAAAGAAAATTTGTCTCCATTTGAAAAAAAAAAACAAAAAAAACCAGAGGGCACTATAAAAAGAGAATGATTTCCCTACGAGAATCATGCAACCCTAGACCTTAAAACCAACATAAAAACAATAGTTGAAAAGAGAGAAAATAAAATCATCAACATGGTAGAGGTTTATGAGTTGTGGACTGTGATAGTTTCACTCATAGTGTTGAAGCTATGTCATTGGATCTATCAATGGAGCAATCCAAAGTGTAACGGAAAGCTTCCTCCAGGCTCGATGGGTTTTCCGATCATCGGAGAAACTTTTGAGTACATGCAGCCTCATGACGCTCTTCAGTTTTCAACATTCCTCAAGAAGAGAATCCTTAGGTTTGATTAGCATGCATTAATTTTTCATGTACGTTTAGAAAATATTTTTCTACTCCAAATTAACTTACTGAAGTTAACGTTTTCTTTGCTTTGTCATGGAAAAACAAAAAATAGACATGGACCACTTTTTCGGACAAGCTTACTTGGAGGCAAAGTTATAATCTCGACGGACAATGAATTAAATATGGAGATAGCAAAGACAAATCGTTTTCCCGGTATCACGAAGAGTATAACACGGCTATTTGGAGATAACAACTTGTTTTTGCAGAGCAATGAGTCCCATAAACATGTCCGGAACTTGACATTCCAGTTGTTAGGTTCACAAAGTTTAAAATTCAGGATAATCGAAAATATCGATTTCTTGGCTCGCAAACACATGGAGGAAGGAGCTAAGAATGGCTACCTTGACGTCAAGGAAACAGCGAGCAAGGTAGAAAGAAAGAAAAAGTCATTTATTTTGCGCTATATTGTCTTTCTCTCTTGGCAATATTACAATCAAGTAGATAAGGTGTACATAGGAAATTAAATCATCTCAAAAAGTAATATTTATATCATCAAACGTTACAGATCTTAATTGAATGCCTCTCAAAGAAAGTTATGGGTGAGATGGAACCAGAGGAGGCGAAAGAACTCGCACTCTGTTGGAGATTTTTTCCGAGTGGATGGTTTAGATTCTCCCTCAACCTTCCTGGAACAGGTGTCTATAAAATGATGAAGGTACTTGTTTTCAGTATACTACCGATTTCCGACCACTTATTCCATCAGAAATCGGTCGGAAACGGTCATTTGTGCAAAATTACAATTGAGGCTGTGATCATGGTGATGTTTCGTGGCAGGCAAGAAAGAAGATGATGAAGTTACTAAAGGAGACAGTGTTGAAGAAGAGAGCATCTGGAGAGGAGTTCGGGGAGTTCTTCAAGATCATATTTGGAGAAATCGAAGGTGGAAAAGAAATGATGAGCGTAGAGAACGCGATCAAGTACATATAGATCGAGTACATATATACCTTCTTTCTGATTGCTAACGAAACAACACCACGGATTCTTACGGCTACGGTAAAGCTCATTAGCGAAAACCCTAAAGTTATGCAGGGGTTGCAAAGAGAGCATGCAGGAATTTTCGGGTTTAGGACTGAGAAGGAGGCCGGCCTAACATGGGAAGACTACAAATCCATGACTTTCACCCATATGGTCAGTGCCAAAATCATATATAATAAATAACATTCTACTCATTGCCAATTGGTTATAATTCAGACAAATACGGTGTTTTATTTCAGGTGATCAATAAGTGTCTTAGGATTACAACCACGGTGCCGACGGTGCTTAGAATACCTGATCATGATATCCAAGTCAGTGATTATACAATTCCAGCTGGTTGGACCTTCATGGGATATCCTAGTGTTCATTTCGATCCCAAAAAATACGATGATCCTTTCGTATTTAATCCATGGCGCTGGAAGGTGATTTTAAATTTGATCTTTCATCCTTTACTTATTAATTACTCCCAATTCCACTTATCAAATTCGGAAAAAAATTAAACTACATTTTCAGGGTAAAGACTTGGGTGCGATAGTCTCCAAGACTTACATTCCCTTTGGTGCTGGTCCTAGACTCTGTGTAGGAGCTGACTTTGCTAAGCTGTTGATGACCATTTTTATCCATCATTTGTGTAGATACAGGTTTATGTTTTTATCACCTAATGACTCATGATTCAAATTTTTTATTTTTTTTACTACAATCAAAGTCTTTATAACTTGCCTATATGGTTTTGCAGATGGTCTATGAAGGCAGAGACCACAGTAATTCGAAGGTATATGCTTATGTTTCCACGTGGTTGTGATATTCAAATCTCACAAGACACCAAAACGGATGATAACTCGCTGGCTGGTTATTAGAGTGGTTATATGTTACATATTCGAGGTTGTTAATTCGAATCCCCAGAGTAAAAATATATGCAATGCAAGAAGCAGTGGCCATAAGTTTGTATGTTTCTATTGAATAAATAAAGTAATGATATATATATAAAGTAATAATTACCAAAAGTAGAACATCCCTATCCCGATCTCAAAATTTTCTTGGATTTAACCCGACCCATTCGCTAAATTTAAGTCCAATTTCCTAATCCTAAGCCCAAACCCAAAAGTATAAAACCGCTAAACCTAAACCCTAATTATGTTTAGAAAGAGAGAAGAGAGAAACGAGGCAGAGAGATCGTGAGGGAGAAAGAGAAGAGAAGAGGGCGAGAGAGAGAGATCGTGAGAGACAAGAGGAGGAGAAGAAAAGAAGAGATGAAGCAATAGAGAAGAAGAGAAGGCAGAGACGTGGTGTAGACGAGGATACGTCGCGGAACCCACCGGCGGAGGCTACGGTGGTGCGTCTGGGTGCAGCGATGGCTTCGGTGAGCAACGGCGAGTCGAGAGCAGGCTGCGACGGAGCTGCTATGTCGCGGCAGGGGCTGTCCGTGATGGGGACAGTGCACGCGAGTGCATCGGACACGTCTGTGAGCTAATCGGAGGCTTCGGTGGGTGGTCTGGTGGCTCGGGAAGGATCCGTGGTGGGTCCGGTGAGGAAGGGCAGTGACGGCGAGGCAAGAGAGGGCTGTGTTGGGGCTTCTACATCGCGGCAGAGGCTATCCGTGCCGAGGGTAGTGCACACGGAAGACTTCGGCAGCTCGGTTTGGGTCACCGGCGACGGTGACGATTGCGGCGAGGGTTCATGGGCGTGGGCTCGGCAGCGGAAAACGGATGGAATTAAATGGGTTGAGGTGCGACAAGAAATCCTAGCGGTTACGTTGGTTACTTCTTCCACAAGGTAACGAACCCTAACCCTATTTTCTCGAAACCCTAAACTGATTTAGAAACCCTAACCCTAATTTTCAAAGTGGAAAATTCCGAGGTGAAAAATTCCGAGGTTCGAAAGGAGAAACCCTAACTTACAAAAATTAGAAGTTTTCCGAAGTGGTAACTTTTCAGAAATGGAAAATTCTTAAAAAGAAACTTTCCTAAAAGGTAACTTTTCCGAAAAGGAAACATTCCTAGTTTAGTAACCTTCTGGTTTAGCTTTGTGTTTCGGTTCAGTGGTTGAGTTGAGTTGGTTCGGTTTGGTTTGCAGTATGGTTCGGTCAGAGACTCTTGGTTCAGTGGTCTACTCGGAAGCATCCAAGGCTATAAGGTGAGGAACAAAATCTGTATCTCCCTGAGTTTATTTCCTGCAAGTTATGTGTGTGAGCATGCTTGGTCTAGCCGTGTAATGCTTGGTGATGTTTGGCTTGAGCTTTGTTCATTGGTTAATGCAGAGGTGATCCGTGCCGAGGGTAGTGCACACGAGTGCACCCGAGATTTCGGCGGCTCGGTTTGGATCACCGACGGTAGTGACGGTTGGGGAGAGGGTTTGTGAGCGTCGGGCTCGGCAGCAGCAACCGGATGGGATCGAGTGGGTTAGGTGCGACGAGAAATCCTAGTGGTTACGTCAGTTACTTCTTCCACAAGATAACGAACCCTAACCCTATTTTTTCGAAACCCTACACTGATTTAGAAACCCTAATTCCTAAAGTGGAAAATCCAGATGTTCGAAAGAGGAAACCCTAACTTACTAAAAGTGGAAGTTTCCTGAAGTGGTAACTTTTTGGAAATGGAAAGTTCCTAAAAAGGAAACTTTTCTAAAAGGGTAACTTTCCCGAAAAGGAAACCTTCCCAGTTTAGTAAGCTTCTGGTTTAGCTTTGTTCTTCGGTTTAGTGGTTGAGTTGAGTTGGTTCGGTTTGGTTTGCAGTGTGGTTCGGTCAAAGGCTCCTGGTTCAGTGGTCAATCGCAAGAGGTCAGCTTTGGAAGCAGCCAAGACTATAGGGTGAGGAACAAGTTTTGTATCTCCCTGAGTTTATTTCCTGCAAGTTGTGTGTGTAAAGATGCTTGGTCTAGTCGTGTAATGCTTGGTGATGTTTGGCTTGAGCTTGGTTCATTGGTTGGTGCAAAGGCAATACGTGTCGAGGGTAGTGCACACGGGTGGATCCCGAGACTTCGACGGCTCGGTGTATATATTAATTTTTTTTTAAATACCCGCGGGTTACCCGCGAGACCGGCAAAATTAAGCGGGGCGGGTGCGGGTTGAACATTTTAGTCTCGAAATTTTTGCGGGACGGGTTGAAGCGGGTAAAAAAAAAAATCAAACCCGCCGCGGGGCGGGTTGACCCGTTTGACAGCTCTAGATACGAGGTCAGATGCCTTGTTTACCGAGCTTGTCTTATGGTTCTTTTACTGGTCGGACCGGATTCTTACTCAGGAGTTAGAGATCTAAACTCGTCGTTTTGGGTCTTTTATGCTCTGATTAGAAGAGAAATTAATCCTTCAACCATAAGGTTTTGGTCTCTATTTATAGCCAAATGTCGGTGGGCAACTATAGTTGAATGGTAACTATGGCAACTATAGTTGAATGGTAACTATGGTTATTCAATCTGATTTACTCTTCTGATCAGATATTAGCTTCGAATTGGACTTTCTAGTTTAATGGACCGGATTCCAACAATATCTTTGCTGATAAAGCCCGAAACATTCTGGGCTTGGCCCATTTATTGGGTGAGTAAACCCATAACCATCAGTATTGTCATAATGCAGACTGCAAATGGCTTGGGACTAGAATCTATTGCTGGTGAACATTATTGCCAAGTCTCCATCATCTTCCTTAGGGATACCCAAATGGGTAAGTGTTTCCTCCCGTCTGATTATGCAACTTAGTTTGAATGCCAAACCTTATACATCGGGAGAGTTAAGCTTGTTATGTTGTTATACTCAAATGTCTCTCAAAATGGTTGCTTAAATTTTAGTGCTTCCTCTCGTATGACTAGAAGTTTGCCTTACCTTTTTTCTTTTCTTTGATTGCGTCCAAAAACAAAAAAAATCCTAAGACTGCAGAGTTCGAAAGAATGGTGCTCCAGTTCAGGTATATTTATGAGCTTTCTAACTTCCTAATATTTTGTTCATCTATAGTCACAGTTAATTCCATTATTAGTGCATATTGTTTTCCACAACTACACCTAATATGTGGGGAGGAAAAATACATTGTGTATTCTTAATTGAGGTGAGCAAAAGCCCTTAACAAAGTTGTAGAGTTGGATGATATTGGTTATTGTCTTTTTTTTTTTTTTTTTTGCATTCTAGATGGTTATCTTCTCCACTTCTTGTCCACTACAAGAAAACAAGACGGATCCGACGGGCAAAACCGTCGGATATCCGTCGGAAAGAGCCAATTCTGACGGAAAATTAACGCGAAAATCCGTCGGATCCGTGTGGTCGGAAAAAAAAAATCCGTCGGTAATCCGTCGGTAATCCGTCGGAATTTCCGACGGATTACCGAGGTTTTAGTTCCGTCGGAAAAACCGAGGCTTTACATCCGTCGGAAAATCCGACGAAATACCGACAACTATTTGCGTCGGAAATTCCGACGAAATACCGACAACTATTTGCGTCGGAAATTCCGACGGAAAACCGACAATAATTTTGGTCGAATTTTTCGACGGTTATCCGACGACCTTATCGGTCAGAAAATAAATCCGACGGTTATCCGACGGATCAAAAACCGACGGTTATCCGACGGATCAAAAACCGACGGATTACCGACGGTTTCGAAAAAATATATATTAATTAAATTGAAAAATAATAATTTAAATATATTTTTGAAATCAAAAATAAAAATAAAATTTAATTGAAATTTAATTATAATAATACCATTAAAATTAAAATTAAATTTGTCTTAAAAAAGTAATAAAATTTAGTTTTGAAATTATAAAAACATAAAGCGAATTTAAAATAATATCATGTCTAAAACTTGTGTCCCGGAAAAGTTGACTCGAGAAACGCCTTCATCCTCTCGAAACATGCTCGGGTTTCTTCATTTTCCTTATCCTTCCTTTCTCGCTCTGCCCGCTCCTCGTTGAGTCGCTCGGTCAACCTTTCGATTTCATCCACAAGATGCATAGAGCTGTAACTGCTAGAAGAAGACGTCGCTTGGTCTCGATCCGGAAGTCGACCAACCCCAAACTTACGCCCTTTTTTTGTTGGAACATGCTACAAAAAGAGAAAAAAGAATTAGTTTTGCAAAACTTAGAAATTTTAGAGAAAAAAACTAAATAAATTGAATACTTACGCTCATTACGATACGGTTCATCTCTTCGCGGGGTAAGTCTTCCGCGTTTGATCCAGCTTGAGAGAGCTGAGTCAGCTGGGTCTGGCGCTCTTCCTCAATCGCGTCGAGGGTCTCTGCAGCCAACTGATCTTGAACAACCATGGTCTTTCGATTAGTGTGCGTGTCTCTCAGCAAGACCCCATAATGCGGTGGCACACCATCATTAGCGATTGTCTGCAAAAGACAAAACATATGTTAGTGGTATTTAAGTGATAAATATTAGAAATAACACTTATATGAAATTAATAAATCTTACCATAGCTCGCTCTCGGCTTTCGATTGTCTTCGGGCCACCGTTTTGAGTAGCGATCCCTTTTCCACCTCGGTTGCTCTTCCGGTTCCTTAAGTTTGTCTCTGATAGCGCCTTTGTCTCGGGCTTCATCCAGTAATGTATGAGGCCCTCCCAAACGTGCAGTGGCAAGTCTATTGGCTTGTCTGCCGGGTTCTTTAGCCACTTCTGCTTCCAGTCAAACTTATGGTTCTTGTATGACTCTCGAACCTGCTCTCCGAAACCCTTTCGAACCTGGGAGGTCAACGCTGGGTCCCACGTGAACTGTTGCTGAAAATATGTAAAACGAAAAAAAAGAATTATTAATATTCAATAATATGAAAAACACATATAAATACAGATGCTTGAAATAATATAACTTACCGAGAAAGTACGCAACCATTTTTCTATCTCGGTCTCGGGGATCTTAGAGGCCTTCTCGTACGGGTGAGAGATCTGCGTCTTGAAAATAGAAAGAATTGCCTTACTGATTTTCCCCTGCGGATCACATCTAAACCTGAAAACATAAAAAATAAAAAAATATCAAATTACAATATTTGGTAAACAAAGTAATAAAATATGAATTTGTTATACTTACCAAATGTGCCCTCCATCTAGCCGGGTAGGATGCAGCGGAAAGCAATGCTCACGTCCGGGTAGTAGGACAATTTCCTCGAGTGACAATGGACGTCGAGTACCGGACGTCTATGACTCCGGCCCCTCGAATCGGGAACCGCCTCTAATGGATCTACTAGAATGAGACCTACAAAAAAAATATGGAGATATGGAGATAGCAAAGACAAATCGTTTTCCCGGTATCACGAAGAGCATAACACTGCTATTTGGAGCTAACAACTTGTTTTTGCAGAGCAATGAGTCCCATAAACATGTCCGGAACATGACATTCCAGTTGTTAGGTTCACAAAGTTTAAAATTCAGGATAATCGAACATATCGATTTCTTGGCTCACAAACACATGGAGGAAGGAGCTAAGAATGGCTACCTTGACGTCAAGGAAACATCGAGCAAGGTAGAAAGAAAGAAGAAGTCATTTATTTTGCGCTATATTGTCTTTTTCTCTTGGAAATATTATAATCAAGTAGATAAGGTGTACATAGGAAATTAGATCATCTCAAAAAGTAATATTTATATCATCAAACGTTACAGATCTTAATTGAATGCCTCTCAAAGAAAGTCATGGGTGAGTTGGAACCAGAGGCCGCGAAAGAACTCGCACTCTGTTGGAGATTTTTTCCGAGTGGATGGTTTAGATTCTCCCTCAACCTTCCTGGAACAGGTGTCTATAAAATGATGAAGGTACTTGTTTTCAGTATAGTACCGATTTCCGACCACTTATTCCATCAGAAATCGATCGGAAATGGTCATTTGTGCAAATTTACAATTGAGGTTGTGATCATGGTGATGTTTCGTGGCAGGCAAGAAAGAAGATGATGAAGTTACTAAAGGAGACAATGTTGAAGAAGAGAGCATCTGGAGAGGAGTTCGGGGAGTTCTTCAAGATCATATTTGGAGAAATCGAAGGTGGAAAAGAAATGATGAGCGTAGAGAACGCGATCAAGTACATATAGATCGAGTACATATATACCTTCTTTCTGATTGCTAACGAAACAACACCACGGATTCTTACGGCTACGGTAAAGCTCATTAGCGAAAACCTTAAAGTTATGCAGGGGTTGCAAAGAGAGCATGCAGGAATTTTCGGGTTTAGGACTGAGAAGGAGGCCGGCCTAACATGGGAAGACTACAAATCCATGACTTTCACCCATATGGTCAGCGCCAAAATCATATATAATAAATAACATTCTACTCATTGCCAATTGGTTATAATTCAGACAAATACGGTGTTTTATTTCAGGTGATCAATGAGTGTCTTAGGATTACAACCACGGTGCCGACGGTGCTTAGAATACCTGATCATGATATCCAAGTCAGTGATTATACAATTCCAGCTGGTTGGACCTTCATGGGATATCCTAGTGTTCATTTCGATCCCAAAAAATACGATGATCCTTTCGTATTTAATCCATGGCGCTGGAAGGTGATTTTAAATTTGATCTTTCATCCTTTACTTATTAATTACTCCCAATTCCACTTATCAAATTCGGAAAAAAATTAAACTACATTTTCAGGGTAAAGACTTGGGTGCGATAGTCTCCAAGACTTACATTCCCTTTGGTGCTGGTCCTAGACTCTGTGTAGGAGCTGACTTTGCTAAGCTGTTGATGACCATTTTTATCCATCATTTGTGTAGATACAGGTTTATGTTTTTATCACCTAATGACTCATGATTCAAATTTTTTATTTTTTTTACTACAATCAAAGTCTTTATAACTTGCCTATATGGTTTTGCAGATGGTCTATGAAGGCAGAGACCACAGTAATTCGAAGGTATATGCTTATGTTTCCACGTGGTTGTGATGTTCAAATCTCACAAGACACCAAAACGGATGATAACTCGCTGGCTGGTTATTAGAGTGGTTATATGTTACATATTCGAGGTTGTTAATTCGAATCCCCAGAGTAAAAATATATGCAATGCAAGAAGCAGTGGCCATAAGTTTGTATGTTTCTATTGAATAAATAAAGTAATGATATATATATATATAAAGTAATAATTACCAGAAGTGTAACATCCCTATCCACCTTGGATTTAACCTGACCATTCGCTAAATCTAAATCCAATTTCCTAATCCTAAGCCCAAACCCAAATTTTCTTGGATTTAACAGAGACGTGGTGTAGAGGAGGAGACGTTGCGGAATCCACCGGCGGAGGCTACGGCGGTGCGTGTGGGTGCAGCGATGGCTTCGGTGAGCAACGGCGAGTCGAGAGTAGGCTGCCATGGAGCTGCTACGTCGCGGCAGGGGCTGTCCGCGATGGGGACAGTGCACGCGAGTGCATCGGACACGTCCGTGAGCCAATCGAAGGCTTTGGCGGGTGGTCCGGTGTCTCGGGAAGGATCCGCAGCGGGACCGGTGAGGAAGGGCAGTGACGCGAGGCAATAGAGGGCTGTGCCGGGGCTGCTACATCGCGGCAGAGGCGATCCGTGCAGAGTGTAGTGCACACGGGTAAACCCGAGACTTCGGCGGCTCGGTTTGGGTCACCGACGGCAGCGACGGTTGCGGCGAGGGTTCGTGGGCGTCGGGCTCGGCAGCGGCAACCGGATGGGATCGAGGGGGTTGAGGTGCGACGAGAAATCCTAGCGGTTACGTCGATTACTTCTTCCACAAGATAACGAACCCTAACCCTATTTTCCCAAAACCCTGAACCGATTTAGAAACCCTAACCCTAATTCTCGAAGTGGAAAGTTCCGAGGTTCGAAAAATAAAATCCTAACTTACCAAAAGTGGAAGTTTTCCGAAATGGTAACTTTCCAGAAATGGAAAATTTCTAAAAAGAAAACTTTCCTAAAAGAATAACTTTCCCGAAAATGAAACCTTTTCAGTTTAGTAAGCTTATGGTTTAGGTTTCTTCTTCGGTTCAGTGGTTGAGTTGAGTTGGTTTGTTTTGGTTTGCAGTGTGGTTCGGTCAGAGGCTCCTGGTTCAGTGGTCAACAACAAGAGGTCAGCTTCAGAAGCAGTCAAGGCTATAAGGTGAGGAACAAGTTATGTATCTCCATGAGTTCATTTCCTGCAAGTTGTGTGTGTGAGCATGCTTGGTCTAGCCGTGTAATGCTTGGTGATGTTTGGCTTTAGCTTGGTTCATTGGTTGGTGCATGGTTAGAACGGCTAGGTTGAATGGTATTATTGATTGTAGTCGTACCTGGGAAGTACATGGATTGATTGTCGGACCAACGTATCCTGACGGGAACGTTTGGTCCGTTAACCGGCTGACGAGCCTATTGGATGTGGAATTCTGGTTGGACCACTTAAGCGTTGGTGGCGCAATGGGGGTCTATTGGCTGGGAGTGCCATGGACAGACTGCGTGCTTCTGGCGTGGAGTACGTGGTTCGGTCTCGTGGGAGATGCTCTCATATTCACAAAGGTTGCTTGAGACGATTAGGTTGATTGATAAGTTTGGACTTGCAATTGGGAATAATATTGTTTCGTATTATATTTCTGGGCTTTGCTCGTTTTGCTTGCATGATTTGTGGTGTGATGTTCTCTGTGGATTTGTGTGGTTACCCCACCTCACTGAGTAATTTTCCTCTGAATTGCTCATCCCTCTCTTTTGAATGTTTTCAGGTATAAAAATTTCTTCTTTAAGAGTCGGATCGGATCGGAATAGTATAAAATAATATCCAGGAGTGGGATATTACAGAAAGCCTAATAAAAAAATAACTCTGATCATAAAAAGAATTGGGCAAAGATCTGATACAAAGTAGAGAAATTTTGTAAAAATAACCAAAGATATCCATCATTATTAAATATATTTTGGATCCTATTACCTAACACTACAACAAATTAAAGACGTCTTGTTTAGCGACCCGCTTTTTTTTTGTTTAACAACAACGGTTTCGGTTTTGACTTAAAGACAAGTTTTGAGTCAACTTTACAAACCGACGCTTTGTGAAGTTATTTTTAAATCTTGTTTATTTTAATTTTAATTTTTACAGTAATTATTTTTAAATATAATAAAATTAACAAACATAAATGATAAAAAAAATAGACCCACGTAATATTCGATTAACCAAACTTAATTTTTTCGTGAAAATTTAACATCCTAACTACAATTCACATTATTTCCTATGTTATATCTACTCGTCGAAAATCCATACTTCAGCCTTTATAATACTTATGGCCTGAAATGAGATATGAATTACAAAATTATAAAATTTTATTCTAATAATAAAATACGAAAAATGTATAAATATCATTTATTACCTATTTTCAGAATTCAGCTGTATTTTAAATATAGATAGCATTATTTATGTGCATAACAATAAGCAAAGTGGTGAAGGAGTACTCCAACGACTCAGAAGAAGGATACTTATGGCAGAGAGCTTCGATTTTCCCACGGATATTTTACTATCGCAGTGTTGTGAATTCGGTCTTATGAAAGATTATAGAAGAAACGAAATATAGAGAGAAAGCAGTATTGAGGCGAATATCCCTTTATCTAGAGTTTATTATTGATTGTGTGAATAATGAATTACAAACCCTTATAACCCTTTTACATAAGTCCAAAAATCCGATACAATTAGGAATATGAAATATTTATATTCCTAAGATATATTGTCCACCTTTCTACATGTGAATCCTAGTTTAATTAAGAATGAGATTTTAAGTCACTTAGAATAACACGGAGACGAGAAAAAAATTGAGAATCAGAACTGTAATAATATGGGATTCAGTCAACTCTTTTATACTGGGCTTGATTCCTTAAGCAAACATTTGGACTCAATGTTGTTGGCCCATCTCTTGTTTTTTGTTCCAACGACGGTGGAGTTTTTACAAAAGGAAAAATGCAGTTTCATAGAAAAAGAAATCATGTTAAGAAAAGGGAAAAAGGAGAAACAGACTCTTGGCTATATAAGAAGACGTCTATGAAGCTAAACGATCATCCGAGAAATAGGTTACAAAGAGAGCACAGAAAGAGAGCAATTGTGGTTAAGAGAGAAGAGACAAAAGGGAATCCAAGAGAAAAACCATTAAGAAGTTCGAGTCTTTTTTGTTGTCGTTGTGATTCAAGTTGTCTTCTTTTTCTTTTACTCTATTATGTGATGTGTACCTCAGAGAACGTAAGTTAGCGTTTGTGTAAACTCTTGATTGATAGTGAAGTTGTGGGAGACGGTTCCCATCCGAGAAGTGTAGGAATTCAAATTACTACAATATGGGCAAACTAATATTTGTAAAGTAAAATACATAAATAAATCGATAATACAACAATACCGATATAAGAATTAGGAAAAAGAATGGATTTGGATTTGCAGAGGCGAGACACTCTTTCTTTAATTCTGAAAATGCCCGTAGTGTGACGGTTGTGTGGCGTTCTGAATCTCAAGATAGAACAGAATCTAACGAACGCTTTTTATGTGTTGTACTCTCATGGAGAAAAATCAAAAGAAAGAACAAAAAGAAGTTGTAGAGAATTGTTATTGTTCTTGTCCAAAAAAGAATGAGAGAGACTAGACTCTTTAATTCCATCTATTGGTCAATAATGCTCAATTAATCTCAATTAATTTTGAGCCATTATCATCAATTGTAAATGTTACAAAATTGATTTCTAAAAATCAATTATTCAATTGAAGAGGAGAGTTTAATTTGACTAAGTTAATTCTCTATTTGATTTAGAGAATTATTTAACTTTTGACCAAAATTAATTCTGTAAGAGAATTATTTACTTTTGACCAAATATAAATTTATGTAGTGATCAATTACACAAATAAAAATTTGATGCAAAAAAGATAGGTTATTGGACCAAGGTCCATATACCCGAATCCGCACCTAAACCCGAACCTAAGCCCGAGTCTATTTTGGCTCAGCTTGGCGCGCGCGCATGGTTTAGTATGGGTTCACTCATCTCTACAATTGTCATAAGGTCTTTAACCTTATTAGGACTTCTTCACAACATCTGTTATGCCTATTTCGTGCTTTTCAAGCAACAAAATTAGAACAATCATTTCTCATTCAAAAACAAGTTCCAACAATTCCTTACATGAATAGAAATGATTCTAAATAAATGAAGACCCGATAGAAGGACTTTTGAGAGTACAAGAGAAAAATCTACTGTATATGAGTTGGTAGCATTTTGCAACCTGGAACCAATCATTGTTAATATCTGTCGGATTTACTCGACCAGGAGGTGAACATGATGTCTTGAACCACCCGTACTTTGATGTAAATCGAGACAATAGCTATAACACAGCTTCATTCTCTCACAGAACTAGGTTCTCTATTGTGTTCATTGTGGCCTTGAACATGTCTGGTTATCATGAATGAATTTAGAGAATATAGCCTTTCATTCTTTCTTCTAGAAACGGCCTCATTTCACACTCACTATGTAATATTCCATTATTCTTTGTTTTATGAAGTATCATGTAGTACTCCACGAACATATCAAAGCTTTGGTGAATATCATTAAAAGCAACGATTATCCTTTTATATAGAAAGCATTGTATATCATCTTAGAAACTGGATAGAGACTAGAGTCTCATAATTCTTTTAGCATAACCAGTTTGACTTAGTTTTCCCCTAGAACCTATTTCCTGAGATCTCTAGTCATGTAGGTAGGATTTCCATCAAACATCCGCGTAAGTCATAGGTTTTAAACCCAATCCTTTTGATGATTTTACAATTTGATCTCGTCACACACCTTTAATAAATGGATCCTAGGTTGTCCGATGAGATATAGTCTGTTGAGATTATTCCATTTGAGATCAATTTTCTAATGGTTTGACGTCATCTTTTTTAAAGACATGACTACCCATTATAGATAAAACTTAGTGTTAGGCTATAGTCGTAATGCTCACACTAGTTTTTTCCACATCATGATATCTTTTACCAACTTTTGAAACTACTAAGCTTCCTTAGCTTTATCTCAAGCTATGAACTTAGGTTCCATGATTAATCTGTTCCACAGAGTTAATTTGGAAGATTTTCATGATGTTGTTGCACCACAATGCGTAAAGACATATCCATTTATGGACTATTGGTTTCTGGAAGTCGATAACCAATTATCATAATTGTATCTTTCCAAAACTATTGGTTCTATACCATAATGCAACCCATAACTTTTAGTGTATTGCACGTACCTCAATACTTTAGTTATTACTTTCCAATGTTTACAACCTGGATTACGTGTGTAGCAACTTAGTACATAGACTACATCCGCCAAGCACACTTGAGTAGATCTTGAACAATATTAGTTTGTTCGACCATGTCATTATGTCTTCAAATAATATGATTTACATACAAACTTAGCAAAATATATCCGTGAGGAGTAATTTTGATGTATATAAACTTATCACGTTTATTGATGTGAAAACTATTTGACAATGTCAAATATTTCAGGCTATTGTTTCAGAGTTTTTGTATGCCCAAACAGAGACTTCACAAGTCTATAGACTTTGTGTATCTTCGACTAAGGCATAGTTTTTTGACTAAAAACCATTTACTCCTTCGGACTATATGCCTTTGTGATAAATCGATTATCTCCCATATATGATTTTTTCATAATGGAGTCGATCTCACTAATGAGGTTTTCCTTCCACGAAGGATTGTCTAATTTAGACTTGGCTTTAGTAAAAGTTACGGTGCATTTTCTCGGAGAAAGACTATTAAATTTCTGTACCAATCTTCCAATCTGCCATAAGTACTCGCCTTAATTACAGAGGTGATATAGTCTTTTTTTTCACGAGTTCGTTTTGGATTTTGTTTATCCTTACACCGAAACACGTGTTCAAAGAAATATACATTCTTTGATTTCATTATTGTATTTACATGGATATCTGGTACATCTGATGATAAATTAGAAACCGATAAACACTATTTTTATGTGCATAGCCGATAAAATACAATATGCCATTTTTGGTCTGATTGTGATCTTTTCGGAGGTGGCACTGCTATCTTTTTCAGGTACCCCCACACTTTCAGGTATTTGTACGAATGTACTTTACCTCTTCAAAAGTTTATATGGTGTTTTCCAATGATTTTATGTGGTAAGCAACGCCTCCTCCCCCCCCCCCCCCCCCCCTCCCCACATTTCATGAGATAACTTAAAATCATGGATCTTTGCATTCATCATCTCTTTAAGAGTTCAGAATTCTTGTTCCATAATTCTAATAGTTTCAAGTTAATCAGGAGCAGTTTTTATTTCGATGAATAATGCCATTTTTTGTAAAGAATGCATTTAATGTTCATCAAAATTCGCCTCCTTTATCACATATATCCATTTTTATGGATTTTTCAAGTTGGTTTCGAATTTCCATCTTGTATGCTTTGAATTTTTTTCAAGTGCATGTTCTTACTTCTTACCAAGTATATATCTATTAAAATAGATATTGATGGTCGTAGCAGCGTAATGCCACATTCCATTCGATTGTTCCCAACCTGGTTGACGTATGAAACTACAATACATGTGTTTCTTTTAGTCAAATTGGTCTGGAATGTGTCAATTGTCTTTGCATGGTCAATTGTGGTACGACGTTCATTAGCATTGCTATGACATGCGTAAGCCTTTTGACCACCCATAATGCCACAGTTGCGACATTTTTTTCCATTGAACTTCTTTTAAGCTTTATGCTTTCTGAAGCTAGTGGAGGCTTTCATAGAAACTTTATATTTCTCTTTGTTCTTTTGTTCACATATGTGAATACCATATGCTTTGCGGTTTGTAGACTCAATCCGCTGTCTGACAATCAAGTTTTCAAGGCTCTCAGCCTTTCGCTTATGCCAGAGATAATTTTTGAAATATTTTCAAGCTAGTGGAAAATTTTCAATTAAACAACAAACCTAGTATGTCAAATTAATTGACATCCCTGCGGTCATTATCTCATGCATCATCAATCACATCTTTTTGACTTTTTATATGATGAACTTAGAGCCCACCAATTTAATGTCCAGAAATTTCGTCATTGCGAATTTTTTAGAACGTGTGTTCTTAGACTTATACTTCATCTCACGGAAGCATGGGTTCCTTAGAAGTATTAAACTCACTGTAGATTTATATAGTAGTTTTCCAGGCGGCATTTATCCAACCTTGCATAGAAGATTCTCAATGGTACAAGATTCAACACCGATTAGAGTTATAATGTTAGTATTCTCAAGAGAAAGCATATGCTATTCTCTTTCAGTTACTTCTCTAGTTTCAGCATGGTCAGGGAAATAAATATCTTATCCTGCCACATAATAAATCAAGTTCCATCGAGTTTGTCTAGTATTAGTCATATGTTTACAATATTAGGCACTAACATGACAATCTGATAAAATCAGAATTTGGCACAGTCATATGTGGCAGGCCACTACCAAACTAAATTTGATGCGTTGACTCACTAGACTTGTAACCATAACACCTCCATCGCTACCTGTGTAAATAGGATCCGACCATTCTGATAAATATCAGAGATGTAGTCCGTATAACACACAAGGTCATAAGTGGTAGACCATTCTCAATTTGAGTTGTCGACTCACCATACCCGTTGTCATCTTTGTTAGACAACTATTAGAGATCGGAAACACATGTCCGATTAAGCTGCTAAGTCGGTGTTAATTGTACTTAAAATCAAATATGTTCAAAAGAATCAAGATTAAATTAGTACACTAACAAAAAAAATAGAAGTTCAATCTAATATATATGAAGCAATTTAAACGAATATAAATAAATGGCAACTAAAATTAAATTAAAAATTTTAGAATTAATAAATTCTAAAAATTAACAATTTAATACACTTAAATGCAAAGACAATATTTATGCAATTTGAATCACACGATTAATTGCATAAAAAAACCAAACTGATTTTCTAGAAGATGACAACCACAAAAGCAATTTAGCTTATAATATTTTCAAACATAAGATATTAATTTTTTTTTAACACAGAAAAATTCTAGAAAAAACTAATCAGAATAAATTACAAAAAATCAAAGAATTAATCTAGATAATTCAGCAATTAATTAAAAATTGCATAATTATTAAGAAATAACCGACAATGATCTAATGGAAAATGATTGATTATCAATCACACTCTCTGATTCCTGTTTTCAAGACAAAAACACTTCACAAAAAAATTAGTTTTCGTTAGTGCAATAATGCATAAACGAAAATTTTCAGAATTAAGATTGTACGAACTCAAATTACTACAATATGGGCAAACTAATATTTGTAAAGTGAAATACATAAATAAATCGATAATACAACAATACCGATATAAGAATTAGGAAAAAAAAACGGATTTGGATTTGCAGAGGCGAGACACTCTTTCCTTAATTCTGAAAATGCTCCGTAGTGTTACGGTTGTGTGGCGTTCCGAATCCCATGATACAACTGCAATCAATTCTGTTTTGCACAACTCAAGAACAGAATCTAACGAACGTTTTTTATGTGTTGTACTCTCATGGAGAAAAATCAAAAGAAAAAACAAAAAGAAGAAGTTGTAGAGAATTGTTATTGTTCTTGTCCAAAAAAGAATGAGAGAGACTAGACTCTTTTATGTCCATCTATTGGTCCATAATGCTCAATTAATCTCAATTAATTTTGAGCCATTATCATCAATTGTGAATGTTACAAAATTGATTTCTAAAAATTAATTATTCAATTGAAGAGGAGAGTTTAATTTGATCAAGTTAATTCTCTATTTGATTTAGAGAATTATTTAACTTTTGACCAAGATTAATTCTCTAAGAGAATTATTTACTTTTTGACCAAATCTAAATTTATGTAGTGATCAATTACACAAATAAAAATTTGATGCAAAAATATAGGTTATTGGACCAAGGTCCATATACCTGAATCTGTACCTAAACCCGAGCCTAAACCCGAGTCTTTTGGCTCAACTTGGCGCGCGCGTATGGTTTAGTATTGGTTCACTCATCTCTACAATTGTCATAAGGTCTTTAACCTTGTTAAGATTTCTCCACAACATCTGTTATGTCTATTTCATGTTTTTCAAGCAACAAAATTAGGACAATCATTTCTCATTCAAAAACAAATTCCAACAAAAAATATATTTGGAGAACTCGGTGATCAAAATTTATTGTGTCTTTAATTTTCTAATTCATCTCAAAAACTCATAAGATCAAAGCACTAATTCGATTAAAACCTCTTATAAGATAAACAAGAAAAGTCGAGACTTTTTAACTTTGTTTTTTTTCTACAACTCTGAAAACTAAGAAAAAGAAGAAGAGAATCAAAGAAAAGTTGAAACTTTTAAAACTTTGTTTTTTTTTGGGAAATTACTTAAAACAATCTGGAAATGTTGGTTTATTACTAAAATAACTTTGGTAAGCAAAATCTAATTAAAATAACCTTAATATTTTGCTAAAAGACTTATAACCCTTCTCATAATTTTTTTATTACAAATAATGCCATTTAAATTTATTTAAAAAAAAAAAAGAATTAAAACAACATAATGTAGTTTTCTATTTCACGTTTTTTTCTCCTCTCTCTCTCTCCACATTCGCGATTGTTCTTCGTCAAGAGGTTAGGGCTTCTCTGAAAATCCAGACTTCCGACATAGTTCTCGCCGATTTCCGCCGCCACCACCGACTGTTATTTGGATTTCGTCGCTCCTATTCATTTTTGGTAAGTTTATCTCTGCTTGGCTCTAACTTTTGCGTCTTCTGCAGAAAAACTGTTCATCTTCTCTGTGATTGTTGAACATGGAGGAGTGTATGTCGCAAGGGCCGAGGAGTCTTCCAGCCGCGTTTCCTTCGTCACCTCGATTATTCTGATGGCTGTGATTCCCTCCGGCGAGCACACGCCTCGTTTAGTTCCAGTTTAGGGTTTATGGTTTGATTGAGATTTTCTAGAAATGGGTTGTGAGGTCTCGAAGTTATATGCAATTTGTTGCGTTTCAGAGTCTGGAAAATCAAATCCTGATATTACAAGTTTGGGTAAGTAACCATTGACACTTTTTAGGATTTTTTGTTTTTTGCTTTGATAATTTGAAATTCTTATGTTGTTGTTGTTAATATTGTTTATCCAGACGAAGAAAAGAGAGGTGTATCGAATTATTTGCCTTAATTTCGTGAATTCTCTATGGTTACTATAAGGAATGCTACTTCAGGATTTGCAGTAGAGAATATGGTTTCAGAACATGGAGAGAGAACTCTAAATGTTGTTAAAAGATTAACAGGAAAGCTTGGCCCGATTCTCTTCTCTAATGGTTCTTTGATTATCTGATGATGTATATAGAAACCATTTCATATTTGGTTTCTTGACCTAGTGTGTTAATTTAGTGGTTATGTTTATTGCTGATGACTTTTTGCTAGTTCTAATAGGACATTGTAGTTTGTAGACTCTATTCAAGTAAGTAGGGAAGAAGGTTGAATTAGTATGGTATACGGTATACCTATATGTTATCTTCTTGTTCTAGGTTAATAACCATGTATAGGTTGTTATCTAAATGCAAGCATATTATATTCTGGATTACTTGTTTTCTTACTTACCAATTTGTGTTTTCCCAAAGCTATATTATTGCTTTTGTTTTTGAAATCTTTTCTTTTCTTTTCCTTGACTTGACAAAGTCTTTTCTTCCCATGATTGAAATGCTTTGATATTTTCGTAAATAACTAACCTTGATTCATATGTGCGCTGTTTTATTTATATATGTTAAGTTACTGTTTCTTGAGAAACATCGAATCATAAGTTCTAGTTTTTATGGTGATAGTCGTGTGTTTCATAGTTTTCTTATGTATGATTTGTTTGTTGTATAGGTTTGAAGATAATCATTGAAGGTGTAAATTCAATGACATAATGTACTCCAATGGAAATTCAGTCTGCAGCTAAACTCGAGATTGGTAGGTTGCGCCGTCACGGAGGCTGTTCGTAAGAGTTTGGGGGCGAAGGGGATGGATAAGAGGATTTCGACCGCGACCGGCGATGGAGCTACAAAGACGGAGGTTTTGCAGCCAGCGGCGAAAATGTTGGTGGAGCCTTCCAAATCACAGGGTTCGGTAAACGTAATCGCCGGTTTGCTTGTCAAGCAGATCCAAACGCTTCTCATGAGAGGGATCCAGCCTAGTGTCATTTCAGATGCGCTTCACAAGGCTGCTGCAAAGGTTGTTGATATCCTGATAGCCCTCGTGGAGCTCACTGACAGAGAATCGGAAGGAGGATATGCGGACTTTGAGGATGGACAAGGATGATACCTTCCCGACTTGTTGATTTCCAAAATCCTAAGTTTGTTTGTTGAATAATTAAGTCTTTTGTTTCATTCTTCGTCATGATGTACTAAGAACATGTCCTTACTTCTTTTCCCATTTTCTTACTTGTTTCCGGAACCAAACTCGGATTATGTTATCTTCTTTCTATGGTTTTGATTTGGACCATTCTCCACCGTCATGTCAAGATTGTTAAGAAGCTTGGTGTGATTGTGGATGATACACACACACACGGTGAAAGGTTTGGTTTTTGACAAGACTTACATCGAGCAGAGGAGTGTAAAGAAAATTATTGAGAAAGTATTTGTTTAACTTGAAATTATTTGGTTTTGTAAAGAAAAAGGAGAGTTTTAGTACGTCAAGAATATGCCAGATTTTTAGCATGTTGAAGACCATGTTAGCATGAGAGAAAGCGAGATTTAACTACATAAAGAAAAGAAAGAAAATAATAATTAAATTACATTTTTTTGACAAGCCAATAATGAATTTTGAAAATTAGAGATAAATAAGGTAGATAAATTCAATTAAAATACAATGTCATACCAAATTTCTAAGTATTTTAAAATTTTGCTAAGTAATTAAAATAATTATGTCAAAGATGAATTTAATCGTTTGACTCCCATCAAAAATATGTCGCAGACTTATTGGTATTGATGTGGCAGACTTATTTATGAACCATGGTTTTTCCCGGGGCAAAACTGGAATTTCACAAAATCGTTGGGATTTTGATGGAAAAAAAAATTGCCAATAAGTCTGTTGTTATGGTTAATAAATCTGTCAAACTAACAAATCTGCCACTTAAAATCTGCCACAACACAAATACATAAGTCTGCCAAAGAAGGTTATTCTAGTAAAAAATAAGTCTGCTGTTAAAATACGACATAACTCTGCTATCAATACGAATAAATCAACGGTGAAAATAAAATCTGCCATCACTAAAATTAAATATGCTGTCACTATAAGTTTAGTCTAGTAATAAATAAGTTTGTATGAGTCTGCCGCCAATAATAAAAAGTCTGCGACGATTTAATAAATCTACTACCAATAAACTCAATAACTCTGCCAATATTCGAAAAATCTGCCGTCATTATTAACAAGTCTGCCAAACAAAAATGTCATACACTTTAAATCTGCCAGACATAAAAAATCTACCATGTCGTAACAAAATAAATCTGCCGTTCACTAAACAAATCTGCTGTCCGACGAACAAGTCTGCCAATCGAAAAATAAACATACTCAAAAAAATAAGTCTTCTGTCAAAGAAAATAAATCTGCGAAACAAATCTGCCGTCCTCTAAACAAATCTACCATACTTAAATAAGTCTGCCATTTTTACATAAGTCTGCCACCATTGAAACAGCAGACTTATTGCGGAGACTTGTTGTGATCCGAAAATTCCAATGGCACCCTCCGTAATTAAATGACAGGTTTTTTTGTAATTAAATGCAACTTCTGCTGACGTGGAAAAAATAGTAATGACAGTTTCGTAAATACGTTTTTCCTAACAAAGGGTTATAAGGGTATAATAGGTACGAAAAACATTCTAGTAATTTTATAAAAATAGGATTCAATTTAGTCATTTTGATACATTTCAAGGTTATTATAGTAACTCTTCTTTTCTTTTTTTACAACTCAGACAAAAACGAAAATGTCTAAGTTGTAAAAACAGAAACAAAGTTAAGTCTCAACTTTTCCTTAAAAACCCGTAAGCAATAAATTAGAACAACTTTAAAAGTCTCCCCCTTTCCTCAACGGTACACATCAATGCTTATGCACATTTCTCTCCCATGCTTTGCTCTTTATTTAATTTTAACTCATCATCTTCTTCTTCTCCATGAGTTGATTTGAAAATTTCATATCGATCTTTATGGTTGTTATTCAAATTGTGGGTTTAGTTCTAGTTTGGGATAGGTTCAACTTAATTGTTTTTCATAAAAACTGGTATTACACGTCTCTTTTTTAACATTACAAGAGATTAGTTATTACGCGGAACTGACGTGGAAATATTTTTTTTAAAAACATCTTTTATTAAACTGGCATAATTTTAAAATATAGGATCTGATTGATAACACAATGCAGTATAATTTTTTTTAATCGTACATGATAGTGGTACAAGATGATAGTACAATTAAAATCAGTATGGACAGGGGCGGATCCAGAAATTTATTTAGCATGGGGCACATAAATTTTATTCTAATTACTAAAAAAAAAAAATTCAAACAAAAAATAGTACTAGAAACAAAAAGAAATCTATAACCAAACGACAAAAAAACATAAAAAAAATCCTACAAAGTTATTCTACGATCTTCCATATTTTGGAACTTTTTTATCACTGTCTCATTTGTCACATTATCAAAAAGTTCTTTTTCGATAAGACAAACTAGACAATCATTTAAAAATTGGTCACTCATTCGGTTACGTAACGTAGTCTTCACAATCTTCATCCCAGAAAAGCATCTCTCGACAGTGGCGGTGGCTACAGGTAAAGTCAAAACAAGCTTCAAAAGTCGATAAACCAGAGGATGTGAAAGATGTTTTTTTGTCTCCATCATGACACGTGCAAGATCTCCAAGACTCTCCAAATTATTAAATCTTTCATCTTCTCGGATATTGTCGATGTAAATATCAAGTTGATGATCAAGAGATATCCGCTCCACAGGACTAAAATCTTCTGGATAAAACTCAGATAATCTCAGAAGTTTTGACTTATTAAACTCGTGGAATGAATCAATAGGGCTCAAAGACACGGTGCAACCAAGTAATTCAGTGTTTACCTCATCAAAGCGGTCATTAAACTCTTGGATTTGCATATCC
This sequence comes from Pseudoturritis turrita, assembly GCA_900406555.1. Taxonomy (NCBI): domain Eukaryota; kingdom Viridiplantae; phylum Streptophyta; class Magnoliopsida; order Brassicales; family Brassicaceae; genus Pseudoturritis; species Pseudoturritis turrita. The sequence goes on along the minus strand of OVBL01000143.1, from coordinate 109,619 downwards.
AATACAGTGTAAAAGCATTCTACCTGATAATGATGCAAGTTCGTTATGTTGCTTCTTTTTCTTGGCTTCTTCAGATCGACAAATTCTTCGGCCATACTCAGCAACTCAGTTGTATGTTTCTCACAAAAGGATGAAACTTTATTAATCAGAGAATCCCATCCATTATCCCTGAGCTTGCACAATTGCTGCTTGGTGGATTTCACTAGAGACATAGCATTCAAAATGTCTTGATCTTTTCTTTGTAGAGCCTTTGATAAACTATTCGTGAGCCCAAGAAGAAGCAACATCAACTGTAAGTAGAACACAAAGTCAAATGTGTGAAAGTATTTGAGAAGACCATTAGCTTGGCGTCTTTTGATACCATCAGTTCCATCACTTTCGACATACTCAAGCACTTTAATGATAGAAGAAAATAAATCAACCAACCGTAATAAGGTTTTATAGTGAGAACCCCAGCGAGTATTACCAGGTCTTTGAAATGAAAGCTCTTGATTCAATCCTTTTCCTGTCTTAATTTTTCCTTCACGGATTCCTTCCTCGATTATCTTCCGATGGTCTTCTCGAACCATATCTTTCCTCTTACAAGAAGCTCCAACCACATTTAACAAGACAGAAATCATATCAAAGAAATCTCCGACTTCAAAATGTTTTTTAGCAACTGCCACGACAACCAACTGCAGCTGATGAGCAAAACAATGGACATAATATGCAGAACTATTTTCTCTCAAAATCAGAGATCTCAACCCATTAAATTCACCTTTCATATTACTTGCTCCATCATAACCTTGTCCTCTTAACTTTTTCATACTCAATCCATGTTTAGCAAACAATGAATCAACAGCATATTTCAGAGATGCAGAAGATGTATCTTGAACATGAATAAGACCAATGAATCTTTCTTTGACTAACCCATTTTTATCAACAAAGCGAAAAACCATTGCCATTTGCTCTTTATCAGAAACATCTGCAGATTCATCCACCAACAAGCAAAACACACCATGATCAACTTCTTGAATAATAGATTCAATAACTTCCTCTGCAAAGCAATGCACTATATCTTTCTGAATTTTGTGAGACACCATTTGATTATTCTTTGGAGCATTCTCCAACACAACCTTACTTACAAGCTCATTTTGCTCTGCTGTATATTTCAAAAGCTCTAGAAAATTCCCCCTATTAGCTGATTCCACATTTTCATCATGACCTCGAAAAGGTAATCCTTGTCGCAGTAAGTATCTACAACAATCAATTGAAGCACTCAATCTGATTTTGTATTCATTTTTTACCGCATCATCCTGCTTATAAAAAGCATGAACAATGGATTGACCTTGTCTCAACAAATTATCAGCCATTTTCAATGCATTATTGTGAAAACTATTCACCTCTCCCACATGTTCTTGCAATCTCTTTGGATTTTTCCAAGTATCGAAGCCTTTTGTCACAAACTCAGCGCTTCCACATTTATTTTCAGTGTAATCTCTAAATAAATAGCAAACCAAACAAAAAGCTTTGTCTGTTTTCACACTGTATTCCAACCAACGGTAGTCATCAAACCAAGATGGATTGAATCGTCTCATTTTATTTCCAACCGGTGTTCTAGGAAATATATGACCACGAGGTTGGTAAGGACCTTTAATTAGATATTTGCGTCTTACCTCATCTCGTTCATTGGGATGATATTCCAATATTCTTTTCCTATCTGCTGGGTCCGAAGACAAATCATCACAATCATTTTCAGACGTCGATGTAATTTTTCTTTTATAATATCTTTCCATTGGTACCTGATAAAAAATTATATTAGCATATTATTTTTTCAGATTGGACATTATATATTTGAGTCAACGAAACGTTACGAAACATCTCAAGATACGTTTTAAAAAAAACATATTAACTTTCTTTTTAAGCGTAATTCAATACTAAGAGCCTAAGACTAATGCTTTCAGCTTTGACCAATATTACTAAACAACACTTTAGCTAATTTTAGTACATTTGATACAAATTAATATAAAACTAGTTATTAACAATTCAATTATATATATATAACAATCATATCAAACTGGACAACTGGTACCCAAAAATCTATTAACTAAAAAGAAAGAAAAACTTAAATTGGTTTATACATGAATTTATACGGTTTAAATATAGAAACAATAGGATTAATGAATCGAAATTGAAGAGAAATTCAACGTAAAGAGACAAATTTTAAATTAAATCAATTGAAAACAACAATTACCGTAGTCCGTAGCACGTAGGGCTCTTTACCGTCGAAAGAAAAAAAAAATATATGAAGATTGTGAATTGTGATGATCGATGAAACGTGGTGGCTAGGTCTATTGTTTTTTAAATTTTATTGGAATGACCTAAAAAAATTGGGCTTTTAAAACATCATATTTGAATTAATGGACAATTAATGTTGTGGGCTACATTTAGCTACTAGCTAAAAAAAATTAGTAAAAATCAGTATGGGGCACGTGCCCCAAAAGCTATGACTTGCGTCCGCCACTGAGTATGGATAGTGATAAAATATAACAGTATAATAAAAAATAGTGGTAGCACATCTCGTAATGCTATCTCTTTACCACTTCATTGATTGGTTATACAAAAGGTGGTACACGCTGTAACACACAAGTTACCCATCAGAGCCATAATAAACATGGAAATCAATTTAAAAATGGATTAGATATATAAATTTTCCGTAATACGTAGAACTAGATTCTAATTCTTCTTATTTAAGTCTCTGCCCTTATGTTACAACAACCCAAAATAACATGCATGTCTATATATATAGATTTTGTTTGGGTGTTAGTTTTGCAAATATATTGATTTTGTGAGTTATTTTCGGCAAATTTCCCATAAATTAAACCAATTTCAAATATGCAAATTAAACCAATATGTTTACTAAATAAATAAACACTTGATCAGATCTGTACACAGCTCTTTCCATGATCAATTGAATTCATTAATTCTTCATTAGGCTTACATGGTTTTCCAACAAGTTACATTTCTTGTAAACAACAGGTTGAAGAAAACGATCGAATGCATCTAAATCTTTATTAAGGAAACAACAGGTTTTAAGTGAAGGATTTAAACCAAGACACTAGGATTTAAGGAAGCAAAGGCGAGCAAGTCTGTGTTCTGTTCGAAGGATGACATGTTCTCTTCAGGCAGTGTGACCAACGCTTCAATTCCTTGTCCGTCCTTGGAATCGATCAACATGGCTAAGTTGTCTAACGCAGGAGCCACATTTCCGGCAACCCAAACCGGATATCCCCATCCAAAACTGGCCTCGTAAAGTGGTAATTTGCACCAGCTACTCACGGTGTAAGGCTCGTGAGTCTCATAGCTCAGCCGTGAATAATTAGTAAGCATCATATTTGCTAGTTTATAACCGATCATCGAAGATGACGATCCGTCCTGGCTGTCTTGGATCACATTTCGCAACTCCTCCCCTTTTTTCCGTAGATCTTTAACGGCCTCTTCGATTTTAACTTCACCTTCTCGACCAATACTCAAGACTACAGAAGAGAACATGACATTTCCGATTAGGGTTTCTGGCAGAAGGGAAGGTATCTTGGGACGCAAGTTAGCGGGTTGGATCAACACTTTGAGATCACTAGTAGTTGTCTTTGAGGATGTAGCTGCGTCGACGAAGGCTTTCCAGAGAAGGGAAGTGACACTCTCCACACGCGGAGGTCGGTCTACGGCTTCTGTACTAGCGGCTTTGGTCCTGAGCTCTTCCAACTTAGACGCACAGAACACGAATCTCTTCGTGATGATGCTACTTCTCTTGTTGGCTTTTTCGTCCACCGGGAGCTTAAAGGCCTCATTGGCTGGTGGATAGAAATTTGCTGCAGCAAACTCAGGACCAACCACCGCGTCTTCGGCCCCTCCTCGAGCCATAGCAGCCCAAATCTGAATGAAAGAGGAGATGGAGGCTGCATCGGAGATTCTATGAGTGATACAGATTCCAATGGCCATGCCGCCGCATGAAAAGTAAGTCGCTTTCACGAGAAGCAAAGGCCAAGTAGTAGTAGCCTCATAAGGGTTATCGATGACGTCTAGAGCAAATAACTGTTGGAGGGCTTTGAAATCAGGGGATGTGAGAAAACCAGAGAGAGGACAGTTATCGACACGAGCGTCGACGAAAATAGCTCCTTCGTCATTACAATCGATGGTTACGCCATTGATTCTGCCGGCAAGAGGGTAGAATTTGGTCAAGGTTTGGGAAAGAGAAGTCTTGAGTTTGTGGGAAGTGTGTTCTTGTGAGATGATCAAATCATTTTTGGTGTAGAAGAGAAAGGCGACTGTGTAAACCGGAGGGAGGATGTGATCATAAACAGAGAGTTGGAGTGTTCGAAGATCATTTGGAGTTGTGGAAGATGGTTTTATGATTACTTTAGCCATTGTTTCAACCTCCATCGATTCTTCTTTCTTTGTAGTTTTAGATTTTTATGATAAATATGGTTCTCTCTTCTTTAAAACGTACAGAAGTGCTCTCCTTATTATATAGGTAAAAGCCAAGATCATTTTAATTAAGAAGGTCTCTTTTATTTGATTTGATGAATTAATTATATTAATTTTAATCTCCAAGAAGGAATCTACAATATTCAACTTCTTATAGAGAGAAACAAAAAAATATGAGTCTTTTTCATGAATGATATTTATTGTGATTAGATTACAATATTAAAAAAGAAAAAGAAATTTGTCATATGGCAAAAAGAAAAAGATAAAAGTGGACAAATGGCAACATAAAAGAGCAATTGGCAAAAATACTGATGAAAAAAAAGTATAATTTGTTATATAGTCATATTAATTTATGGTTAGGATACACTCTCCCTAAGTGTATCTATGCCCAAAGACTCTTCTCTCTTCTCTCTTCTCTTTTTTCCTTTTCTTTTTCACTTTTATTTTAATTTGATCTTCTTATACACATTGATATGATTTCGTTATCATACTAAAAAAACTATATTTTTCCGTATATATCGTAATTTAAAATTTTTTAAATAGACATAAATTAATCGTAAAAAAATATATATTGTGACTAATTATACGTCATTCTATTTTATATTGTACAACATAAATAAAATAGTAATATTGTTCTTCTATTTACCAATTATAGATTTTCCAACTTAACAAAATAATCTGAAAGTAAATTCTAAATTTTGACCTTAAAACCCAAAAATTGAATACTAAATTCTTAAAACTAAACTCTAAATTTAAAATCATAAACCCTATCAAAAAAAAAATATAATGCATAAGTATATACTATTTTATACTTTCATATAGTAATCAAGCCTTTTATAAATATTTCTTTTATTTATTTGATGAATTATTATATTAAATTTAATCTCCAAGAAGAAATCTACAATATTCAATTTCTTATAGAGAGAAACAAAAAATATGAGTCTTTTCATGAATGGTATTATTGTGATTAGATTACAATATTAAAAAGAAAAAAAGATAAAAGTGGACAAATGGCAACATAAAAGCCTAAATTAAACCATAATATTGTGGGTGTAAACTATCGAAAATGCCCTTGCAATAGTTGATGGATAGAGATTTTTTTTTTTTTTTGGCAATTTTTATTCAATCCTCTAATCTTTGTTTAATATTTTTCCTTATAAACTAAATCATTATATATATATATATATTTATATATTTATCTTTTGTTTTTGCATATATTATAATTTAATTTTTTTTAAACCGAACACAAATTTTAGTTCACCTTTATCATAAATTATATAGTTGATGTAGTCGATAAACTTGTTTGACGTAGCAAGATAATCTCAGGACTTCAACAAAAAAAAAAATATTTGAGGATCACCAAATTGTGTATCATGATAGTGGTTATATATTTAGGTTCACTAAAATTATTTTTTTACTAAATAATTGTTGGTTAAAACATATTTAGGATGCAAATGGATATATGATAACAGGAACAAAATAGGGTGAAACTAGGTATTCCTCTGAAACTTTACTATTTACAACAACAACAAAAAAACATGGAAAATAATTCCCCATTTCATTCATCTTTATTCAACTAATTTCACTAATGCGTACCATTTAGAGCTTCAATATTGTTCTTCACATATTTGAAGCTAATACTATTTTGAATAATAAAGTAAAGAAAGGGCCACAAATTTTATTTTTTTTATTCCGGCCACCATTTTCATTTTGACCCGCCTGTTACTAGGTTCTTAATTCTCTGTGGACTTCATTATCTCATACTTCAACGTTGACTAACTTATGTCTTATGATGTGTGAACTCAGTTGTTCCGATTCTTATGATTAAACTCTTTTTTTGAATCCGAGAGTAACTCGTAAGCTTACTTGAATATATTATCAGGATTAATGAAAAATGTTGTAGACAAAACAACATATCAAAACTTGTCGATTCCAATAATAAATATCACACCTTTCCAAATGTTTCCCATGTAAACAAAATCTAAACCGGGCTTAGAGCCATTGTTTTTAGAAATTACAAATGAAAGGAGTATCGAGTTTTCACTAATAACGTTATATCTCTATTTCTCAAGTGTATGGATACAAAGAAAAATTAGAGATGATTTTTATTACCACAAAAGATTATATGAATGAAGAAAAACACTTAGCTTAAGGGCTTTACACGCCTATCGACATCGAATTGAACTTCAGATAGACCGGTGATCCCAGCGGTTATCTTCTGACCTATCTTTACAGGTCCAACACCTTCCGGTGTACCTATAATATGAAAGGCACTGTCTTATAATTCTAGGTTTGGCTCCGAATGTTTTGGTGTGGGAATAAAAAAACACAAGTTATAAGTAAATATACCTGTCAAGATGACATCTCCTTCGAAAAGAGTCATTATAGAACTTATGTAGCTGATGAGGTACGGGACCTTGAAGATCATATCTTTTGTCAAACCCTTCTGCCTTGTTTCACCATCAACCTATCAACAAAATAGATTCAGTTAGGTCTTTGCAGAGTAACAGCAGAATAAGATAGTGTGGGGGAAGGACAAACCTTTAGCCAAAGTTCTAGATTATCGGGATCATGCACCATCGCCTTTGGCAGCTGAAACATGACAAGAGAAACAATATTTAAACTAGGAGATCAACAAGAGTTTTGATTCTTAGCAGGATAAGGCATATGACCCTCATGTCAAGTTGGCTATGATAGCATAGAACCTCTTGCAATGAGACTTTTTAGTCTCAACTAGATATAAATCACCACAACAAGCGTGACAAGACAAAGCAAACCCTAACCGCAAATTCTGCAATCTGGTCATATTGCAATCAGACAAACGGAATAAACGGGTCCATTAAACAGAACAGAAAGTATCATTATTTCATATTAATCTATTCGTGGTGTGTTGAAACTAGCATCTAGGTTTCGGATCAATACTTACAACAGAGCTGATTGGAGTAAAGGTATCTTGTCCTTTAGCCAGCGTCCACGGAAGACCAGATGCCTGAAAACGAGAATGTAAACACGATATATGCTTAAGCACAAAACTACATATTTAGTTATCTTCCTATGCACTGTCTATGCAAAAAAACAACATATCCATGAGAAATAGTGGGATAAAAAACAAACAGGCAACATGAACATTGTATCCATGGATATGAACTTAAAATCAGTTTTCTTACCTTAGCAGAAGCTTGGAGCTCCCTAGCAGTCATATCAAGAGCAACCGCATATCCTTTAAAACCACGAAAACGCAATAAGAAATGACATAATACGAAATCAAAAGAAGTTTATAATATTACCTCCAATGTAATCCATGGCTATTGATTCAGGAACATCTCTTGCCTTTTGTCCAATCACTAAAGCAAGTTCCACTTCATGGTGAAGCGAATCCAGAGGATGTGGGATCTCAATTGTTCCACCATTTTCTAAGTATGATGATGTCGGCTTTAAGAATATAACTGGTTCCTGTTCCCAAATCAAGAATCAGAAAACGCAAATTCACATTTTAAATTCCATGGAATCTTAGGTTTTTTTCATCGAAGAACAAATTCACAATTTCTCTTTCTCTCTCTCATATTTATGAACACATTGCAAAGGTTTCGATTAGAGAGAACTTTTTAGATGAGAATCTCAGAAATTGAAGAAACCTTGGGGACGGCGTTGCCTAGCTCTTTGGCGTGAGCGGCGTAGTTACGGCCGACGCAGACGATCTTCGTGCCTTGCGTAAACAATCTCTGTATCATCGACGTCGCCATTTTCCAATCTATTCGATAAAACTCTTCTTCTCTCTTTCTTCTTCTTCTTCTTCTTCTTCTCCTTCTTCTTCCTTCTCCTTTCGGGTCAAAATCGTGGAAAATTTGGAATTCGGCAATTTTTTGTAATTTTGTCATTAGAGTCTACTTCTATAGCGGAATTTACTCATTCAACCCCTCAAAGTTCTATACATTCACATATAAAACCCCTCAACTTCGAAATTGGTACTTTTGCTACCAATGGAGAAAAATTCATGGAAGGATTCATACTACTATGTCCGTTCCACACTAATTTCGTCATGTCTGCATTCCTCCATTCGGAGTCTTTAAAAAAGGTCAATTAGTGATGTATAGCGTTTTTACCTTTTTATATATCACATTTTTATGGTTTTTCATCCGTATTTGCATAACACTTGTGTCTTTTTGTTATTTTGAAATTTTTTTTCGATTTAGAATGCATTTAGAGTCTATAATCCATTTTTTTACATTTTTTGTGCAATTTTTTTGTTTTCCTTTTAGATACTTTAGAGTAGCTCTTGGAGAAAACTTTGCTGAACTCAAATAGATGCAAAAAGGTGTGGATTTCATGCAGAGCAAGGGAGATTCAAGAGGGTCGAAGAACTAGGCAAAGAGGAGTAGAAGAAATGAAGTTTCAAGTGCGAGGAGAGTCCGATCGACCCACAGATCGATCGGACGGCAATTGATCAACCCACAGGTTGATGAGCAGCTCGATCAGGATTTTCCCAGGAAACGTGTTTGCTGCCTCATTTTGATCGACCCAGCGATTCATAGTGCTTTCATTCCTGAATTTCTGTTGACTTTCTGATTTGATCTGGATCGACCCGGTTTATCTTGGGTTGATCCGGATACCTTTTTGTGGACCTATAAATATGTTTTTAGGCCAAAAATAACCTAAGTTTGATTTTGCTATTTCTTCTTTTAAGTTTTCAAACTCTTGTCTTATGATTTGTGAATGGATCTTTGTTATTCTCTACATTTAGTGAAGTTTTCTTTTATCAATCTTTTTATGTTTATGTCTTTTATTATGTTTATCTTTGTGTTTAGTATCATGATTAGTGAGTAGTTTTTTTCTATGATGCACGGGGACGTCATGTGCTTCACGTCTCCCGTACCGGGGACGTTCCGGAGACGGGGACGGCGAGAAAACGGTGTGTAAACGTTCCGGGAACGTCTCGGACAAGATGGGGACGGCGACGATTACCGGAGACGGTGGAGAAAATATCGGGGTACGTTTCTGAAACGTTTCATGTTTAAAATCAGTGTCCCCGTTATTTGTATATGTGTATTAACTTATTTTTTTCAGAAAAAAATAAATAAAAGGAAAACTTTGTGTGAACTAGGGTTTAAACTTATTAATTATTCTTATATATATATGATCGACTATCGCCTCTTCAAATAGTCTCGACTCTCTGCATCACCGAAGCAAGGTATCAATTTGTCTCTTCAAATTACGTTTCTCCGTATCATCTTTGTTGTCTCTAATACATCTTTGTTTGTCCCTAATCTCTATTGTGGTTCCTCGCTTATAGTTGATGTTGGCATGTTGCTTGTCGTTGACACTTTATTTTTTATTATTGATTTCTCAATTCTCATAAAGAAACAATAACAATTCATGAATGGCTCCAATTTTTGTTGGTTAAAAGCCTTAAAGGAACACATACGTACATACAAAAAACAAGAAACTAACTACAACGTGATGATGATTATGCGATTGAACATCACATTTTTTTTCCAACGATGATGAGCTTTCTTGGTTTTCTCTAAATTCTTAACCCGACTTGAAGAGCAGAACAGCTTTCTGGTCGAGGTAGAAGTAAACGAAATGGTTTGTCTCGTGTGTTACGTAAGAACCTGCAGGACAAATGAGATGTAAAAGGAACGAGTTAACATTCGAGGCAAGAACACAAGTGGAGTTAATATTGAAGCGAATCAGATTCTAATCGACACGTAAACAAAGCCACTACGGTTTTAGAAATGTATATCACTTGTTTGTTCGAATGAATAAGAACGCAAAGACTTTTGGGTTAGAAAAGAAAAGCTAGAATCCAAAAACTACGAGACTAAGGGGTGGTTCCACATTATGCTATAGAACAGTAAATTATATACTAAATGGGATAGAAATGTAATTGTTCAAAGGAATCACAAAAGACTAAACATATGGAGATTTGAACAAGGAAAATGTATTTTGATGAAGCTAGCTAAGCTATAAGATCTATCAACATCTCCTAATTGCTTCAGTGGATTACTATCTAGTTTCGATGGTACCGAGATCTCAATCATATGCAGTTTCAAACTTATGTCATGGTGGCCAAACCCTACCCAAACTTTCTCCAACGCTAAGCGCAGAAAAAACATATAAAAAACGCGAGAAGCAACCAAGCCATTGATCTGACTCACTAAGTCACTATTAACCAATCGAGAATCAGAAAAAAGGATCGACATAAGCAGAAACAAACGAGCCAAAGAAAGAGGATATATTCAAAACTAGATTAAGTTACTACGAGATCGCCATTTCCACCTGAAAAAGGATCCAGAAAATCCCCTAACCGAGCCCTTTCGTTCGAAACAATTAAGGCCTTAAGGAGAAGCTAAAGTGAAGAGGGAAACTAACCAAAGTTGCGACCAACAATGCAATGCCAAGTAGCACCATGTTTCTTGTCAAACTCCTTCTTTATATTCTCAGCTATATCCTTCTCCACACTGTACTCCTCGAATGCCTGCAAAATGTTAAATCCCAGATTCTCAAATGTAAAATCTTTATTTAGCAAATATACATAATCACTCCAGAGAAAACTTCACACAGACTCTTCGTTAAACCAATCGATTGTGCATTTCACAAACACAGCAAAATCAGGAAAAAAAAAGTTACATAGCCACCATTATCAACATAGTAACAAGAGATCGAATCTAGTTCCGTACACAATAAACTTCATATTTTCCGAAAGTTAAACGCACTAAGATCAAATCGAACACCAGAGATAAAATCTGAGAGAATCTCTGAAAATCTCAGTCAACAATCAGTATCATACCCTAAACTCAAGATCAAGATAAGAAATCCCTAAATTCGAAGAATGTAAACAACAAATCGGAGAACAAAAGAGAGAGAGAGAGAGAGAGAGACTAACGGAGATAGCGATATCGATAGCCTCCTTCTGCATATCCTCTTTCATATCAGCACTCTTGACAACAGCTCGTTTCCCAGCCGGTGGAGAAACTTCAAGCTCCGGAAGACTAGATCTCCGATCATCGGAGATAGTTTGTGCCGGTGCACCTCCGTTAATGCTCTTCTTCCTCCTCGCGTCGCTCATACTTTGTTTTTCCTTCGTCGGTGAAAATTTTTCGAAATCAGATTTGCTGAGAAGAGAAGAGAGAGATAGAGAAAGCGTAAAGGACGGCGAGAAGTGGGGTGGAAAAGTACATATATATACTCAGTAGTAGTCAGTGCTCTCACTACTTAGTAAAATTTTCTAGATTTTTCGTGTCTGAGTCAGATACTCATAAGACTGCAAATATTACGTTTGATACGGCGTCGTTTTGGAATGTATATAGTTGGGTCTTCCATATTCATAACTCAGGCCCATTTATAAGATTCTTATGACAATTTAGTTGTTAGCTATTTAGTGAAAATAGTCCAAATTTTAAATTTTAATGTATATAGATTGGTAACTATATAAAAGTGGTATAAGGTTACCAGTCAAAGCTATAAAATGGTACATATAAACATTATTAGTATATCACTAAAAGTTGGATATTGTTAAGTTAAAAAAGGTAAGTACGGTCACAAGATATATAAAATGATCAATCCAAAAAATAAACAAATAAATATCTACTAATCAACACAAAGACTAATACAAGAAACGTTAAAATACTAAATAAAAATAAATATATTTATGAAAAAGAATCTGTAATATGCACGAGTATTCACCTAGTTTTAATCAACTTGAAAGGAGTTACAAAAGGTACGAATAAATGTGTGTTGGTCATTTGGTCGTATCTTCTCGAGTAATGCACCACAACGGCATAATGGTATTTTTCTCGTTTTTAGTTGTTTTACATTTCTCGTGTTTTTAACAGTTTGGTCAGCTGTTTGGTTCGTAGTGCTTAAATTTTTTGGACCAATAAAAAATATTTATATTTATGGTTTTCTTTATATGAAAAATAATCAAAAATATATATACTGTTATGAAAATTCAATAAAATTTATTGTCTGAAAATCCTTTAAAATTAAAATGTGAAATAAAATTACAAAACTTAGGAACGAAATAAATGTGTATGGTTGTTTTTATCTTCAAGTGCATTCTTAATAGCAACATTTGAAACCATTATAAGAAGAAGAAAACCATGTATTGATATTTATAAATATAAGGCATTTTTATAAAAAGTTATTTTTATGAAATATATATGATTTATGATAAGTAAACTCTATCACTTCATATTATAATTTTTATTGATATTTATAAATTACAGGCATTTTATCAGAGTTATTTTGATCAAATAGATTATATGATTTATGATAAGTAATCTTTATCACTTCATATTATATATTTTGAGTAGTTTATTTATCATCTATTTTTGGTAAGATGTTCGTGAATATCTTCAATGAAGGAAAGTAGGATTGAACAAAATGGCATAGCCACCAAACCTAAGGGTCCTCGACCGTGATTTCACACATATTAGTTCTATTTAATTAACTAAATCCGATTTCACTAATCTTTCTTGTTGATCCGTATACGTACACATGCAATACGTACATTATTTATCGAATTTCAAGAGACGTGGATTTTTTTTTTTTTTTTTTTTTAAATATATATATATATATATATATATATATATTGTTGTTAGTCTTGAAATTGACATCAAACTCAATAACTCATCTTTAAAAAATTAAAAAAAATTAAAAAAACTCAATAACTCAGAGGGTTATGGTTGAAGACCAATTATACCTTGCTTTACTTTGATTAACAATCTAATCACTTAAGAAAATATATTTTCATTTATTTAAAAAAAAAATTAAAAAAACCATGAATCACTCTTTTAATAGGAAAAAATAACAAAATCTAACACAATACTAATAAGAACATTCTAGACCGAAATCCATACATCTCTTAAACCGAAGACTAAAACATATAATGTGGTTTTTTCTCGAGTGTCATTTGATCATGCGATATTTATATTGCGCATTTAATTGGTGTTGTTTTAATCAAGCTATCAGTGTTAAAGAGTTATTCAATCTGAAAAAGGTAGAATTATGTAGGCACGACTATTGCCTTAGCCATGGCACATGTGTTTATTTAATTAACAATAGGGTCTAGCGTCGTCCATTTCTATACAAGAATGGAAAATAGTAAAACACATCTTTTTCTTTTAATATAGTTTAACCTTGAAGTTAAATACCATGGTTGCTTTAGTTAGATGGTTTAGGCCTACTGATTAAGATTATAAAATTTGATTATTAAATACAACAGTTTATCACTTTCAAATTTACTTACATATTTTTGGATTAGTTACAGATTTAGTGTAAAACATCCAATAAATTATATAGATCACTAAACTACCATAAATTATTTATTTTGTATGTGGACATCTACTTTATCACACATTATAACAAAACTAAATCAAAAATTTGAAATTATAAACTTTCACTTTCATTTAATAAATTAGATGTCTATATAAAAAGAATCACCCATTTCGTAACAATTAAATAAATAATAAAATCATCCAAACGTGTCCAACAATAATCCATAAATATTTTGTTTCCCCTTTACAATTTTCTTAATTTTCTCTTCACTTTTTACCATTAATCGAATGCAAATACTCTTTCTTTTTTTTTTAAGAATGCAAATATTCCTTATTTTATCCAACTCAAGATTTCTTTCTTTTTTTCTCTCATTCATCCAATACCATCTATTTACACCAATATACACAATTTCATATATTATTCTGTGAACAAATAAAATAAAATAAAAACAGTATAAAACTAAAAGTCACGTCCCCCACCCCTCAATTAAGTAACCCCTCCTCTCTCTCATCAGTTTTTTCTTCAGAAACTTTCTTCTCCAGAAATGGCAGAGCCAAGTTTCTATATCGGAGTCGTAGGTAAAACACCCTTATTCACACGTGTGCTTATATCTCTACATGTATATACACGCGTGTGCATGAATATGTGTGTCGGTAACTATATATATACCATACTTGAGAATGCCTCTTATAATAATTTGTGTTTGACACAGGAAATGTAATCTCACTACTTGTCTTCCTCTCACCCGTGTAAGCTCTCTCTCTCTCTCTCTCTCGATTTTGATTGTTAAGTAACAAAAATTGAGATATATAATATATAGTTTTTATTCAATTAGTATTTCTAACTAATAGATCGGTCCAAATATACAATTTTTTCAGGGAGACATTTTTGAAAATAGTGAAACGAAAATCAACGGAGGAGTATAAAAGCTTGCCGTACATTTGTACGTTGTTAGGTTCGTCGTTATGGACATATTACGGCATCGTCACTCCCGGAGAATATCTTGTCTCCACCGTTAATGGCTTTGGTGCTCTTGTTGAAACCATTTACGTTTCACTTTTTCTCTTTTATGCCCCTCGACATCTCAAGGTTTTTTATTTTTAATTTTATATAATTTTTTCTCCAATTTATATTTTATATATGTGTGATCTTCTGTGTGTAAAAATCTGCATTTGGTTTGATGCAATTATTCAGATTTAGATCTGATTATCACCTTTTTTTTTCTGAAGTCAAGTTGACTAAATATATGTGATCAACTTGTTATAAGATATACTAGGATGACTTGTAAAGTAGTAGTTTTTTTTCATTTTTTTATACATTTGTTAAGTGTTTGGTTGATTTTTGTTTTTTTGTTTTTGTTTCACAGTTGAATACCATCGTAGTGGTAGCGATGTTGAACGTATTTTTCCCAATCGCAGCGATTGCGGCTACGAGAACTGCGTTTAAAGATGAGAAAATGCGTTCTCAATCGATGGGTTTCATTTGTGCTGGTCTCAACATTATAATGTATGGTTCTCCTCTTTCTGCTATGGTAAGTTAATTCTTTAATATTTCACCTTATATGTTCCAAACTTTATATTATATTTGTCTATAGGGTATTTTATATTACCCACGTTTTGAAATAAACATAGCATTCTCAAAAATCTCTGTCAAATATCAGAAATGTTTTTAGCAGAAAGATTTGTTTTTCAACTTATTTTATTTAAAATTGATGTTCAACTAGTATTCACTCAGGCTGGTTTCTTCGCATTGTTCATATCCACTTGGTCCTTTTTGAAAATTGCGTAAGATTAATTGAGTTTGTATTTTTTTTTTATTGCGTAAGACTAATTCAACTAGTATATTTATATATATATATATATATATATATATATATATATATATATTGAGTATATTTCAAACAAAAGATTAGCCGTCCATAATTAAAAGCGACCCACCTGGTCTGAAGACTAATAATATTTTGTATATAAACAATGATTTCTTTTGATTTTGTAGTTTAATCGGTGATTTTGTCTTTTAGTTAGTGGTATTCGAATATCGTTTATTGTAAATATTTTTTTTCAGAAATAAGGTCTCTAGTTATTTTTGTGTGGTAGTTGGTCTTTTAGTTTATTGTTAAATAAAGGTTATTTTCGTTCATACATGCAATCATCATATATAAACCAACCACCTCCTTATGGCATTTTTTAACACATCTTTAAAATATCGCAGTCACATATCAATTATATAACTTGTTCGTCATTAGATTTTTTCACGTTTAAAATTGAATATAAACGATTATTTAATATATTTTTTCCAGCTATAATGCACCACCACGACTTAGTGGGTCCATTATATATACAAATCTTAGAAAAAGACATTCGTATCATTTCATTTTCATAGTTCGGGAAAAAATTAATTAGAATATGGTTTGAGTATTATCAATATAAATATAAATGGACTAATAGTGTTTGAAAAAAAAAAAAAAAAATTTCAGAAAACAGTAGTGACGACAAAGAGCGTGAAATACATGCCGTTTTGGTTGTCGTTTTTCCTCTTCTTAAACGGAGCGATTTGGGGAGTTTATGCTTCACTCCAACACGACGTTTTTCTACTCGTAAGTAACGTTTCACTATTTTTGTTCAGATACTTATTTTACCGTTCTACCCCTATACTCTCCTGCTATCCCAGTCTCTGGCTTTGGACAAATATAAAGGGCAAAACAGGAAAACTCACAAAAATAGTAAAGCTATTTACACCGACCCCATGTCTCTTCGATATTCCAACAATGACCCCAAAACTATTTTGTCGTTTTCTCTACAACCTATTCAACTTCGTTAGTGTCATTGTCATGCCACACATTTTAAAAGACAAATCTTCTGGAAGAAATTCTCAATTTATTGTTTTGAAAAAATTGTGGACTCCATGTCTCCAATATCAAAACAATTTTTTTTTGGCGAATTTTGCAAACAAAAATTTCTTTTCGAAAAGTGTCTGGTCTAAAAATGCAACAACTACTATTTTGTGGGGTCATTTGCAAATACGTCTTCGTGAGATTTCGGATAGACGTTGAAATTTAATTTTTGTTGTTTCAGAATAATAACAATAATAATAATAATATCTATGATTAGTTAACTAAGTTTGTGGTTTAAACTGAGTAGGTACCAAATGGAGTGGGGTTTGTGTTTGGGACAATGCAACTCATACTTTATGGAATTTACAGAAATGCCAAACCGGTCGGTTTAAACAACGGTTTAAGTGAGATTGCTGGAGATGAAGAGGAAGGCCTCACGCCACGTGTCCCTCTCCTCTCTTAAACCCATTCTTCTAGAACAAACCAATTTTAGATTACTTATTTTGTGTGACCATTGTTTGTGTTGTTTTGGGTCTTATAAATATAAATATAAATCTTGTTTTTTTTCTTTGCCATTATTATGGTGTAAGATTTTTTGAACGTTATTTTCAAAACCAAATTAGATTTAAGTTGAAGAATGAAGATATTACATATTTTTCCGGCGTCTATGCATCTTTTCATTAAGTGCAAGCCAAAACAAATTGTTCATTATGGTTTTTAAGCTTAGTTAACTCTTTTATCTAAACCTGTTAAGCCCATCATTCAAAACGTTACTGTAACCTCCATCGAACGTAGGTGTAGTATATTTCAAACTTAAAAACTCAAGTTGAAAGAAAAAAACACATATACCATGATTATAACCAAGAAACAATCCTATAAAATGTAGTAGCATTTACATACAAAATCTAGCTCAACAACAAGGAAGTACTGAAATCTCGGTTCACAATCTTCTTTGGCATGAGACTATTCGATGTATTCGTTGATAGTACTTGTTAAAATGTAAACCATTCTTCGAAAGCTTATACTCAAATTCGGGAGTAAGAGCTCAACCCTCTCTTCTTCGAAAAAACTAACCAATATCTTCTCTCTCATTTTAAAAACGGAAAATTTCCATAAACTTATTATCTTGATCCTAAGATCTTGATCTCCAAACATACATTTTCACACAATTGTAACAACCAAGTGTTTTTACTCGTCTAAGCCCAGAACTGGCCAAAATTACATAATATTCTCAATCTTCAATGCCCGTTTGCAATTATTAGGCTATTAGTATTAGAGTAAATAGCAATGTATCTAATTACTCCACCAATCACTTCTACAGTAATTGGCATATATACTCTTTCATTTTTCTTAGCTTAACTTGTGTATATAACAGAGCCTCTGAGTATCAATAATATTTACCTTTTTCCCATATCTTAATATGGTATCAGAGCAGTGACGCTCCTAAACCTAAATCTCTTTTTTTGCGCCTTCCTCTTTCTTCTTCTTCCTCTTCTCTACATCGTCAATTTTTGTTTTTTCTTTAACGTGTGTCTCTGTTTTTTTCTTTCCGGTACTTCTCACATCTCAAATCCTTTCTTCTTCTCTATGACTACCGAAAGTCCTGCCTCAGCTGAGCACACATCTGTGTTCAATGCTCAGAACCCTCAAAGCACTCTTTTGTCCGTCAATATGTCGAACGTGACCAAAACTACAAATCTGAACTACTTAATATGGAGCAAACAAGTTCGTGCCTTACTTGAAGGACATGAACTACAAGGCTTTCTCGAAGAATCTGATCAAGCTCCTTCTGCCACCATTGTAGTTGCTGGTCAATCCACCACCAATCCCACATATGCTCCCTGGTGTCGTCAAGATCGTCTTCTATACAGTGCTCTCGTTGGTGCGATCTCCTTGCCTCTTCAATCTGTGGTCACCAGTGCTACAACAACTGCTGAAGTCTGGAACATTCTTGCTTCAACATTTGGCAATCCAACACGTGGACATCTCCGCCAACTCATATTCCAGATCAGATCTTTTTTCAAAGGGACAAAGATAATTACAGAGTATCTCAGGATCATCAAAGCCAAGGCTGACGAGCTAGCCTCTCTCGGCAGTCCTATGGACCAAGAAGACCTCACGGAGCAGATCCTTGCAAGTCTAAGTAAAGAGTACAAACCGGAGATCGATGCAGTGAATGGCCATGACAAACCAATGTCCTACACCGAGCTTCATGAACATCTTCTTAATATTGAAGCAATGATTCTATGTACGGAGTCCTCTTCCTCCATTGTGCTTATCGTTGCCAACGCCACAGACACAAGACCTCGTCCAACATGGAACAATCGCGGTTATCAACATCAAAATAATCGTTGCAATTCCCACCAGAATTATCGCAACAATCAGAACCATCCTCGTGGTGGTGTTAGACCATATCTCGGTCGATGTCAGGCATGTGGAACACAAGGACACTCGACTAAATATTGTCCTAAATTCTGTATCGTTCGTGGTAGCTCTCTTCCGTCACAGCCATGGCAGTCATCACCATCCTCTCAGCCATGGCAACCGTCACCATCTCCTCATTCATGGCAACCACGCGCTAATCCAGCCATGATGTCCGACTCCTCCACTTGGCTTGTCGATACCGATGCTTCTCACCATATGACATCCGATCTGACCAATCTATATCTTCATAACCTGTACCAAGGCCATGATGACGTAATGCTTGGAGATGGTTCCGGCTTATAGATTTTCCATACTGGTTCATCATTCCTTCCCTCTTATACTCGTTCTTTTTCTAAATAATGTTCTTTGCGTTCCATCTCTTGAAAAAAAAATTATCTCTGTTTTTCAGTTATGTGTTACTAACGACGTTGCGTTTACATTTACACCTATGTATTTCCAGGTGAGAGATTTGGACACGGGAGCTCTTCGTCTGGAAAGCAAACCTAAGGAACCTATGAATGGCCGACTCCTTCTTCCTCCAAACCTCTATCTCTTTCTTTTGCTTAAACTATCTCGGCCAACATGTCTGATTGGCATTCACGCCTAGGACATCCGTCATTTAATATTTTGAAAAACATTGTTTCAAAGTTTGATTTACCCGTTTCTTCAAACATTTTCATAGATAAACCTTGTAATGCTTGTTCCATCAATAAAATGCACAAGTTACAATTTCACTCTTCCACACTTACTTCAAACCATCCGTTAGACATTGTCTTCTCGGATGTGTGGACATCACCTTTGATTTCGGTTGATGGATTTAAGTATTATGTAATTTTTGTTGATCAATTTACTAGATACACTTGGTTATATCCTTTAAAACAAAAATCACAGGTTTTTGATGTTTTTACACGATTTAAAGCGTTGGTTGAAAATCAATTTCAATAAAAGCTTTGAACTTTATACACGGATAATGGTGGAGAATTCATTGGTCTTTCAAAATTTCTTTCGTCTCACGGCATTTCTCACTTCATCACTCCTCCACATACGCTGGAATACAATGGAATTGCAGAGCGACGCCATCGACATATAGTCGAAACAGGTTTAGCTATCTTATCCCATGCATCTATGCCTAGGTCCTATTGGACCTACGCCTTTGTAACGGCGGTATATTTAATAAATCGTATGCCTACTCCCAATCTTTCTTTATATCTCTTTTTCAACTTTTATTTTCTAAAGATCCCAATTTTCAAAAATTACGAGTTTTTGGATGTCTTTGTTTTCCTTGGCTTCGACCATATGCTTCTCATAAACTTGATTCTCGGTCATCACCATGAATATTTCTAGGATATTCTACAACCCAAAGTGCTTATTTTTGTCTTGATCGGGCCACGTCTCGTGTTTATACTTCACGGTATGTGGTCTTCCATGAATCTGTGTTTCCTTTTTCTCATGCAGGGACCATCATATCGGAGTCTACTGGTCTTGAAGAACGTGACTCCACACAAACACCATCACCACTTGTCTTTATGATTCCCCTCATTACCTCTTCTTCAAAAATGTTTCCAACAACAACAACTCCATCACCACATGTTCAATCGATACCAATAGCTCCATCCACCATTACTCAATGAGACTCTACCATTAATATTTCTACTCCATCGGCACAACCAACACCACCGCTATCTCAACCAGAACAACTCCCAATAACCTCATAACCACTACAACAGCAAGTACAACAAGCATCACCTCCGGTACAGCAACCGACACAAACATTTCAACCTCCGCCACAACAGTCCTTCCTCGAAGACAAAGCGAACGCCAACGAAAACCCGTTGTCAAGCTCAATTTGCTTGTTGTTGTCAAACCACCATCGAAAAAAATTCCCACATCAGTTACTGAGGCCCTCAAAGATGGCGTAAAGCTATGCAAGAAGAAATTGCCTCATTTTATCGTAATCACACATTTGATTTAGTTACTCATGAAATGGCTGCCAACATTGTTGGATGCAGGTGGATTTACAATCAAACGGCTACCTAATGGCGAAGTTGAAAGATTCAAGGCGAGACTTGTCGCTAAAAGCTTTCATCAACGACCCGACATTGATTACCACGACACCTTCAGCCCTGTAGTTAAACCGGCAACCATTCGTCTTGTTCTTAGTGTATATGTTTCCCATGGCTGGCCACTTCGACAACTAGATGTCAACAACGCTTTTCTCCAAGGAAAACTAAACGACACGGCGTTTATGACTCAACCTCCATGATTCCATGATCCGGATCATCCCAACACAGTTTGAAAACTCAATAAAGCTATCTACGGACTCAAACAAGCCTCTAGAGCTTGGTACAATGAGCTCCGCACCTTTCTGCTCCAATATGGCTTAACCAAGTCTCTTGCTGATGCGTCCTTATTTATCTACAATTAGAATGGAGTTCTCATCTATATGTTGGTCTATGTTGATGATCTCGTCATCACCGGTCATCTAAACCGTTTCATTTCTTCTCTCTCAACTCGTTTTTCTCTTAAAGATCTCGGCGAACTCTCGTTCTTTCTTGGAATCGAGGTTCAACGCTCTGTTTCTGGCCTTCTACTTACCCAAATTTGTTATATTGCAGATCTTCTCCATA
Organism: Pseudoturritis turrita; assembly: GCA_900406555.1. Taxonomy (NCBI): domain Eukaryota; kingdom Viridiplantae; phylum Streptophyta; class Magnoliopsida; order Brassicales; family Brassicaceae; genus Pseudoturritis; species Pseudoturritis turrita. The sequence continues at coordinate 87,992 of OVBL01000143.1, read as the reverse complement.
GGACCAAGATGTCTGAAGCTAAATTTGTACCAACGCCTATGTGTCCCAACACCACCTTGTCTATCTCCTGTAGCGTCCCTTTGTCTAATCCTACCAAATACCATGCTGTTATTGGCAGCCTTTAGTATCTATCTCTTACTCGACCGGACATCACCTACTCCTTCAACAAGCTTGCGCAATATATGCATCGACCAACTTCCGACCATTGGTTGGCTGAGAAACGGATCCTACGTTATCTTGTGGGCACTAGCTCTCATGGCATTCTCCTTCGACCCAACAATCCACCATCTCTCCATGCATTTACCGATGCAGACTGGGCCGGAGATAAAGACGACTATACATCTACCGGCGCTTATATCGTATACTTTGGCCACAATCCAATCGCTTGGTCCTCGAAGAAACAAACTAGCGTTGCGCAATCTTCAACCGAAGCCGAGTATCGGTCCATCACATCTACCACATCTGAAATATGTTGGCTACTATCTCTTCTTGGTGAATTTGGGATTAAACTATCTGCCACACCAGCAATCTATAGTGATAACAAAGGAGCAACATATCTAAGTGCAAACCCGGTTTTTCATTCTCGAATGAAGCATTTAGCTTTGGATTACCACTTTGTTCGACAAGAAGTTCAAGCCGGCAACATCCGAGTATCTCATGTCTCATCCAAGGACCAACTAGCTGACGTCCTCACCAAACCTCTCCCACGATCTCATTTCACTTATATGTGTGTCAAGATCGGCCTCACGAATGGTGATGCATTTTGAGAGGGCGTATTAGAGTAAGTAGCAATCTATGTAATTACTCCACCAATCACTCCTACAATAATTGGCGTATATACTATTTTCTTTCTCTTAGCTTTAACTTGTGTATATAACAGAGCCTTTGATTATCAATAATATTTACCTCAACAAAACTATGATCTATGGACACGAAAAGAATCATGATTTTTGTTAATCTCTGGCATATCGATATAACACAAACATACTAATACCAATGAGATGGTGGTCTAATGGTAATACAAGAAGATTAGTTTTCTTGTGCCCCAGGTTCAAACCCTCATTGGAACGGAAAGTTATTCTTTTAATCAGAATATCTAAAATTCGACTCCGGATACCGAAAAAAGCATGGATCGAAGGTCCATACACTCCCACGATTTATAATAATAATAAAAAAACACAAACATACTGTTAAGACAAAACATAACAAACGGATTCGCCTACAAGTCTACAACACAAGACTCCCGTGGAACCAACCAATCAAAATCATTATAAAGACTTGGCTTTGTTTTTCAAAAGCATCTCTCTGAGCTCCGCTGGATCAATCTCAGCCGCACGATTCGAAGGTCTATAGTATCCCGTGACTGGATCTGGGGCCCATGTAGACTCTGCCTCTTGATCTACTCTTTGTTGAATCTTCTCCACCATAACTCTGGTGGAACCTCCCTTACTGAATCCCGCTCCTGTCACATTCTGGGACGTCGCTACATAACTCCTCCTACAAATCCAACAAAAATACGACAATAAATAAATATATTTTCAAGATAACATTCTTACCAAACAGCAAAGACAAAACTATATAACGAAAAAAGAAAAATATATAACGCGATAATATCATGCATAATTACTGTTTCGAAATTCGATAAATAAACGGCTGCGAAACAAATACTCATATTATTATATCTAAAATGATCACGTGGATGATAGATCAAATCTTTTAGCAGTATTAATTTGAAGCAATGTTATACTCGATACCTTCAATATTATTATTTAATTAGAATTGTACTCATCCCTTTATTCCATATTTTTTTTCATTGAATAAGTATATATTTCATTATATTCAATCTATAAAAAAACAAGTGCATGATCTAGGCAAAAAAATGAAACCGTGTATAATATTGAAGCTTGACAAAAAATAACGTATACCTGAAGACAGTGGAACCAGAAAGATTTCCAGATGCGGCGGAGCAAAGAGTTTTCACGGCGGCGGAGAGTGAACGAGCGGCCATTTTTATTATTTAGAGATATATATATATATATCGAAATATTTATAAAGATATATATGTCGATCAAGCTTAGCTTTTAGCTACCGCAAAAGAAGATATATTCTTCGTAAGACAAGTGATTACCCTAAGAAGAAAACAATCTTTTTGCAGTAGCCGCCGGTGCTAAGCCGCCGTCAGATTTTCGCCGGTGATGGTTTTTTGGAGAGATCTTTAGGGTTTTGGGTTGGGCGCGCTTTATATACAATTATACACCACGGAAAAGATAAGTCTTTTGGGCTCATGGGCCTTGTTGTGGGCCCAATTGTTTTCCAGTGGGGTCCATATCTATGGTCATAGTTATTGCCAAAGTAAACTTTAGCTCAGCTGGGTAAAATGTGAAAATGTAGCTTCTTACAGGAAGTAGGAATGGGTAAATTCAGTTTATTTAGGTTTGTTTAGTTATATTAAATTAGTTTCCATTTAGTTTTCTGAATTTTAGAACGTTAAAACTAACTGATCAGTGACCAATAAATTTATAAACAAAAGTTGGTTCAGTTTCGTTTTGAATATTTCGGTTTTGTTCGATTTTTTTTTTTGTTGTGAACGAATCAATTCATAGTGGTTTAGTGATTGAAGATTAGTTGGAGTTTAGGATTCAAGTTTTTCACTATAATGTAATCATGGTGGCTACATGTGGACGACACGAATGGCAAAAATCCGAATTTTTTTAAATTTTGGAGATTAGTCTAAATTTCAATCAGGGATTCCTCGGATTATTATATATATAAAAAAAGTATGTTTGTGTGTGTTTCGGTTTTCCAGTACTCCAACCCAAAAGGACACAAATCTACATGAAGGTGATTTGCTGATTGTATTGAAAACATATAAATGACGTAAAAAACAATACTTGGGAGTAAACAATATAAAAAGTTTATAAAGATGGGCGAATTAACAAGTAATATCGATAAATCTGAAGAGGTCGGTGAGATCTGATGATGGATTTACTAAAACGTGTCTCCTGCGTATCATAACAAACACTACATGTGTCATCGTACAAACGAGCTCATCTTCATCGTCTCTTTTATTAACTTTTCATTTCAATTATTTATTATATATTCAATATATATATATATATGTGTGTGTGTTTTTAATAAGAAGCATTTGTGATAAAATCTTTGATCAGATCTGAGTTCCGCCGAGTACTCAGAAAATCATAAATTATTTTAACAAATTTTTTTTTTTAATATAAGCGCAAGTTATAGATCGTATGTCTCCAAAAACAAAACCTTCACAAACCAAGCAGCCCGAGCCATTGTTTAAACCAAACAAAACCATAACAAATTAACAACCAACCAAGCGATGCAGTGAAAACATCGCTAATTAGCGACATATTAAAAACGAGAATGTATTGTGACATATGATTAACAACGTTTTTTTTATTGTTGTAAAGTCGTCGCTAATCATCTTGGAAAAAAAAATCGTTTATAGGCGTCGTTAATCGTTTGTTTTTTTATAGTGTTCTACGTAGTAGAGATATAGAGATTTGATGAAATAATTAGATTAGTCCTAACAACTTTTCAAATACACCAAGATCTATATCTGAGTTTATTAATTTGTATTGCTCCAATTATCACCAAAGTATCCAATACGTCAAATACCGACGTCCTGAATATGTATCAGTTTCAAATTTTATCTTCTAATAATAATTTCAAGAACTGTTCGTACACGATCAGCATACATAATCGCAGTACAAGAGCATATTTTACATGTGTTACGCCAGTGATGACATGACTTCTCTCGGTGTGATTAGCATTATTAGTACAACCACATTAAACACTGTCACCATTTAACGCCTTAGAAAAAAAAAAATCGACTATCGTGTTCCTAATAATTAGAAAGTTTAGGTCTTACTTGGTGGGCTCCAAAGTAATAGTGCACACGGACCACGCGGCTTTGAGATCCCAAAAAAACAAAAATTGTGGATAGTGTGATAATTCCTTGTTGGACTCCATCTCTATGCGATATTGTAACTTTATAATTGGACCAATGGAGACCTTGAGATAAACAAACAAAAACAATGCCTTTTCAGACTTCGATTATTCATTCAAACGTCAATTTTTTACCTTTCCGTTTAGTAGCGAAAACAAAAAAAATCACAAAAACGTACACATTTAACCACCAAGTGGTATCACATTCAAATTTTGTTTTTGTTTTTTCCATATGATTGTAATATTAAAATCGGTTGAAATACAAAAGAAAGCCACATGAAAAACCGCAAATCGACTATCAACATGTACAATACCAGAGCCAAAAATCCACAACATGGGAAGCAAACCCGGCAGACAGCATAAATATTCGTAGAAAATACAAACCAAGCCATGGATTTAAACAACAGAAACCTATAAAGCGAGTTACCACTATTTTTAGGAACAAAGGGAAGACACTCGCAAAAAACCTAAATCCTATAAAAAAGAAATAATTTTAAGTGTAAACAAACAAACGAAACCTAAATCCTATAGTTTTTTGCTAAGCACCCAAAAAACAGAAATTAAGAGATGGAGATAAAAGTAAATGAATATTCTCAAAATAAAAAGTACACGATCTATTATTGTAAAGTTGACAGAATAAATTACAAATGCATCATAAAGTACATGGCCCTTTTTTACTCACCCAAAAACAAGGCCCCCTTATAATCTTCCATAAGGCATTATCGTGAAAGATTAGTGAGATTTCAACAAGAGTTTTGAGATACAAATAGAGCTTCTTATTAGAAGCGTCTAATCTCCTTTGGTGGTTTGAAATTGATAGGATGAGTTTCTGGAGTTGCATTCTCATCTTCTTTCCACATCTTTATCGTCTTATCGGCCTCACACGTTACCAATCTTGAACCGGTATGATCATAGCACGCTGCATATATACCCGCTTCACTCTCCAGTGAACCTGCCATATACCCCAAACAACAACTAATCAAGACCACATTACAATTGCTTTTAAAACCTTAGAAGCATTTACATAAACCCTAAATCCTAAACCTAGTTCTTGAAAACTTTCTTGGTTTCCTAGAGCTCAATCATACACTATTCTAACATTTGGGTCTTCACCAAGATTCAAACTTGACCATGTTTAATGGTAATTTATCATACTGAGACTACTATATGTTTTCATATTACAAGCAGATCAAGAGCAAAGGAACATGAAACAAGCTCTGAATGTACATACCAGGCTGTACAATAGTTTCTGTCTGTTGGAAACTGTGACCACTCTTCCAGTCCCAGAACCATATACTTCCATTATCACCTTCATTGAAAATTGTTATCAAGGTTAGGTGCCATACATATATCAATGTTTCCCCCCCCCCCCCCTTAATTATCAAACAAAGTCGATAAAGAAAAAAATGGATTTGGAAATGAATTAGTATACCTCCCGTGACCATTACACCATCTTCATTCACAGCCATTGCGTTTATTATGGTTTTCTGCTGCGAACTGTTCCACGGAGAAAGACAAGCATTATTGAACGCATCAGAAAATTTAAAAATTGTTAGTTTTTAAACTTTTAAGTGGATACGATGATCCAACAAACAACAACGGGAAAACTTACAGCATGTTGTGGCAAAACTCTCCCTTTGGGAGGCTAAATTTCTTCGTGTTGTCAGCGGATGCAGAAGCAAAAGCATTCCTAAACGAAAAACAAAGAGATAACATTAGGAAAAGTTCAGGTGGATCGTCTTGAAGGCTCTGCTGTTGGAAAGATAAAGGTGGACACAATGCAACTACGCATACTCTTTAGGATGGAGGGTCATTGCTCGGACAGACTTCTTATGATGTGTTAGAGTCGTCATCGTTTTGCCTGCAAATAATAATCCCACAATATTCAAACCAACCATATACTTGCAGCAGCTGATTATCCAATGAGCAGGGACAGAACAAGATTTGGAAGTCCAAACAATGGTTAGAATGATAAGATATACCATATCGAAGGTCCCAAAATTTAATGGTCGTGTCATGCGATCCAGTGACAACTTGTGGGTCCTGCAACATCACAGATCAAAGTGAATTCCAGCTACTATTATTAAGAGATACTGAAAGAAACTCAAAAACCATAACAACAAGTCCATATGAAAAGAAACGTACTGTTGGACGAGTGAAAACAGAACAAACAGTGTTGTCATGTCCTGAGAGTGCAAAAATTTGCATCTTGGTACGAATATCCCAGACCTGCAAATAAGCAAACATGGATTTTTTAACTACAAATTACAAATTCAGCAAAGCTCAAGCATCAAAAGAGCAGAAATATACATATGCTAACAAATAAAGGATAAAAATATTGTCATTTTCTTACCCTGCAAACAGAGTCTCGCCCTCCGGTTAGTAAAACGTCCAAAGTTGGGTGAAGAGCTAAGCAATAGACACCACTCAAGTGACCATGATAAGACCGGATAACCTATCAAAGCCAAATTAAAGAGTATTAGCTATGAGAAGTTCAGATACGGAAGAGAACAGAGTTGTAACCTTATTCTGCTCGAGGTCCCAGCATTTGACTTGTTTGTCATCACCAGCAGAGAACATATATGTATGTCGATTGCTTACAGCAAGGCCTGTAACAAAATTCGAAAAGAAAAGAAAGCTCAAACTTATAACTTATTCTACGAGTGTTGGTCATTGAGACTTCTAACAAACAAACTGGAAGAAATTTTAAGAGGCTAACCTCGTACTTGCTCGATATGTCCAGTAAGTGTTAGCTTCAGGACTCCAGTTGCTACATCCCATATCTAGTGAATATAAGACAAGTAAGCTATTCAGCAAGTGTACTTCGTTCAGAACTGCTGCAACAAGTCTAAAATTATGGGTACTTTTGGCAACACTCTAAAGTGCAACTTAAGTTCCAGTAACTACTCAAAGAATGGAAGTCTTCTATCATGAATATATGTATAAATTTACGTAAAAGAACTAGAAAACAGTTTCGAAAAATACAATGCATATTGAAGAAGCAATTGAAGCGGTGTGCCAAAATAATGTTCATTTGTACTACCTTGATGGTACGATCAGCTGAACCAGTACAAAACCATTCATTACTCGGGTCAAACGCGACAGATCTGACCCAACCCAAGTGCCCCTGAATGACCTGTGAAAAGAATAATTAAGCGCAAGTCAACAAACACCTCAAATGAACAGAAAAAGCCTTCGGGAGGCCAACAAAAGGCCAAAATCAGTGTGATGCAACAACGGTGTTGTGCCACAGATTTTACCCTGTAATTCTTCCATGGTGCATGCCACTCTGGGCGAGGCCATCTACTCGGTATTCTCTCCATTAATGCAGCAGTTGAAAAGTTTCTGTAACACGCAGAGAGGCACACAACAACAACAACAACAAAAAGAGACTCAGAATGAGAAACTATCGTATAGGTACAAGCTAAAAGATTTTCAAGTCGGGGGAAGTCTAATTTGCATGCCCGTGAACTACCTACACCACCTTGGGATGCCATCTATGTATTTCAATCCAAATGAAGAAGATAAAAGGATAAGGACGGGACAAAAAACCTTTCATATGAAGATCCATTTGCAGGGATAATGGTCGTGCTCTTGCTTGAGGAACCAATACTGTTCCTTCAATTCGAGAACCGAAATAATTTTTATCAGCATTCATTGCGGTAAAGTAGAAGCATCAATTAGCATCCAGATCAACGGAACCAACGGCAAAAGGTAATACTTACAAGCCTTTTGGCTGTAAAGTTGGACCAACAACAAGAGCACTCTCGGTCACACCCTTTTGTATACTCTTGGACCCTTCAGAACCTGGAGAATTCATCGAGCACATGATTTTATCCCATCCAATACAATAAGAATGCAATGCTTAATCGAAATTCAAACTAGTTTTTATCTTTCACCATCATAAGCAAAACAGGTGGTATGAAAAAAACACCTGGGAGGGAAAGAGCATTTGAAGGTCCTGTCTGTTCATTGCTGCGGTCAGGTTGGCGTGGAGGTTGACTCACGGGTTCGACACCTCCGAATGAAACTTTCATCTGTACAAGAAAAACTTGTAAAATCATTAGTATACACAACTCTCGAACTCGGTTTGATCAGTGAAACACAAAGAGTTTAGGCAAATCAAACATCTTAAAGGCTAAACTATAAACTATAAACCTGAAGTTCTGAAGCTTTAAGCAATCCAATCAATAGACATAAAAGCGAAATTTGTTTGGTAAGAGAGACCCGAAGAACGAAATTTGTTTACCTTATGGCTGAGACGAATCTTCTTGCTGCAAATAAAAACAACGAAGAAGTCTTACAAATTTCGAAATAAAACGAGGATTGGGAACGAAAATTGGGGATCGGAGACTAACGCTTCGGAGTCAGGAGGAGCGAATTGGCCATGGACGGGAGAAAAGAGATCGAGTGCTCGTTTGAGGGATTTGAGACTGAGCTTTTTCAGCGACTGAGGCTCGATGGGTTCGACCTCCGTCGTCGGAGCCGGCATCGTCCTTCGTTTAGGGTTTACAGAGAGAGAGAGAGAGAAAACAGTGAAGTGCAAATATGTCTTTAAAATAATGATTTTGACTTATTTATTTACACATCTCACCCAATTTCACGATTTATTGCGCCGAAAACTATAAAAAGAAAATTAACTGTATTTTATTGGAGAAATGGAACAAGATAATAAATAAAATATATTTGAAGTTAACAAAAATATATATATATACATTCGCTAAAAATTCATAAATTAAAGGCTAATATAGTAATATTCTTCTCAGTCATCGTATTTCATTGGATTAGTCCAGGGTGCCAAACGGTTGTGGTTTTGATTTCGGTTCGGATTCGAGTTTTAGTGAAATACATCTGTAATTTTTTTTTTAAATCTTCGATATCAGATCAGATTTAAAAAATATATATATTTAGAAGATGTACAATGTAATCTATTTCTAATTTTTATGGTATATGAAAAAAAATTTATGATTTTTTTTTAATATTCTAACTTCGCGTTTAGCGTAAATCAAAATTTATTTTTTATCATTTGGATTGTTTGTTAAACTATCGTTTTCAGATGTTAGTCGGTAAAATTGTTGGTGCAATATTTGTATGATAAATTTTGCTAAGATTCAGATCTTATTATATAAAGTTTGATGCGTCAAACGTCGTAATTAACACGATCGTGACACGTGTCAGTCGGTCGATCAGATTTTAACACGTGTTTAAAAATCTTATTATATAAAGTTTGATACGTCAAACTTCGTAATTAACACGATCGTGACACGTGTCAGCCGGTCGATCAGATTTTAACACGTGTTTAAAAATTTAATTAGATTTTGCCACGTGTCTCTTATTTTAAAAAATTCTTATATATTTGTATTAATCAATTAGATTATAAAAAACAACATATATCAACGTTTTCTAATTAGCTTTTAATTAATAATTCATAAAAAAAAATTTGTAGATAAACTACATATATACACGTTTACATATATTTTGATTTTGAATAGAAATAGATAAGACAAAAAATCAAACACTTTTTCTCATTAGAATATTAAATACACATGTAAAAATATTTTGAGTTTGAATAGAATTAGGTTTACATACCCAAATCTTCAAGGATTATAATCTTTCACATTTATTTAAACAATTTTGCGCTCTCTCGATTTTCTCACCAAACAATTTAAAATTTCAATAATCTCTTCTAGAAATTTTGTTTCGGCTTTTGACACATGTAATTTTTTTCCAATTAGATTTTGATATGTGTCATACAAATCTATTTCTTTTTAAACTTATATATTTGTATTTATCAAGTAGATTATAAAAATCAACATATATAAAAAAAATTAATTAGTTTCTAATAAATAATTCATCTTAAAATAATTAGTTGATAAGCATGGTCTATTCCTTTAAATATTGACTTTATTATATGTCTCGATTTTGTTTTTTTTCGTACAACCATTCTTTCTTTCCCTCTTCTCCTTTACGTTTACTAAGATGAATTATGTTTCAAAATTTTCTCATTAGAATATTAATTAATATACGTGTAAAAATGTTTTGAGTTCACATAGACTTAGGTTTACATACCCAAATCTTCAAAGATTATAATATTTTGTCTTTATATAACAAGCTTTTGTGCTCTCTCAATCTTCTCACCAAAAAATTTCAAACTTCAATAATCTCTTCCACAAATTTTATTTCAGCTTTTTTATTATAAAAAACCATCGATTACTCTCTTATTCGATAAAAACAACATATCTCAACATTTTCCAATTAGCTTATTTTAGTAATTCATAAAAAAAAAAAGTAAATAAGTTACATATATACACGCTTACATATATTTTGATTTTAAATAAAAATAGATATGACAAAAAAAATTAAACACGTTTTCTCATTAGAATATTAAATACACGTGTAAAAATCTTTTGAATAGAATTAGGTTTACATACCCAAATCTTTAAGGATTATATATTTTACCTTTATTTAAATAATTTTGTAATCTCTCGATCTTCCCACCAAGCAATTTAAATTTTCAATAACCTATTCTAAATTTTTTGCTTCCAATTAGCTTTACCCACATGTCAAAATAAATTTTTCCATTTAAAAAATATCTAATATCATTATATTTTGAAATCAGACTAAAAAATGTACATTGTATTGTGTATTTTTTAAAGACTTACCACTACGTAGACATCCTAAATATTGTAAAATTGATTTATGAGAAGAAAATTATTTTGAAAGTTTCTCATGTTGTGAAAATTATAAAAAAATAAGAAACCAAGTGATGAAACACATATAATTCGTTTTTCATTGGAAGAAAGATAATACTTGATTCATAAGTAAAAATAAATAAAATTCAAATATGATTAAAAAATGTAAGTAAGTCTAATTCAAATAAAAATACGTAAATCGATTTGTCAATAGTTAAAAAAATATATATGAGTAGTTACATAATAAAAAGTAAACATAATTTAAATAGGAATAGGAAAAACTAATAATTTAGAAATATGTGAAAAAATAATTGAAAATTCAGTTAATATAAAAAAAAGTAGGAGAATCAAAATCAAAAAATAATTTGTAGGTTTTTTTATGAGTGATTTCACATCGACGTCTTCAATCTTATTTTATTTCTTTTTACGGATGATATAAATTTTTTTTCCATTTTTGTGCGGTTTATAAAATATTAAAGGAGTCAAAATAATTCAACTAAAACATGAGAATAAATTCATCAAGATTTTAAAAATGAATTAAAATGTAATATTAATTCAAATAGAATAGGAAAACTAATAATTTGAAAGTATGTGATAAAATTTAATTGAAAATCAAATAATAAAATAATCAAAGTAAATAAAATCTGAATTAGTGGTTTTACATCCGCGTTCTCAATTTTATTTTATTTATTTTTACGGATGATTTAATTTTGATTTCTACTTTTAATTGATTAATTTTTTTACAGGTTATAAAATGTTAGATTATAAACCCGCATATATGCGAATCCTTTATCTAGTTGTATAAAAATTGTCATGAAATCCATAGGGCAAAAATGTCATTTTGTTATCAAAACCCAAACAAAATTGGGAATTTAATTATTGTTTTTATAGTTTGGAGAAAAAATAAACAGTTTTCTTTACGATCAAACCGAACCTTAAATAAAAGTTTAGCTAACCTTAACTACATGAGGTGAAGAAGAAGAACGATGAAACTTCTTACATTCGTTTGAAGCATTACACATTTACAAGAAAGCCTATTTCTAATTATCGTCATCAGACATGAAAGTTGGTCTTCTTCTCAGAGACTCCAACACATCAGCCGATGGTCGACCACTCTGACCACCTCCACGGCTCGACCTTAGCTTGGGAACGCTCATTGCGCTCAGAGGTGGCGTGGCGGCTCCACCCTTCACTTCTCTCAGCACCGACCTAGCCGCCTTGGCCGCTACAGCATCAGCAGCCGCAGAAGCCACTCTCGATTCCAATCCCGAATCCGTAACATTCTCCTCGCTTGCTGCTGCTGCTGGTTCTGGTGCTTCACCAGTTCTATGACTTGTTCCACAAGCACTCCCTTGGTTAGCCATGGACCTTGCCTTTGCAGCCTCGTGCTTCTGCATATCGTAAACGAGCTCTTTCTGAAGCTGTTTATCAGCTACAAGCATTTCTTCGATCTCGCTCTTGTAGTCTTTGAGGAGGACACGGAGACAGTCCATGAGCGAACCTGTGAGAGGACTGTTCTTGCTCTCCAATAGCCTCTTGAGCTCGATGAAGATTGGAATCGTGTTCTGAATCAAACCTTTTCTAACAGCTTGCGTTATGGCTCTTCCTTTTGCAGCAGCCGCATTGGAATCTCCACCTTCTTCCTCCATCTCTACTGTCTCCGATGATGCTCCTCTAGAAACTGATAAACGGATCTCTTTGCACGCCAAGATCTGAAACGCATCCTACATCGAGAGACAAAACGGTAAGAACTCCGCGATCAGAACAAGAAGAAAAGAAGGCTCAACAGATTTCCAGCTAGATTGTGAATTACCTGTAGAACTGACTGACCAGTGACATCTTCTATGTTGAGCATTCCATCAGAAGCAGCTGCGAGGACCTCTGCACATAACTTTGCGAATGTGGCCAAAAGATGTTCTGGAGCCATTTGTTTAAGCAGAGTAATGTAGATGTGCATTCTCTTAGACCTAGCTCTTTCATCATTCCCTCTTCAGAAAATAAATGTAACCAAAGAGAATCACTAAAATCATCCCAACACCAAATGACAAATTGCATATGTAACATGAAGTAGGCTATGTATAACACAAATACCTGATAGAAAAAGCTTGATCCTTTGTTCTTGATTGTTTAGAATCTGGATTATTGTGGCCATTGTGGGCGTGGCAGTCGTTTAACACATATATGGCCTCCACGAAACTGTTGTAAGCTAGAAGTGGCGCCTTCACTATAAGCACCATGGGAATACTAATAATCAAAATCCTAGAGATTACGTCTCTTTGTCGGAATTTACAAGATGCCTTTTATGGTTGTTCACATGATTTCATACCTTTAAGGATGATTCCAAATAAAAAGTCTGCAAGTTGACGTATCTTTTCAGATTCATCCACAAGAGATAGAAGGAATCGAAGGAAGAGAACTCCTCTCCACTTCACGTAGTCTCTCTGAATCAAGATAACAAAGCCTGCTTATTCATCATCAAGACTAGAGTTTTCAACAACGGAAGATAAAGAATCTGTGGAGAATAGGAATACCTGTAATAACCTTGAGAGAAGTATGAAGGTCTGCCTTCTAACAACTTCACAAGGATCCCGAAGACGTTTGGTAATCTTCGGTATGTAACTATCCGGATAAACAGCCATTATTAGTCTTTGTCGGGTGTGTGTTTTTAGCATTTGAAAAAAAGGCTAATGATATGTTAATGTTATGCAGATGATTTACCACTCGATCATGGCTGTATAGTGTACACAAAAGTCTGTCATCGCCACTACAAGATTGTTACGCAAGGCTGCGCAATCACTCTTTTCAAGCTCCTGTAAGAGTAAGGCATCGACAAGTTCACACAGGTGATAAACTGCAGAGATAAAGGAGACTGCTGTCCAATGGATATAGTCTCCTGAAACTGAAATTTTCCTTTCCAGAGATAACCAAAATGATAAATAGACAAAAGAAATCAGCAAACGCAAATCGACAGACCTGTGCAAAGAGAGGGATATATCTTTTAGCAAGGTTCCCATCAGCCAAACAAATCTTTGCCATGGTCAACCAAGACTGACTATAGAGAGGAGGGGCTTTTTGCTTCAAGCAAACATTAGCTTGTGGCAATTTGTTTTTCAGCTTTGAATCAGAATTTCCTGAAGTGATGACAGTATGTAACAACGGAACAATTTTGGTCGTGTCAGCAGAAGGATATATAATGGCACAAGATCCGATGGTATATACTGCTGTGACAGCTTTTGATAATTTCTTGGACCCAGAATCCAGTCTCTTGCTTCTTCTACTTCCAAGTGTTGCCGGTGTAGCAAAATAATGGTTTTTACTGGAGACCCCCTCAATGTACTTCTCAGTGACCTTAGATGCCTTAGATAAAACTTGTTCTACCCACTTCTTGACCAGCATATCAGACTCCTCAGTGGTGCACGCCTTCTTTTTGCACAAAGTTCTTAATGCTTTAACATGTGCATCAACCTGTCATTGAGTGGCATTGACTAAGATCATGGATAACCATATATGAATTAACGATTAATTTTTCCATTCTCAAACCAGTGAACAATGATCTGCTTAATTCAAGCGTTCCAGCTCCTAGTTACAGGAAAAATATATCTACCTCAAGGAAACGCGTCCTTTAAGACAAAAACCATTAACTTGCTGTGCATTCGAAACATGAGCATTTGATTTTAATAGGAGAGACCAGGTTGAATATTAATCAATACCTCAGCAGAATGCAAGTTAAACTTTTCGATTTTCTTCAGCAAATTGTCAGCCAGATCTGCAGCAGGCTCTGGTGGCAGCTGAAGGGAAACATTGGAGATTGTTTGCAAAAGACAAACTCGATCGCCAGCCCATGTGGAAGAATTACACTCTACACCCTCTTCATCACCTTGTTCATCTGTTCATTCAGAAATAGCCGCATTATCAAAAATACACATCCTCATGAATTGGTTTAGCTAGAGCAGAAGTTAGAATTAAAACCATGCTACCAATAGCAACAAGTAGAGACATAAAACAGTTAGTTGAGATGTCAAATAATGAATTAATTGGCAAACCTTGCAAGTCATTCTTGTCAAGCAACTGCCAATGATGGTGAAGAAATTCCCATTGGACAGACTTTGGAAGATAAACTGAAACCTCTGATAGAAGAAACCAAGCCCCGGCAGGAGCTGTCCATTTATTTATTGGCATTGAACGGCTTAACCAGAGTGATTCAGATTCCTTTATGATACTCTGCAGCGCAATGGAAACTCTTGGTTTTAGTCGCTTCTTCTTGCCCAGACTTCCACATATTTTCTTAACACAAGGAGAAACCTCGCTGTTGCAGAGCTCCCTAAGGAGAACCAAAACTCCTTCTGGAAACAAGGCTTCAATGTCTCTGTCTAGACCTTTTGAGCTAGAGTTCCAGTTGTTAGGGAGGAAAGCACTGTCTGGAGAAAGCGCATTTCCCGCTCGTGATATTCTCTCCAGAACTAGTTCATGAAAGACATTCTCGCATTCTTCTTGGATGCTAGTTTCATTGTCCATGATCATCCGAGGAACAGAATGTAACCATTCAGTCGTCACAATTTCATCTGTACATATCCTGAAGGCCTACAGTGAACAGAAGGAGAGAATGAATTTGCATCAGCAGAGAAAAAAAAATGGAAGTGGAAGAAACATGATAACAACTCATTAGCCTAACCTATATTTAGGGATAAGTTACTCATAAACAATCATAGGACTTAAGAACCAGCCAAATGAAGCAGTTGTTATGTATTCTTCCATTCATTCAAATGACTAAAATGCATATTCATTCACCCGGAACAATTTTGGCTTGCAAATTTGGTCTGCTCAACTTTGAGCTAATAAAAGACAAAGCACACCCGTATATAATCCCATTAACTCTACAGCATAGTATCACCGAGTAAAGGAGAAGGAAGAAACTGAGTCACTGAAAACATACCTCGGAAAGAGCTGAAATTGCAGCCTTTCTTATACTAATGAGCGGATCAGAACAAGAAGTACCCATTGTCTTAAGGATACTAACATCAAAGCAACCACCCAAAAGGGATGTCAATTTTGTAACCAGAAGAAGAGCTGCTCTCCTTGCAGCCGCCTTCTCATCCACACATCTTTTCCTCAAAAGGTCAGTTACTATACGTTTTCCCTCTGAAGTCTCACCATTAAAACCAAGGGTTTGTTTCAAGATCGACCTACTCCTTTCATCACCAGACAAGAACCCCACAACTTGAGCCAAGTTGGACAAAGCTCGAGCTCTAATCAAAGCGTTAGAGTCTGAACACCGCTGCATTAAAGCATCAAGACAACCCAAACCCCACGAATCTTTCAAGCCATTCTCTGAACTAGTAATTCCCAAGGGGTTTCCTAATGAGCTTATCAACAGAGGTATGAGATCAACAGCTAATATCCTAAAATTAGATTTACCTTGACCCATCTTCACAACAAAATCAATGAAGTCTGATTGGTCCTCGACCTCCATTGCCTTTACTATCTCCAGTATCGCCTCCACGGCGAATCCACGCGGCTCCGCCTTCTCAGGTGCCTTATGAATCAGAAACTTAGGCAAATTAGAAACAACTTTTTTCAATTCAGAGTTATCTTTAGCCAAACCCATAATTTTCCTTGACACAAAACCTAGCGCGAAGCTTCTCGCCTGATGTTTCCCCATCAGAAGCAGCGGTGTCAAAGACTTTGAAATCTCAGCGGCGGTGACTGCCATGTCTCCGTGATCGGATTTCAACACTTCGCCGAGAATTCTCCCGCATATTTCCATCAATCGATCAAAACTCACAACACCTGAACATTCCAACGCTAATAAAGGAATCTCGCTCACAGTTTGTACCAAAGATTTCAAGCTATCGGGAAATCTATCCAAGTGAACAAAACCCAGAACCGAGCCCAGCCTCTCGAGCACTCTAAACAACAATTTCGCATCAAATCCACCTTCTTCCGTCTCATCCCCATCCTCATGCCCTAAATTTCTCGCGTTATTCCTCGAACCTCGTCCTCTCTTCTTATTCCCTTTCTCCCTCTGCACATTACTACTCCCTTGACCTCCCGCCGTTCCCGAATGATCCCGGTGTCGGCGTTTGAGGTAACGGCGGATCGAGCCCAGTAGAGAGAGAAACGCAACCGGAGAGAAGAAAGTGAAAACGGGACAGTTCGTCGAAAGAAGCAGACATAGATATGCGTCGGAGGCTAAAATAGCAAGACGGCCAGATTCCACCGGCGAATCCATGGCGGCGGAGAAACAACGGAGAAACAACGGAGCAGTCGAAGAGAGGCTACCGTAGAAACGATTGAGAGTTTCGTCGTCATCTGTATCGAGGAGAGACTTGAGATCCGTAACGAGTTCGTGGTAATCAGATTCTTCTTCCCCTCCTCCTCCTTCGATTCCTGCAATGATTCTAGCAATCAAAAGCTCTTCATCCATGGCGACGACTCTACTGAGAGAGAAATTCGGATTTTTTTTTCAGAAGTTTAGGTAAAATGTTTCAAATTCGACTTCCCGCGATCTGTTCCTTCTTATCAAAATTTCAAAGTGGAACCAGAAAAAAAGTTGAAGAGGCAAATTAAACATTTCGATAAAAAGCTGAGCCCTTTGTGGTAGTTTCCCAAATTTTTCCATAATTTCTCAAATTATGGAGAGTTTGGGAAGAGATTTTAACGATCAGACTTTCACAAACCCATCCCATTATCCGAACTTTCCGTCTCGTTTCTTATCGAGAATATTTTGGGTTTAGTTTTTTAATATCCAAATTACCTGTTTCAGTTCCTTTTCCGCGATTTCTCGTCCTGTTTTCCAAGATGAACATACTTAGTCATTACGCTAATACGTTTCACTCTCTTTCTCATCCTTTCTCTACTACATTTAATTTCCAATTAGATTTTAATCTACACCAAACACAAAATTAGAATATTCGATTAATTTAAGTTAAATTAATTTTAAAGTATATAAAATATTTAGAAACCATAAATATATCAAAAATTTAATATTACTATATAGAATTTTTCACAACATATCATATATTTTATACAAAATTTTAAACAATTGATATTCACTACATGTGATTGTAATTAGTTTGTGACATAATTTGAATATATTTGGTGATACAGATTATGTCAAATGTACGCCAAAAACAAATCAACATTGAAACATATATTCATTTTATCGAGTATATTTCGACCTATCGAATCAGAATTCTCATCTCTAAATTAAACAAAAATAATTTTCATTAGTGCCAAAAACAAAAAGAGAGAATTTCAAAATACCATTTTTATAATACCATTTTTTCAAAAGTACCAGTGCCACTGTTTGCTATCCATTTTCAAAATATCACTATTATAAATGTATATAAAAAATCAAATTTATAAGAGTATAAAACATATTTATAAAAGTTTATAAAATATGTTATAAACTTTATGTTATAAACCTTATAAAACTTTTATAATATTCCTTATAAACGTTATAAAACATGTTTTATACCTTTATAAAATTTATCTCTTGAGAAGATAAAAGCCATGAAGGAGAGGAAGAACATATATAATAAAAACTAAGAAAACTGATTATGTGTTACGGGAAAACTAAATTGGGATAGATCCGATCCAGAAACTCACCGAGAGCTCGAGGAACGGTAAATCAAAGCCCAGGAGAAGATCACTGAAGAAGAAGGATCGACTCTAGAACAGAGATTCAATGGTGGATGATGATGATGATGATGATGATGAATAGAGATTAAGAGATTGAAGAAGAAGATAATATTTGTTTGATTGATTTCTGGAAATATGGCCAAAGGCCTACATATATCGATTGTTGCATCAGACTGGTTTAGAGAGAGTAAACCGATTATTCTAATTGAAATAGCTAAACCAAGATAAACCAAAGCATTAGTGAATAATAGAAATTCCTATAACATTATGTACTTCTGATGAATCGGCAAAAACCCCATCACTGGCCACCGACCGCCAAAAACCCTAGATGTAGGTTTTTAGACCTTAGAGATAGAAAAACGTTTTTTAAATAATCAGCTTTACTAAATTTTATGATGATAAATCTAAAAAGAAAAATCGATTCATGTTTTATTCATTTACCGGAAAAAAATTGTAAATAAATATGTGCTGTTAGTGAGACTCGGTAAATTCAGTCCACTGTAGGTGCTACTTCTTGCTCTTTTGCACTTTGAAGCTAAGTTCAGTCCAAGGAGACTCCAATGGGTCCCTTCGCTCCACTATGATAGCTAAACCAAGTCTCATTCTTACTTATGTAGGTTTTCCGGTAATAGGGAGGTGCTGCCTGTGACTCAGCATGAGAGAAGGGGGCGGAACTGCATGGTTCATTTACATCGAATTAAATAAAAAATTAAATAACATATAGACATCATATAATGTGTAGACGAAACAAGCAAATCTAAAAATTTGGTATGTTCTTTTCTGATTAGCGGGTTTCTTGTGTACTTGAATTCGACTTCGGTTTATTTCCAGAATTTGTAGTCATCATGTGAAAATTCACTAATGGTGATTGGTTCTCTGGTTAATGTCATATGATTAGATTTGTATGGTTCTTGGTGATGTTGTAACATCTTTAATCTGGGCCCATTGGAAATGGTTCAAGCCCGAAGGAAAAATGTCCAAAAAGGTGTAAACCCTAGTAAAGATAATTTGGTCAATCCACCGCAAGACCTAGGGCTTCACTCATCTATTCTATTTAAAGATAAGGGGCGAGAAAGAGAGAGTGCAATCCTCGGCAAAGCCCTGCCCATTTCGTGAGCTACCCGCCGCCGCAGCCACCGTAGATGAGAAGTCGTCGTAGTCACCTGAAAAGAAGGAGAAGGCATATCTGACCAGTTTCTCTGGAGAAGGGAAACGGACTGTCAAATCTGATATGATTAGAGTGAAACTTTCAGGGTAAGTTCCCAACTCTCGGATCTAGCTATAGGCAAAAACGGCTTCCCATTCCTATATGTATTCTGAGAGTTATTACTGTTTCTCTGGGACATATTTGTGCAGAACCGAATCTTTGACAGTCCACTTCGGAAGCGAATTCCCACAGCTCTCGCTCTCTAGTTTCTAGAACAGTTTCTGGATCTCAATTCTGAGGTAAACTCCGTCTGCAGTCTGCTTTCAAAGTAAACGTTGAATTGCTATTTTCTCGAAACCCTAGATTCAAAAGGGAAAACCCTAATGTTCCAAAAAAGGGAAACCGATCTTTCTCAAAGTAGGAAGTTTCTCGAAAAGGAAACTTTCCAAAAATAGGAAACTTTCCAGGAAAGTTTCCTAAAATAGAAATGTTGTTCGAAAACCCTAATCGCTTCGTGTTCTTATGCATATCCGTAGCTGCCTTGTTCTGTGTTCACCAGCTTGGCTTGTTCATCCGAAAGACTAAGGCGAGGGGTGATCTGTGGATTCACAGCACTCGTAAACCTTCATGTATACATTTATATTCTATCTAGGAGTAGAGATGTAATGTTGCTTGTAGTATGCATGTTAGGATGATTGTGGCATGATTGGTGTGAACGATGAATAATGACAATAATTATGATATGAGATGTGATGTTCTGTCATGGGTCATGGGACCGTGTCAGATGTTTGTCGGTCCGTGACGGTTGAGAGTACCGTACGTCCTGTAGTATATATTGTAAATACTATTGTGCAGCAGTGGGCACGCTATATAATACTATTGTGCAGTAGTGGGCACGTATATATACTATTGTGCAACAGTGGACACATATGTGGGCTGAAGGCCATGAGATTGTGGGCCGAGGGGCTGTGTGATAAATGGCAGGTAGCCATGTGTGTTGTGGCGGATGATTGGCCACGTGTGATTGTAGGAATCGATATGCCTTTGACTGTAAATGTCTATTGCATATCTATTTCTAGATCTGGTACAGATGTATACCGGTTCGTTTGTGTGTTCTGTGAATCATGTGGGCAGACATGAGTTTTTCTCACTGAGTAACTTGTTATTCACCTCTTTTTTTCCTTCCTCATGTGATGAGACGGATTAGGAGCGGGCCGGTGGGGTGCTTATTTGGGAAATGCCACGTTGCTTTTATTTATTTAAAGTCTCGGTATTTTAATATTGATTTCGAATTAAGTTGGATTTCGGTTTACTTTTGCAAGACTATTCGTATTCCAGTTTATCTTTTATAAGGCATTTCAGATTTTTACTCGCATTTATTACTTATCTAAGGATAAACCGCACCGGATTAGATAATCCGAGAACGGGGTGTTACAAATGTGATTCGTCGACATATATGGATATAAAAGAGTTATTAAGTAAATATAGATTGGAAAATAGGTGTAGAAGAATGTACAACCAATATTCGCTGGTACGTATTGTGTCTCAAGTAATAGAAAACGTAACGTGGTCGACTTTACGTTGTTTCAACTCTTTTGCTTCTTCCGTCTCTTCTCATTTATTTGTCAAATTTCATCAATTTTCTCGTGATCTCTAGTTTTTTTCTTTTTCTTCTTTACATAAAGCTTTGTACATTATGTTAAGGAAAAATTGTTTAAAAATTAATGTACCCGACAATTGTGGCCGTAAAAATATTCTTTACGCTCTTACTAAAAGTATAGATACCGTATTATTTAATTTTTAATTTGAAAAAGTATTTTATTAACTCAAAATCAATGACGTTGAAATATAAAATTGTTCGGATTAGAGGTCGAATTATTATCCGGGATCCGAGATTCGATTCGGGATCCGCTCCGAAAATTAGGATATTCGGAGCGTCCGGATCCGAATAAGGATAGTAAAATCTCGGATCCGTGAAAAATGGATCCGAATAGTAAAATTTCAAGGTCTGGATATCCAGATCCGGATCCGAACGCATTAAATATATTAAAAACATATATTTTTTACATATATTAAGTTATTTATATATATAAATATATATAAATTAATTTTAGTAATATATCATATTTACTTTGAAAAATATTATTCAAAATTTTTAATTTATAATTTTTTTTATAAGTTTTAAGTATTTTTAATTTAGTTATTTTAATTATTTTATTATTATTTTTGAATCCAGATCCGGATATCTGCGGATATCCTGAATTTTTGTTGGATGACCGAAATCCGGATATTCGGAAGCCACGGATCCGGTTATTGCATGTTTATTTTTCGTTTAAAACACATAAAAATCTAATTGGAAAAAAACATTAGCTTATATCGCTTCGCTCCGCTCCACAATTTTCATCTCATTGCTTATTAGTTCCAAACATTATCTAATTAAAATGCCAAAGCATAGTTCTTATTGTAATCGAAGAATTTAGTTTGGATTTGAGTTGGTTTCATGTTAGGTTCAAGTTTTTCATTATTTTTAAGGGATTTGTAAACTGTTTTACACAAAGAAACGAATCTTCTGTTATCTCTCTTTATATGTATTCTACATTATATCGGTTGTAAGATATAATAATAATTAATTATTACTGACACAAAATCTATCAAATATCGTATAGGTTATTGCTAGGGATAAACGTGATATGGGTAAAAACATATTAGCAAATTTATTAGCAAAAGTTGCATAGTGTCTATAATAATGATATTGTTATGCGTCTAAATGTCTCTAGAATCTTTGCTATGACTCCAATTTCCCTATTTTTAATTAGGTTTTTTTTAAACTAATTGATTCCGCTTTGGTAGACAAAATCATCAAATTGTTAACATAAATATAGTTTGCAACATATATTTTTTTTATATGGATGTCGCGGTCATATAGTCTCTTTTTAGTGTGGCCAAACATACATCTTTTAGTTAGGATTTACCGCCGTGATACTCTAGGTCATGTTGCCAAAATTCTTGTTTTTATTGTTGTAAAATTACCAATTTCAATGTATTTTCGCACGGTTGCAAAGCTTATATAATTTAGCTGAAATATATTTAAACTTATATAATTAGCTTAAATTAAAAATGTTGTATCCTCGAGAGTTTTGCCAAATTTTCATTTCTTATAACTTACAGCCTTTTAAACTGTCTAAAATATGATTAAATTACATTCTGTATCTTATCCTATAAATAGTACTCCATGTTAAGTTGACAATCGACCTCATTTCTTATAATTCCTCCAAAATAATCTATATACCAAACATATATCTGAATTGTCTAATATCTTGGTAGTGTCCTTAAATTTGTACTTTTCCCCATTTAATTTTAATATTCAAGGTGGGTTGGCCTGTGTTTTTAGGCATAGGAGAGAGAACAAAAAAATTAAAAGAAGGGTGGTTTTTTGTGAAGCTGGGCAGAACTAGAGACCCATTTTGTAAATATGAAAAGATTAATAAATAGAAAAACATATAGCTTTGACAACTCCTCCTAAACTTGTTTATACTTTCAAATTCGAATCCCTCTCATCAAAACGCTTTAGGCTCAAGCAAAAGCTTTTTTGATTCAAAAGTAGGTAACCCCACAAAATTTTTATAGAACATATATATTTCTCTTATTTTAAATATATATAAATTAGGTCCTCGAAAATACTTGTGCAAACCGACTTATCTGCCCGTGTTATATAAAGTATATAAAACTATGGTCATTGTTTTTTATGAGTAGATAGAATCTTTTGGAATAAACTTAGATAGAATCTTTAGTTCCCATCAATATTACTATATTATATACACAATTTCCAATTCGAAAATAATAGATATAGAAGAGTTGAAAAGTTGTGGCAATCATGACTCGAAGAAAACTCATTTAGTTGAATAATTTCCAATTTGATTACTAACATGTATTGGTACTACTTTAACCCAACCAATAATCAAGTATAGTGATACTATAAAGTGTTCGAAATCCATAAGTGCTCTCGCAGCGCATATTATTTCACCTTCTTACATACAACAAACCTTAAACTACCAATCTTATGTGTGATGGTCAAAATGTGATTTGAGAATAGCGGAGATACTATTTTATTTGGTAAAGTTGGAGATACTATTTTCCAAATAAATAATTTATAACCTAATATGGATATGTCGCCACGTCAAGGTAAAATTATCTATTTGTGCTTAGTAAAAAAAAGTTACAGCTTATAAACATTGGTTCGATCTTGATTTAATCGTCTCAGCTAGAATTGGTTCGATCGTCTCGACTAGTCGGTTCTTTGTTTTTTCAGATTAAAATCTCCTGCCATTTCATTACTTTAGCCGCCGAACTTGATTTGAATTTCTTTAAATTTTACTACTATTTTTTTCGGGTCTTGAGTCTTTCGAAGATTTATCTCCGGTCAATCGCAATTATTCTTTTTAATATCTTTTTTTAGATTTTTAATCGACTTTCGACTATATCATAGTCTTACTGTTGTTCTTAAATTTATATTTTCATCATCTTCTAACACTTTCATATGCAATTTAATAACAAATCTTTTATAAAAAAAACAGTTTATAAACACTTGATCACTATTTTATTTGACTCCAAAGTTAGCAAAAAACTTGTTTTTTTCCTAATAAAAGAGCATCTACTGATCATTACCTTTTGTGGTGCATGCATGTCAATGTGTTTTTAATATATACTCCGTATATGATCCCAATACGTATGAATTTTCACATTTTCTTTATTAGAAAAATCTTAGATTTATTAGAAAAATCTTAGATTGTACTACATCTTTTAAATCTTAGATTTTTTTTTATAAAGAAAATGATTAGATGGTTAAATTTCTTATATTTTAAACTAATCAAGATACATGTCTACATGGTCGATGATTCGGCCGCTGGGAGTAAACCAAGTTAGGTTTATCGTCGTACGTGGCGAGGTACTCGTTCTTACGACCACCTTTTGTATATTGTTTTTTTTTTTGTCACGAGAACATGTCTAGGATGACATTCGGAAGGACAAAAAATAAGTTATTTTTTTGAAAACTTTATGATGCTCAAATCAAATTAACATGACTGGTTGGAGTAAGATTTTACAGAAAATAAGTGGTGGTTATGGACCCTGGTCTACTGTCCAATCCGATATTTGGTGAGTTGAAACTCTTCTAGTAGCATATACAGTCCATGAAAAAATGTTTCACGCCGATCCCTCTACCTTGTTTTTTTCCCTTTCTGAAATAGTGTGAGGAAACACTAAAACTATATATCATGATCCATCTAATAATAATTAGATTTGTAATTTTCATATTAAGATATTTATTTTACGTGAAACCTAATAGTTTTTTATTTTATTTTCTTCAATTATCTTAAAATTATTAAAATTTTTGTATATAAATTAAAAATAGTCATTTGTAACTTAAAAATATGAGTCTAATTCTAAGAATATAATTAAATACTATATGATTTACAAATTGTCAAATAGTGTAAACTCATGAGTTTTGACAGGAAAGTTGCTGATTTGATTAGAGTAAGTTGTATGATGAATCCGGATACCGTTTAGGTATTTTGGATCTATCAAACAAATTTAAAGCTAAGACAAAGAAGCCGGAAAGTAAAGAAGTTAAGAATTTGTGTCTCTTGTATTAATGATTCTTTTTTTTGATGAAGTTTTATGCATATTTATACAACATGGTAGTCGGTTTCGAAATCCTAATAAAAATAGAAAATTCTCTTATTTTTTAGCCAAATTTCCTTTTTTGATCGTCATCTTTTTTTTTCGGAGTCTTCAAATCAACAGTACCGTGGACTTGAGCCGATTTCAATCTCATTGGACCAAACTCGCGGGTTAGGCCAAACTCGCGAGTCTACTCATCATCATGGGCCGAGATCAAATAAAAAGGACTTCTCAATTCCTTCTGGCCCAATTCATCTGTCTACTTGGGTCGAACTTCAACATTCTTTCGGGTCGGTTCGGATTCAGATTGGGTTTTTAAGGCGGATGCTCAACCCGGCTCCATCATTGTATATAACGAAAGAATAGTTTTAGATAATCGTACCGAATTATCCAAAAAGATGATCAAAATAGAGAGAACAAAGCTTATTTTTGAAAGAAAAAGCAGATAAAAACCTTGGGTTAGATCATGTTCTATAAGATTTAGCAAAACTACATATCCTGATCCATCTAATAATGATTATATTTGTAATTTTACATTATGATATTTATTATTATTAAATTTATAGTATATAAATTATTATAACTTAAAAATACGAGTGTAAGAATATAATTAAATACTATATGATTTACAAATTGTCAAATAGTGTAAACTTTTGAGTTTTGACAGGAAAGTTGTGAATGTGATTTGCCGATTTGATTAAAGCAAGTTGAATACAATGAACGAAGAGTGTTAGATAATCGTACCGAATTATCCAAAAAGATGATCAAAATAGAGAACAAAGCTTATTTCTGAAAGAAAAAGCGTATAAAAACCTCGGGTTAGATCACACACTTTATAAAACTTTGGGCACATTGAAGATTTTTAGAAATTACGGGTTCTCATTTTTAATGTTTCGAAATTTTAATAATTTGTTTTGTTTTAAGACTTTTTGTCAAATCTCTTCGTTTTTCTCTGCTTAACATCGCTTATGGGATAGGCGAAGAAAATTTTGAACAGATTCGCCTCTCGTCTCGCTCGTTGTCTTCTTCTTCTTCTTCTCTCTCTCCATAGCCAAAGGATACGGGTTGATTAGGGTTTTTCTTCCTACAGATCCGATTGTTTCCCGAGAAAATTCCAGATCACAGATCTCCACCGTCGTTTATCTCCGTCTCCTTTTGGTAATCATTTCTCGTTTTTTTTCTTCCTTTGGTACTGTAGATTCATCGATCTTCGCTCCACTTCTCTGATGCAAGTTTTTGTGTTAGAAATTTCAGATTCGGAGAAAGTGAAACAAGTTTGCAGTCGTAATCGCCGCTTTCATTTCCTGCCGTTGAATCCTAATTCTCTCCTCATATGTGAGTTTCCTTCGATTACATCTCTTAATCTGGAATCGGCATTTAATTTCTGTTTCTTTTTCCTAAGATGGAAACCTGTTTGGTAATATTATTTGACTTTTTCTGGTTTTTGTTTTGGATTGAAGAGTTGTTGTTCTACAGATCTTCGAAGTTGGCTCCTCAAAGAAGATCACAGCGCCTCATGGGCGGCCAAATGCAGCAGACTAATGCTGCGGCTGCGACGGCGCTGTATGATGGTGCTCTGCATAATGCAGGATCCACTAATGAGGCAGGTGATGCCGTCATGGCACGGTGGCTCCAGTCTGCTGGTTTGCAGCATCTGGCTTCTCCCGTTGCTTCCACAGGCATTGATCAGCGTCATCTCCCAAACCTTCTCATGCAGGTACTAACATACCCTAACTTGCATGCTTTTGTTTGTCTGTTGTCCAAGTTTGATAGGGTTCGTTAAGTATGCCCAATTTTTTAGTTATTAGCATGTGCAGTGTGCAATATTTATCATTCTTAGACAGTCAAGTTTTGGGTAGCCTATAGATGTGTGGAAGTAGCATTGTTTCCATGTCATGGATATATAAAATTTTCTGCAGCAAGTCAATTGGGTTTTCTGTACATGTGATCAGTTAGTTGGTAATTTTTCTCTTTTTATTGGACAACTTCTTTGCTGTATGTGGTACCTTCTGGTGTTTGACGTGTATATGATGTCTGTGGTATTGCTTAGGGTTATGGAGCACAAACTGCTGAAGAGAAGCAAAGACTTTTCAAATTAATGAGAAATCTTAATTTTAATGGGGAATCAGCTTCTGAGCCATATACACCCACTGGTCAATCATCAGCAGCTATCCCCTCTTCAGATGGATTTTATTCACCCGAGTTCAGAGGTGACTTTGGAGCTGGGTTATTAGATCTTCACGCAATGGATGACACAGAGCTGCTATCCGAGGTATGTTTGCAGTGGGAAATTATATCAAACAAGTTTCCTATTTTTGCCCGTATTTGATCACATACGGTAGGATCAGGAATATCTTTGAGCTCTATCTTGGTTATTAATACTGTTTTTTTCAACATCCCATAACAATCTTTTGTTGACTCCCACCTACTGCATTCTTCAGCCCCTGTATAAGCATCTTTTGGACATCTAAATTTAGACGGATTTTGATTTTGAGACCTGAATAACTGCTGTTAGTCAAGATAATCATTACTGTTGTGAAA
The DNA here is from genome assembly GCA_900406555.1 of Pseudoturritis turrita. Lineage (NCBI taxonomy): Eukaryota > Viridiplantae > Streptophyta > Magnoliopsida > Brassicales > Brassicaceae > Pseudoturritis > Pseudoturritis turrita. The sequence continues at coordinate 60,320 of OVBL01000143.1, read as the reverse complement.
TGTACCATATAGATCTTGCAAGTCCTTAACTTCTATTGCAATTAAAAGGAGTTGAGAATGTGCTACTTTGGGATGTGGTCTATTGAAAAGGTTTTTTTTTTGGGGTGAAATGTTGCTTACATTTGCTGCTTAATGATCATTATTTCATTTGTAATAGTTATCAGCTCATTGCTTGTGAAGCTCAAAATTCATTCATTGTGCAGCATGTGATTTCTGAACCCTTTGAGCCATCACCTTTCATGCCTAGTGTCAATCAAGCTTTTGAAGAAGACTTTAATGTGCCAGCTAACCGGCAACAGCGACAAGAGCAGGATGCTGAACCTTCGAGCTCATTTCCCAGGAGTGAAAAAGAAAGTAGTGGAAGAGAGAACAGCGTAGCCAAAATTAAAGTAGTGGTATGACATTTGTTTCGATCTGTTACCTGGTTTTCTATTGCTTGGTTGAAATTTCGAGCAATGGTCATTATCGTTGGGGAACTATACATTTATATATATTTATTTCAGGTAAGGAAGCGACCCTTAAATAAAAAGGAAACTGCTAGAAAGGAGGACGATATCGTGACCGTATCTGATAATTCTTTGACTGTTCATGAGACCAAGTTGAAGGTTCGTGTGTGTGCTTCATTAAAGATAACGATGACATCCATGATTCAGTTCAACGAGATTAAAGGTCACAGACCCTCTTCATTTTATATTTCTTTTTCTGATATTGAATGAAACTTAATCTTTGTTGGTGCAGGTGGATTTGACTGCTTATGAGGAAAAACATGAATTTTGCTTCGATGCTGTTTTGGGTGAGCATGTTTCAAATGACGAGGTAATTTAATAGCCGTAAGGAATTGAAGTCTATTGACAATCCTAAGAGGGAGTGCTTTATTGTACATCACGATGCGAGATAAGATAGATTAGTTTTATATTAAACCAACCTTGTGAACTTTAGTGCAATTGCCCTTATCATCCACTTTTTCCTAGTTTGAGTTCCATTTTAGAGGAGCTGTACTCTCCGTTTCTGAAGTTGTTTGCTGTTCCTTTGATCAGGTGTATCGGGTCACTATAGAGCCAATTATTCCCACCATCTTCCAGAGAACCAAAGCCACCTGTTTCGCGTATGGTCAAACAGGTACATAATGGTACTTTTGTTCATGGGAATTATTTGTAAGGCCAATCTGATTGTAATAGGTCTATTATCCCTAATGCGTTCTACATTATCTTCATGCTTCTTTTCGACCCTGATAATGTTTTGCTTTAATTAGGTAGCGGTAAGACATTCACAATGAAACCACTGCCTATACGGGCTGTTCAAGATCTTATGAGGATGTTGAATCAACCAGTATATCGTGATCAGAGGCTTAAGTTGTGGCTCAGTTATTTCGAGATATATGGTGGAAAGCTGTATGATCTTCTCTCCGAGAGAAAGTTAGTGTTTCTTTTTCTGTTCTCATATCTTTTTAAATGTCACGTTTGTTGTTCTGTGCTATTTCTTTTTGCTTTTGAAAAAGTGCCACTGGATAACACCTTGGTCAGACACATTCCAACTTCTTGTCTTCATTTGTATGCCATTGGACACTGTAGTATATACACTTATACTTCTATTTCAGTCTCCATACTTTTCATTACTGTTTGCTTGTATTACAAATGTACGTGTACAGTTGGCTGACTAATCAGTTGTTGCCGAGTAGGAAACTTTGTATGCGAGAAGATGGTAGACAACAAGTTTGCATTGTCGGCCTGCAAGAGTATGAAGTTTCGGATGTTCAAATTGTAAAGGATTTTATCGATAAAGGCAATGCTTCAAGGAGCACAGGATCAACTGGCGCCAATGAGGAATCTTCTAGATCACATGCTATTTTGCAGCTTGTTGTCAAGAAGCATGTGGAGGTAAAAGAAACTAGACGAAATAATAATGATAGTAATGAATCACGAGGGAAAGTTGTTGGGAAGATTTCTTTCATCGATCTTGCTGGCAGTGAAAGAGGTGCAGACACCACAGATAACGACCGCCAGACAAGGTACGATCATATTTGTCCTCTGTTAGGATAGTTGGAGTATTGACCTCCCCATCTATGTATAATTTATGTTTTAATATGATCTGTTTGGCCTCGTGGATAAAGCTGTGCTAAAAAAATATCAAGATGCTAGAATTCTACCTTTTTTTTTTCCGAACTTCTACTCTTGATCTAAAGTGTTTTGTCTTTTTGGCGATTGTTTTTTGTAGGATTGAAGGTGCAGAAATCAACAAGAGTCTTTTAGCTCTCAAAGAATGTATCCGTGCACTGGACAATGACCAGCTACATATTCCATTCCGTGGAAGCAAACTAACGGAAGTGCTCCGCGACTCATTTGTTGGAAACTCAAGAACTGTGATGATCTCATGCATCTCACCAAACGAAGGATCATGTGAACATACCCTCAATACATTAAGATACGCCGACCGGTATGTTTTGATGAGCTAAAAACCTTTCTAAAATAACTCTCGATTTCATCTCTTTAACTCATGTCGGTAATATACTAATTTAAACAGGGTTAAAAGTCTATCCAAAAGCGGAAACAACAAGAAGGATCAAACTTTTAATCCGTTGCCTCCAGCTAATAAGGATGTTTCTTTGGCTTCTTCTCAACTGGCTTCAAATGATGTAGAAGATGTCTTTGAGCCTCCACAAGAAGTGAACGTACAAGAAACAGGGAGGAGGGTAGAGAGAGACAACTACTCTACTTCGGGTATTGAATTCAAGCAGCCTACACATTACCCATCTTCATATCCGGTCAACTTTAGAGAGGAAAGTGGAATACCATCGATATCAATGGACAAAGGAAGATCGGATACGAGCAATTCTTTTGGCGGCTCCACTAGTCAAAGGATTCACTCATCTTCTTATTCTCAAGACACTTCAGATCAAGAAGAAAAAGTGAAGAAGGTATCGCCGCCTCGTAGGAAAGTTTCCCGGGAGGAAAAACCAGAAAGACCTCAAAATTGGTCAAAACGAGATGTCACCAGTGCGACTGATAACCCTGTCACGACAAACTCTAGACAGCATAATATTATCACAAATCAGAACACAAGCGATGCTGCTTCAAGGCAGTATGAAACAACGGAGCCTTCTCTCGATGACAATATAGATGCATTGCTTGAGGTAACCCATCTGTTTCTAAAACATGCCAGTTTGTGAATTTTACAAACTTTTGTTCATGAACAATCTTTAGAAACGTGTACTGCGGTTTAATATCTGGCAGGAGGAAGAGGCCTTAATTACAGCGCACAGAAAAGAGATCGAGGATACAATGGAGATTGTTCGTGAGGTAAAAACTCATTGACCTGCTTGTTATTATTGGCTTTATGTCTTGTGGTTGTTTTAACATTAGTTTGGTGTTTTACCAGGAAATGAAATTACTAGCGGAGGTGGATCGGCCAGGGAGCATGATTGACAATTATGTTACACAACTGAGCTTTGTCTTGTCCCGTAAAGCAGCTGGGCTCGTTAGCCTTCAAGCTCGTCTTGCTCGGTTCCAACACCGTCTGAAAGAACAAGAGATACTTAGCCGGAAGAGAGTTCCGCGCTAGAGAAAAGGGAGTGAAGTTAGTTTGGGTTCGGAATCAGGTGATCTTTTCTAAATACACACAAATCTTCCTTCCTCTCTCGTGTTTTTTTCTTTTACATTTTGTGAGGTGGGGGGTTTTTAATTTGTCGATTTTTACATTTGGGGGGTTTTGATTTTCTGTGGTCCTTGTCAACATTTGTATTCAATGTCTTCTACAAACTTATTGATAATGGAAATGTGAATTGAAGTTCTTTATACTGCCATAATTCGTAACACATTCGTCTACTTATGTATATGTATTGGAAAATTGTGCGGATTATTTGTATATTGAAAACATTTGCTTTGACGAGTGGATTGTGAATTGTGATGCATAGGACGTTCAATTTTCGGCAAAAAAAATAAACACCACCAAAGGTATACAACCAAAGTTGCTGATTATATTTTAGGCTTGTTTGCTCGATTTCGGCATGGATAAAAGCTCATTCTCGCTATTCGTATATGTATGGCCTCGATCCATTTAGGGCAAGCCCGCATTATGGGAGATCACGATAATTAATTCAACCTAGTTGTAAAAAATTGCTGGTAGATAATCCTTGCATCAACACAAACTAATTCGGACTACACACGTTTTTTTTCCCAACTTGTGGTTTAGCGATCTGACTGGCGAAAAAAAAGTGGACCAGTTCAGAACAAAAACAACTTCAAGGCATTCATATATCTTCTGTTAGACTAACCAACGGCTTAAAAGAGGTTCCACATGCTTCATCTACAATTTAATACTACTAAACAAAATACAAGAAAGGAAAGAGCTTAAAAACTTTAGGCTTGGCACAGTGTTTACCTCTTGCCTTTGTAGTTGTTTGAGTACTTCACTGCCTAAAAGGAGTAGAATTTAAAAGTTTCAACAAATCAACACAAAATATCATTCCCAAAACCAGTAAAGAAATTCGTTTTCAGTCAGCTCGTAGTCTCAGAATCTCCTTGGCTGTTCTTAGCCGGAAGTATGGCATGTGATCCTGCACCAAAGTCATACAAAACACATCAGTCCTAACACGCTAAGGATATTAACTGCATAAGAGATATACTAATTTCATATTGATTCCAAATTTACACACTCAACTATAATTTCTTGAGGCATTTAGGGATCTGGATTCTGATAGCTTACCTGGCTGAAACATAGCCCCATGCCTCTACTGAAAAAGTCGATGTATTTAAGCATAAACATTCCACAGTCATACCTGGGAATATAAAAATTGCAACAAAGATAGAGTTAGCTGAGAGGTAAAACAGATAGCCAAGAGCGTAAGCACGTGAGCTTTTGATAGATCCCGCCATCCACATTTTGTTTAGTTGGTAGGACTTTTGGCTGTTGTTAGTTCCGCTTTTAGTTATTAAATTCCCAGAAGATGCTACTATTAGAATATGCTTCTCATTCGACGTCACACAATCTTGACTGAAGAAAATGATATTTTGGCAACAGCCCAGCAGGAAACTATTAAAATCATTAGTTCTCCAGTATACAGTTAAGTTTGTTGCTTCCCTAACCAAAATTCATATCAAGTAATTTTGTCTTTATCAATCTCAAACCATATCTACCCGTTAACTAAAAAAACCCATATTCCACATGAGTAAACAGTTGGCTGATTCTATAGAGAGTGTTTTCTAACAATATAGTTCTATCGCATAATAATAAACATAGCAAGCTTAAGAATAGTTGCTACCCATTCTGTTGTTGGGGAAGGTCTTCAACACATTCCATGTCCCACGAACTAACATCAATGTTTTTTCCACTTTTTTCTTTCACTTCATCGCCCAAGTATTTTGCCTGAAGTACATATCAGTTCAAACATTAGCTATTATAACGACTAGTAGGCATGGTTAAAATATTTTCAGAGCAGTGTCCGATTTAAAAAGCAATAACAGCTTCTGGAATCTCCAAAATGTCCATCGACAAATTTTAGAATCAAGAAATAATAACAAAGATAAACTAACATCTACTATGACAGATATTCACTTCAGAACCATCCATTTATATAGGTGAACTGAGAAATAGTTTTCCAGATTTTTGCCTGACAGCTTTATTTTTATGGATGAGTATGATAGCTGAACTATATTCAGAATGATAAAGCGTAGTACGTTCACAAGGTCCAAAGCATCTGTGATCTTTTTAATGACTCCAATATGTCACAATTAAGAGACTAAATAAAGAGAATGAGAGTTGGAAGTTAAATTATACCAGAGCATTCAAAATCACAGGATCAACTCCATTTAGTGAATCGAGATACAGGAACTTGCGATCCCTGTTGTTAATAACTGCCAAGGTCCAATGTATACCCCTGTGGACTGGAACAAATATCTGCAGAGGGAAACAACTGGTTTAAACATAAATACATTGGACTACATTTGTAAAATCAATAAAGAGAATCTAAAAATTCAGGTTCTAAACTTACCATGTCACAGTCAATAAGAGCATACCCCAACTTTCTCTGCGTAGTCCATCTCCTGACAGCTTTGTAATTATAACCGGAGTCACTTACCAGCTGAAAAAAGGATTAGAGAAAAAAAAACATAAGTCTACAAGGATTCTTCAGCGTATAAAAGGCTACAGCTTGTCTTGGGTACTGACTGCCATTCATGGGATAGAGAAGCCAGAGGCAACCGAGTATCATAAGGGAGAAACTAATTTACAAATATATTTGATGATCTTAGCAAAAAATTCTCTAAAATATAGGGTTTATCATAATTATGGAAGCAAGTAGCAGCTAAACAAAAGAACTGACACAAGGCAAAAAGATCAATATTTTTCTTAAAAATCATGTGAGCACAGAAAATGAAACAAACCTTTTTGTAGAAAAAGGTATTGAAGAAATGACACTTCAAATACTTTTTGGGCTCTCTAGTTTCTCTTTCCTTGAGTAGTTCAAGATAGACATTGATAACCTACGAAATAGAACAGACCACAGCAAACGAAAAGCTGTGATTTAAAGCTCTTAATTGTGCAGAATATTATGAAGAACAAGGAGTACCTCGTCGTTTAGCCATGAAGATGGTGCAAGGCATTGTAGAACTTCTCCAGTAATATCAATGTTTGAATTTTCATGAGTAGCCAAGACCTTCCTCCTGAAAAGAGGGACAGGTTTGGTTAAGATTCAAAAATCACCAAACATGGTACAACCTCTTACAAAACCATACCTATTTCTCCCCGAAAAGGCACGGTAGACGTCAGCTTCTTCCTCCTCTGTGAGAGGTATAAAAGGTTCATGAGGAACCTTCATTGAACAATAACACAACAAAAACATAAGTAATCTTCTTAATAAGGTGCTCCAATGACAGAATCACACTAAGGATCTCAAAGGCTAAGATTTCCATATACTCATAAGTAGAAGAATCCGACTGTGTGGCTATAAGCAAGAATTGCAGCTTAATGACCAATGAGGCGAACAAGCATTGTATCGATCCTTCTCAAAGCAAGAAGCAAGTACACTATTTTCAGTCTAACTACACAACTATAGGCAATAACATAATATGCATTGTCTAGAATCAATCCAAATAAAGCAGCGGCATTAATATCATCTAATTCGAGAAAGAAGAGTATAAACCGAATCACCTGTTTAGGCTTTTCCACAGGCTTTGGGCGAGACTGGCGTAGCTTCGACATCCGCTTCTCATTTAACACAATCTCAAAACCTAAAGCTTCTATTCTAGAATTCCGCCTCTCCGCACTTTGCAAAAGCTTTTTATAAGCTTCGAGGCTCGAAGCATCATTCTCTTCTCTATCTAAAGACAATGAATCCAGCATCACACCAGTATCATCAACTCTCAAATTGTTTCCATTTTCAACATCCGTAACACCGAAAGAAGAAGAACAAGGCTGAAGATTCTTCTCCTCTACCAAATTTTCCTCATCACATTCAACAACTTCAACTACTTCAACGCTCGAATCTTCAGAAATTGCTTCCTTTTCAGGCTCATCTCCCAAATCAATAAAATCTTTATCCTTTTTAACATATCTCAAAGCCTCCAAAGCTGTTCTCTTGGCGATATCATAATTCCGAACGAAAAAATTGCCCTTTTCGCAGTAATCGTTAGGTTTTGTCTTCCTTTCTGGGACCGAAGAACGAGCAAACGATCCGAATCTAAGTAATCCTCTGCTAGGAGCATGAATTTCGCGTCTAAGGGGAGCTTTAGCATCAGGGTACCTTGAAATCCTCGAGATTGTTGGGTTTGAAGACGAAGCTGGTTTACCAGAATCTTCAGACATAGCGACAGAGAATCTGCGTTTCTTCGAAGCTTGGATATACGGTGAATGTCGGAGCGGGTTTGTTGACTGATGATGATTGAAGTTGAAAGATTCTTCGCTGCGTTTGCGATTGATCGCTACGGCACCCATTAGGGGTAAGAATTTTGGGGATCAAAGACTAAACCTTAGAAACCCTAGAGATTTGGAAAATCAACGAAAGGAGAATCATAAGAGAGGGGACATAGAAACAGAAACATGAAATTAGGGTTCTGCACAAAAAACTCGAGGGTAAAGAGATGAATGATTTTTTTTTTAATTTTGGTGTCTTCAAAATTTATTTTTAATTCTACCTCGAAGATTCTTCTTACATGTAACACGAGTTGAAGACTAATGATGATTTTTTTTTTTCTAAATATAATTTGTAATATGTGAAACTAATATTATAATTTAGAGTCATTTATATGTGAAACTAATATTATAATTTAGAGTCATTATATAATTGGGTCCGAGATTTTTAGTTTGGTTTCTCGTTCTGTTTAGGCTATATTGAGGCTTTTTGAAGGGTTCTGTTTTAACCGACTTCACTGTTTCCAAAAAATTATGGGAAGAACGTGTTGTTCAGTCTTGTCGGTTAAAAAAATTTATGTGTCTTATTTCGAGAGGTAGTAATTATCCGTTATATGAGAAATCTGACGCCGTTTAGGTAGCCACTTTTGGCCTCTTTATTTTGTCTATTTTAGAGGATTTCTGGGAGTTGGGATTTTGTGTATGTGTGGTCTTTGGCTTGATTTCGATCCTTTTTACGGTCTTCGGTTTTAGTTTTATGTTTTGTTTTAGTCCGGTCTTTAGGTGTTGTGATGTATTTGTTGCTTTGCTAGATTCTTTTTTTAGGGTTATGTTTCCGGGAATAATATCGATATTCGCCGGCTTTGTATTTCATCTAAGATTCTAATAAATTCAAAATATCAGATGGATAAAAAACCTTGAAAATAATTCTACTCCTGATTTTTTTGTTTATTTCCATTCTTTTCCCAACTTAAACTTGGGTGTTTCTTTGACTTCCTACATCAAATCTCTAAATCATGAATTAACAAAATGTTGGTGTAAAAATCCTGGTCCGATAAATAAAAGAACCGGACCCGAGTATAAACGTTATAATTCATGTTATTGTCAAAGTCCAAGAACCATTTAAAAAAAAATTCTGGGATTCTTGATTATTCAGAATTGAATGGAATCGTAGGTACTAGTCATTATAATTTAATATATTATGTTATTTTTCATGAGAACTGGAATTTATTAGCAAAAAGATGAAGAAATCGATTTTTCATTCCATTCCAATCGATTCAAGAGCAAAAAAAAGAATTCATGCCGATTCGATTAATGATAAAGAAAGAGAATTCTTGGTTCAAATCTCCACTTTAAGGACGGAAAAAGGAACAAAGAATAATTAAAGAGAAACGGCTAATCACAATAATTAAATAGAAAAATTGAAGGGATTAATAACGAATCAAACCAATTAATTACGGAGTGGATGAGGATTTCGAAGGATAAAAGGGAGGAGGAGGAACAAAAGAAGGACAAATCCAAATAGACCAACACTTAGCACTAGAACTCTGATTCATTTGTTCCGAACTCACTTATTGTACTTTTATATTCATTACCCTTCACTTCGGACTCAGGTCCATTGATCCGAATATACTTTCTTATTTATTATCATTTGCTCTAATACTCAATTTCTTGTTATTAAAAAATAAACTAATTCCCTAGACCAAATTCATTTCTAAATATTGATTGTTGGAACTTTTGTACCAACACAAAAAAAAAAAAAAACAATTAGAATTTATAGTTTTGTGTTAATATGTCGTCGTTGTGTCACTATTTGAATTCAACTCGCTATTACGTGTAGTTGACCAAAAAAAATCTCTAATTTAATTATGCATGGATGTTCGGGTACTCGTTCGGATTCGGATCGGGTCTTTTGGATTTTCAGATTTTCGGGTTTAGGCTTAGAAGTCCCATATTAGAAATTTTCGGATCGGGTTCTGTTCGGATCGGATTTTATCCGATACCCAAAATTACAAAAAAATCCGGAAAATTACCCAAAAATATCCGAAAATACTCGAAAATATCCGAATTACTCGAAAACCCCGGTAAAAACCTATCCAAACTACCCATAAGTATCCGAAAGTACTCAAAAGTATCCGAATTAATCGAAAAACCCGGTATAAAACTACCAAAACTCTCCGAAAGTACCCAAATCACCCGAAGTTAGATAAAAATGGATTAATGGATTTAGTTAACTTCGGATTTTTCGGGTACTAGTTCGGATTTCGATTCGGATCGGGTATTACCCGATACCCGAAATACCTAGTCCTTAATTAATCCCCATTCATGTATTTCTCTAGAACCTAATCCGATCGGGATCGAGTTTTTTGGATCGGGTTCGGGTTCGAATTTCGGGTTCGGATTTTTGCCATGTCTAAATCTAATTGTCGAACGCGAGCTATTAATCTATTTTTTTTTCTTTCATAACGAGCTGTTAATCTCATTATCCAACTAAAAAACTAATGACTTGGATTTAAAATTGATTTTTTTTGAAATTTTTTTGTCCAAATGTTAAATACTTGCAAAAGAAAAAGTGGATGATCACGAGTCCATTTAATTTTGTGGACCACTTCACTTACGGAATCAAGTAATCAACTATAAAAATCTCAAATGTCGTTCAATGTTTTGAAAGATTTAGAGTTACAAAAACAAGTTGTGAAAACCGTCCTTCAACACCAGCTCTATCTGTCGTGTCACCTCCATGTAAGATCCTCTACAATTTTACACCAAATTTTGTTTCTTGCGGTGATGCAATGATTTGAGAAACTTGGACTGATTTTTTTTGGCTTTCAATGTTGATTATGATCCGTTGTAGTGATTGCAAAAACTCTCTCCGGACATTTTTGTTGTTGTTGTTGTTGTTGGAAGCTTGAGGTTGTGAGGATCTATCTATGAATATACTTCTTCTCATGAACAGATTGAGAATCTGTAGTAGGATAATTATCATATTTATCTGTTGATTTTAAGGCTATTAATTTGGTCAAGTGTGTCTCCCTTTTGGTTTATTTTAACATGTTAAAACTTGAAATGATGTTAACGATCAAACAAATAGAATAACTTAAAAAGTATTATCTCAATTAAAAAGTAAAAACAAAACTAAGAATAATGTGTTTTTATATAGTTTGCTACAGATATAGTTATTTTTTAACATATAGGTTTAAAGACAACTATATATTGTTAAAGACACGATTTCGAATCAATGGTCCGTTTCTTGCCTTCTCAATCGCGCTTGAAATAAGGTTTGAGAAAATGGAGAAAAAGATAGTTGACGATGCTGATGATTACTTCAGGGCACACTGTTTTCACTAAAAAGAACCATTTGATCCAACTTGGTTCTTCTATGTATGATTCTCCTCTACAAACACCTTGGACAATTTCTTTTGCGCATCTACTCACTGATTCCGATAGTATACAATCCGAACCATACTTTATAAAGAAAAAGTTAAAGAACACAAAACACATAATAAGCTAAATTTCATATAAGGGTTAGACTAATTTTGTAGAAAACTCAGATGAATAATGTTGTACAAAAAGTATACTTACTCTTTTTATAAACTCGGGAGTTGTCATATCCGTAGAGATTAGTCCCGGAAAAACAAGTGTTACTTTTATTTCCGGATTAAGTTCAGCTCTTAATGCCTCATAAAATCCTAACAATGCTGCTTTGCTTGCCTACAATAGTAACAAAGTACATCAACATAACCAAACTGTTAAGCAATCAGTGGGTGGTGTGGTTTAGTCTAGTGACAGAGTTTGAGTGGTGAAAATTCTTCATATGGATCTAAGACAAATATCTAATACCAGTACCTACAACAAAGTTTGGTTTATTTCCTAGTCACTTTAGATGTTTTACATAGCAAGAATATCAACTTTTTAAGGATTAAACTGAGTTTCGACTTATAATTTATTTAGTTATTAAAAAACAAAATAAATAACAGAAAAATGATATTTCATAAGAAGAACAAATCTTACAGAGTAGACGGTTGTCAATGGAAGAGCTATCTTTGCTGCCACAGAAGTAATCACAATAATTTTTCCTTTGCTTTTTCTCAGATGGGGAATTGCATAATAAGTGATGTACGTTGAGCCCCAAAAGTTAGTATCCTTCAAATACACACAATTTAAGTGATCAAAGAGTGTCAATATATATGGGGAAATAGAGAGCTTGATTTCTTTTGTGATTTGATTTGTCGTTTAATAAACAACAGAATACTCCATATATTGTATTAATTTAAATGATACATATACACGTAATTTTAGTATAATATGTTAAAGTTACATGAATTTGAGTATGAATGATTGATTTGCTTATCAAGTTTTCCACCATCTAAGTGCTTATTTTGGTATGAGATAGAAAAATATCTTAAGGATGTTGTTCAATGATGGATTTTAATAGAGTTTAAATCTAAACAAAATCTACTGTTATTCAATTAATGATTATAAATCCTACTTTAAAATCTGGTGCTATTGGATATGGTATTTGTAAATTATGTCTTAAATTTTTTAAAATCTGGTGTTATTCAATAAATTTTTTTAAATCCATCATTAAAATCCAGTGTTATTCAATATTAAAAAATTCTGGAAATCTTTGTTTTTTAATGGATTTGAAATAATTTATACATGGAGTTTAATGAACAAATGATTAGAAACAAGACCCAATGTATACTGCAGAGATTTTAGAATCCACACACATAGACTCCATCAAAATTAAAATTTTAAGATTTTAAAACCGATGGAATTGACTTTAAATCATTGATTCAATAACACCCCTTAGATTTTATTTGGTGAGATTTGAAGTCAATCAAATGATTACACTACAAGAAAAATGGACATTCTTAGCTCACGGTAAGCGCTATTATACGTGTTTAATAGCGTTTTCATAAACGCAATACAGTTAACTAAAACTCCAGATAAAAACAGATAGAAAAAACTCATCTTAAGAGCGTTAACAAGATCTGCTCGATCGTCATCCTTAAGAGCTGCAAATCAATAAAACGAAAAACTAGGGTTTAGAAATTTCTTTGACTAAGACGAAACAAAAAGCAGCAGAAACAAAGACACCAGAACAAATCAGAGAAGTAAATTACCAGCAGTGAGATCGCCGACATTGAAATTGTCCTTATCATTGCTCATTTCTGAAACTTTCGAGATCACAAACTTAAAAGATTTGCAGAGAAAAAAGGAATTGGAGACTGAGGTTTGAAAAGTGGTGGAGAGATAGAGGAAGACGACGGTTTTGTAAAGTGGTGGAGAAATAGAGGAAGACGAGGCTGGTCGTCGACGAAGACAAGAGGAAGATCTGGATTTCGATTCCGATTTGGAGATGGAGACAGTGGAGAGAAAAATTGTGGAGAGATAGAGGATTTAGGGTTGAAGGTCGAGAGAAATTTTTTGTTTCTTTATGAAAAAAAAATTTAGTTCATTTTATGGTTTGGTGGACACCAAACTAAGGCGCAAAATCTCATAATTTGGCTAAATGTTGGCGGTACTAATGATTTTAAACTCGCACAACAAAATTTAGCTTCCCGCTTAGTCATTTTCATGCCTAGCATTTTTAAAATGCTATTATACATTAGCACAACCCACCATATCACCTTTAATAGCAGTTACGAAAACCGAGCTATTATAATGTGCTATCAATGCCCATATTTTTTTGTAGTATTATAAATGACAAACTGTGACAACTTTAGTGCTCGAATATAAATGGCCATATTTTTAAAATTAGTCATATGGTTAACATCAAACAACATTAAAATGAAGATGTAAAACATTTTCCGATTCTTGTTAGCCGATAAATGGCCCATAAGTTATGTCCCAAAAAATGCCATGTCCATCAATTTCACACACACACACACAAAATGAAAACTAAAATATTAAGTCCGCGAAATTGTGAGCCCTAAACGATGGTTTCTCTTGTTTATGCCATGGGTCGGTCGACTCAGTCCTGTGACCAAGATATATCATATATAGTATGGGTTTGTATGTTAAATGACCATATATATATAGATTCCAACTTGATAAAATGCATGTTTTTGACAAAAACTAAGTTCCATACTATAAAATTATAAATGTGTATATTTACGAGATATTTTTTTTTGATAAAAAATATTCAATTTAAAAAGACGGTTACAAAAGGCTATGATCCGTGGATCATAGCAGTACATTGTTTAACAAAAGTTTTGAGAGAGATATAGAAAGCATGGAGTAAACACGACATATTCTAACTGAGTTATTATTATGTTGATAAATATGTACTTTTTTGGGAAATGATTGAACTTCACATAGTACTTTCTCATGTATATAAATGATGAACTAGTGTACATTTATATTTACACAATTTCTCTTATATTTGATAATTTAGGTAAACATTTTACTTACTTTATAACTGTATATAATATCTAGTACATGAGAAAATTGTAAGTGGGTTTATCAAAAACTTACCATTATAGGATGAGCGTCTTGAATCTGAGAGAAATCTTCTAACAAAACAGCTTGATTTACACCAGCATTATTAATTAAATGGTCCACTGTTGACAAAAAAAATAAAATAAAAATAAATGGTCCATTGTAAAATATAATAACTCAGATTAGAATAATACCAAATGTTGACAAAAAATAAAATAAATAAAAATAATACAATAGAAATACTGCATTAGTTTATTAGTTAACGAATACAATAAGAAGTAAAACATAAAATTTAAATATTATTATTTAAATATTCTTAATATGTAAAAAAAATTTAAACAACACTAATAATAAAACGGATTGAGCAATAGCTAGCATTTATGTTGATGCATCATCCTGACTTTGATTCTGAGTTAAAAAATATGTTTATATATAAAAGCTAAACACTTTATAAGTTTGTGTGTGAGTATAAATATTTTTTTGATAAACGTGTATTCGAGTATACTTACATTTTCCAAAATGACTTATAGTCTCATCGATGAATTTCATGCAATCATTAACCTTAATAACATCACCAGGTATGATAATAACATCACGTGAACCTAATTGTCTTGATGTCTCTGCTACAATCTCTAGACGATCCTCTCTTCGAGCAACCAAAGCTAGATTGGCTCCTTTCTTCGCATACTCGTATGCGACATGCTTTTTTTTCAAAAAACATATAAATCGAAAACATGTCAGTTCAAAAATATTAAAGGAAAAACTTCTGCTTTTGGAATATATGTAAATATTAACTGTTAATTATCCCAATATAGTAACTTTATTTTGTGTAGAGGGCCGGTCCTAAGTCCAAACATACTAAACGTTTGCGGCTTTTTAAAAATCAGAACCAACTTTTGCTATAAAAAATTTTAAATAAAATGTGCAAAACAACAATTTTTGTTCCATCTAGCTTGCGGTTTTCTAAATCGATTCTGCGTAGGTCTCAAAGTCAAAACCGAACTTGTGTGTATATAGATATACGAAAGAATTTGTTCAATAGCCTTTATTTATATGAAAGAATTTGTTCAATAGCCTTTATTTGTAGTAGTTATTTGCTGTGGAAATACATATAACAAGAAAAATTTATATAGTAAACCATCATTTTTTTTTGCAAATACTTTATATCAAACAAGAAAATTTTAAATTTTTTAACAAGAGAGATAAGAGTATTGGTTTGATGTGCAATAAGTATATCTAACAATTTAAGACTCTTTTTAAAAAAAAGTTAAAACTATCATTTTTCGCAAATATATATCTAACAAGAAAATTAGAAAAATAAAACTATCATTTTTGCGTGATGACTTTTGCCTCCGAAAGAGATAGATCATATTGATTTGTTGTAGAGATAGAAAATAAGATATTGATCATCTGGAGAGAGCTGATAGCTCATATTGATTTGAAAAAAAAACAAAGCTAATTAACCTCTCCGATGCCTGAGGAAGCTCCGGTGATGAGAACTACTTTTCCGGCGACATTTTCAATGCAAAGATGCTTACGAACACAATTCACAAGTTTAATCAAAAGATAAAATGGGTAAAAGAGGAAGAGGAAGATGAGGGTAAGAGGAGGAATAACAATATTGAGAATAATGTTAAGCATATCCATGTTGCTCATTTGCATGAAACCACCATTTTAGCTTTCTATTTAACCTTCTTTTGCATGATTAAATTTTTTAAAAATGTTCAGTGATCTCTTAAATTGCTTGCTGTCACGTGGAAATCCATGGATTTCGTCGAGACACTTGTCCATATGAGAGAGACAAATGGGATTATTCGAATCTAAGATGTTTAAAAACCATATCTATGACGTAATTGGAATTTAAACTTTTAAAACTGTAAGAACTTTTCTAAAAATAAAGTTTTAAAGTTTAATTTTTCTCAATCACACTTTATCATTCTAAAAATCTTAAAAATATTTTTTAATTTTTTCACAACCCAAATAACTATTTTTATTCTTGTTAGTTTATTTTTTCTAAAGCAACTAATTTGTGACTATTTTAAAGTAAAATTCTCTACGGTTTAAACAAAAATAAAGTCTAAGTTAAAATTTTTTTAAAGTCTATTCCAATCAAATCCTAATGTTTTCAAAAATGGTTTTGATCTTAAACAGTTATGAATCGTGGCGATTATTTTTTAGACGTTAGAATTATGTGTTTTTTTTGTTGTATGTGGTCTTTTTACAATATTTTAGATCCAAAATCAAGTGAGACAAAAAATGTTGTGATTTTTTAAATTACATGCTTTTTCGTGGAAGTCGTGACTTCTTGGTAACTTAATCAGGTTTTTTCTCCCAGGCACAGGTTCCAAAGCGCAAAGATTCTAAAATCGAATTCAACCTCGGCGGCTCCGGTGTCGTCGCCGCTGCTTCGACGGTGTTTCCCATTCTGGCGTGGTTCTCCTAGGACATTCTAAAGTTTACTGTCAATCGATTTCCCAAAATTTTACAATGAAATCTCTTACCAAAGATCCCTCTTATCCGACTCTGGATTCACCTAATTTGGTCGCTGTCGGGACTGCGGACAATGTCGAAGCCTCTGATGGTGCTACTGAACCAACACTAACAGTGGGTGTGGAACCTGAGACAAATCTCGCACCTCTCGCTGATATCGTCACTCAAGCTTCTGCTCTCGACAGCTCTTCTGGAGCGGAACAGATTGCTTCTCCTCCGGCTCCCTTTATCCCTAGTCTAGGAGCATCGGCAAAGCCATTGAATATTTATTTGCCTCCTTCTCCATCACCGCTGGCTTTACTTCGTGAGGCTGGCTCAAACCTCCTTGAAGAGATATCATCACCATCTCACTGGCCTTCTATTTTTAAAGGCAAACAAGTGCTTACTGGTAGGCAAAAGCAGAGGCAAGGCCTTGAAGCCAACAGTAGATCATCGCAAGTCAATGCTGCAGTTTTGGTTCGGTCCAAATTTGCTGGTGAAGAGATCTCTCCTCCGGCTTTAAGGGCATATGGAAATTTGCATTTCCCTTGGGATGCCAAGATGAATCCTTCCTTGAGAAATCTCTATAGAGCAGGAACACCTACTTATTTGGAAGATGGAATTCCAAAGATAACTATTCCAAACCATATTCTTCTTCATGGTCCTGAAAACCAAAAAGAATATGTCATAGGACAGTTTTACCGTTGTTCCACTCTACCAGGTGGACTCATACATGTTGTAATCAATAGGATTTGGGAAAGAAAATGCAGAATCTTCATTAGAAAGTTAGGTGAATCATCTTATCTTTTCTATATACACGATGAATCTACTCGTTAATTCATGGGTTCTTCAGAGAGGTTTATGGCATGTAGATGGTTGTTTAATGTTTGTTGCTTCGTGGAATCCGGCAGCCACTTTATCTCTTTCTGAGATTACCACTGTTCCTGGTTGGGTAACGCTTAAGAACATCCCCAACCGTCTTTATTCTAGACTAGGAATAAGCCATATCGCTTCTGGTTTGGGTGAACCGATTCTTATCAATAAGCCATGGTTAGATCCAACTCTCATTGGCGAAGCAAAGATCATGGTTGAAGTAGAATTAGACAAGCCATTCCCTTATAAGATTGCATTGGATGATAAAAAGGTACGATATCCATGGTTGAAGTGGAATATTCTTGGATTCTCACAAAATGTGGAAGGTGTAGACATTTAGGATATAAGAATCTTGAAGTCTGCAACAGTCTCCACTAAAAGATTTGGTTAATTTTGCAAGAGTTCATAGTTCTATTGGGGAGATTGGCCTTGTAGTTGCTCCTACCTCAAACATAGAGGATGTGGTCCTTTATGTTGAGTATGCATCACCACTAGTATATGCTTCAGAATATGTCCCTATCACAACTTTAACTGACAAACCACAAAAGAGGTTGCCCCTGCGTTTAACTCAGTAAATCCAGGACATGCTTCAGCTATTATCTTGCCTGCTATAGAAGATGCTTCAGTAGCTTCAGGCCATATTCCAATTACTCTAGAATCAGCCACAACTTTTGCCATGATAACCATACCATTTGATGAAGTTGCCCCAACAACTCCAACAATTATTCCAGTCGATGAGGCTGTAATTATTTCATCAACCACTTCTGAAAAAGATCAGATTATAGTAGATTCTTCACTAACAAATGTAGCTGAAACAAATGAGACACTTCCTAACATCGACTTCTTAACTCCTCTTCCACAACCAGGAACATCATCTATGGTTAATGAGGATATAGGTGGGGTTGGATGTGAAAGAAGTTTCTTTGACAAAAATGGAGCTTTTTCAGGTTATGAATCGGTCGATGCATATTCTCATAGGATCCGAGGAGGAAGGTCAATAAAGCCTACTCAAAAGGTGCAATAAATGCAATGGTTAATGGTTGGTGGTCAAAGAAGTCGTGGTCGAGGCGGCTGAAGCGGTCGTGGACCTCTCAACTAAGGATCTCTAATGGGCTCTCTCCTCTTTCTTTAGTGTCTCAAAAGCTATACTTCTAGCTTAAGTGTATACTTAACTTTATTTCTCTTAAATTTCTTTCTCAAACTGTATGACCTTTAAAGTCATAGCTTCTAATTTCTTTTATTATGCATTTCAATAGAATGTCCTTTATAAAAAAAAATTTAATATTACTAGACAAAATACTATAATATGTCAGAGAAACAGATGGGAACTAATCTGTTTGTGAATATTTGTGCATTGGAGGGCGTTTATTTTTTGTGCATTTGTTTTAGGGTTTTTTTCAGTTTTGTTTATGGCATTGATGTGGTCTGTATATATAGTTGGTTTTGTATTATCTATGTGTCTTTGTGAATTTTGTATTCCGGTGAAATCATTCTTTACAATTTATCGCTGATAAACATAAATTGTGTGAGTTATTTCTCAAACTGAAATTGATTTGAAATTTAGTGAGTTTCTTTTGATTATTTAACATTCATGAAAAAACAGTATAACATACCCTAAAACTTGACTTACTCTTCCTAGCATGTCCAGATGGTTCAAAATTTTGATAATGTTATAATTTTGGGAAGGGAAAGAAGAGTTTTTGGTCTAGAGCCTCTGGTTCATTTGTCAACAAAGAAGATTTGGAACCGTATTCGGTACTAAGCTCAGTGTGTCCTCTGGTCCAAAGCGGTGTAGTTCTCTGGTGCTGTGACCAAGCAGGCTTTCCAAATGTGGATAGATTGCATACTAGAGAGAAGATATATGGATGGAACCCATCCTCCTCACCATTGTGTGTTATGTGTGATAGTACAATTGAATCCAGGGATCACCTTCTAATTAATTGCAGGGTCTCCTCCACAACATGGAAGCTATGCCTTGGAAGACTGGAGATCAATGTACAAACTGGTATCATATGATCACATGGAGCCTTGACTTAACGCCAACAGCTCCCTTAACAATTCGAAAAACAATTGTCCATGCCACTGTGTATTGTCTCTGGCGGGAATGGAATAATCGGTTGCACAACGCAGTCTCTCTTTTCCCTCATCAACTATTCAAAAAGCTGGATAGATTGATTCGTAACATCATTACATCCAACTCCAATTGTCAATATTGTGTAAATTATTCTTAATGATTTCAATTTATGAAATCTATTGCAAGATAATCTAGATTTGATTTAATCCAACCACAAATACTTTCTTATAGAAGAAGAAAGACTAACCTTGATCCATGGAAGATTAAGCAAATTGATATTCTCCTCCCTTAACCTTTTCCTTAATGATTTCCTTTGATGGAGAAGAAATCCAAGTCCTTCCTTCTTTCCTTGATCGATGATCTCTCTTATGGAAACGTACGACTCTTTATTAAATTTAGAATTGTTTTTCTTCTATGAGAAGAGACACACGTAACCGTCTCCACACTTTCACAACTTTAACTACCACCATATATATGCCTTCTGTGGTGGTTAAGTCGTCAACCATCGCATACTTTAATATATATGTTACATATATAAACCATACAAGGAATGCACTTATAAATATAATATGGTAAGGGATGAGGGTTATCAATACACCCAAATTCTAATATCTTGAATTGAAAATGATCCATCATGGTGTCGTCTTTTTTATATTAGAATCCTTAACATTAATGTGAACTTGATCCTTAAAATTAAATCCAGAGACACATATGTCACATAAGAATATAAATATTCTTACATTCTTCCACTTGACCTTTGTGTCGACTTAATGGTTCAATAACTATAATGCGCGCTTTTATATCAAGTTCATCTAACTTTACCTATCATAATAAAATCAGAATTGATTGAATCATGGCGGTCACAAAGCATTGAACGACATGATTCCTTCCATGTATCACAAACCAATCCCAATTCTATATTATCCGTACATGAGAAGAACCTTAATTCTCAAAATATTCATATGTTATTTTGAACCATAAGTGTATACACATACTTTAATGATAACATATTTAATAAAACAGAAACATAACTTTAAGTGAATTCCCAGTGTCACACACATAATGAGCATACTACAATCTTTATAACAAGGCTTTATCTATAATACCCATACGCTCTACATGGCCATTGAACGCCTTGGGTGGTAATCCCTTAGTTAACGGATCTGCTACCATCATATCCGTCCTATTATGCTCAAAGGACACTCTACGTTTCTGTACTTCTTCTTTGACAGACAAGTACTTTAACTCCATGTGCTTAGCACCCTTCGAGTACTTGTCATTCTTTGAAAAGAAGACAGCTGCGGAATTATCACAATAATTTTCAGTGGCCTAGCTATAGTGTCGACAATCCTAAGCCCCGAGATAAGTTCCACAGCCACAATGCTTGAATCGTGGTCTCAAAGCATGCCACGAATTCGGCCTCCATAGTGGAAGTAGCAATGACAGATTGCTTTCCACTCTTCCATGATATTGCTCCCCCAGCTAATAGGAACAAATAGCCAAACGTTAATTTTCTGCTATCGACGCACCCGGCATAATCTGAATCTGAATATCCAATGATCTCTAGATGGTCGGATCTCCTATATGTAAGCATGAAATCTTTGGTGCCTTGCAAGTACCTGAGAACCTTCTTTGCAGCTTTCCTATGATCCATTCCGGGATTACTTTGATATCGACCCAACATACCAACGGCAAAGCTGATATCTGGTCGAGTACATGTCTGAACATAGTTCAAACTCCCAACCACTGATGCATAAGGAATTCTTTCCATTTCCTTACGCTCCAATTCATTTTTAGGACATTGCATTTTACTAAACTTGTCCCCTTTCTGAATAGGAGCTATCCTTGCGGAGCATTTGTCCATTCCATATCTCTCTAAGATTTTATTGATATATCCTTTCTGAGACAAACTTAACAGTCCTTGTGATCTATCGCGAAATATTTCTATTCCGATCACATAAGATGCCTCACCCTTATCTTTCATTTCAAAATTCTTAGAGAGATATTTCTTTATATCATGTAGCATGCCCATGTCATTTGCAGCAAGCAAAATATCATCAACATGTAAGACTAAAATCACAAATCTGCTCCCACTGGCCTTAATGTAGATACATCGATCAACGATGATCTCTATAAAACCATATGACGTTATGGTATCATTAAATGTTAGATACCATTGTCTGGAAGCTTTTTTTAGTCTATATATTCTCTTTCTCAGCTTACATACTAGATGTTCTTTTCCTGTGGCCACAAACCCTTCAGGTTGATCCATATACTTTCTCCTCTAGCTCTCCATTCAGAAAGGCGGTTTTCACATCCATTTGGCGAAGCTCAAGATTATAATGAGTCACCAAACCTAAAACAATCCTTAGAGAATCCTTCTTTAAAACCAGAGAGAAGGTCTCTTTATAGTCAATGCCATCCTTTTGGGTGAAACCTTTAGCAACAAGGCAGGCCTTGTATCTTTCAATGCTACCTCTCGAGTTGCATTTAGTCTTAAAGACCCATTTAGATCCAACGGTTTTGAAACCGCCAGGAAACTCTACTAAGTCCCATACTCCGTTATCACCCATAGACTTCATTTCTTCTTTTGAGGCATTAAACCACTTTTCAGAATTGATACTTTTCATGGCTTTTTGGAATGTGTTCGGGTCTTCATCAAGGCTTAAGTCACATTCACTTTCAATAGCGTAAACCACATAATCATTTGAAATGGCAGATCTTCTTTCCCTTTTAGATCGCCTCAATGGTTCTTGTGGTACACTATTCTCTTCTTGAATTGTAACAGGTTCATTAGCTAGTTCATCTAGTGTGATTAACTCGTCATCATGTTGTTCTATTGTGTTGTTTGACTGTGATACAACAATAGGAACAATTACCTTAGGTGCAACAACAGGTGAAGAAACTTCAACGTGGACTTCTTTAATGTCCACCTTTCTTGGTTCACCACTCCCATTAGTTTCACCATTTTCAATGAACCTAGCATTACCCTTTTCAACTATTCTCGTACTATGGTTAGGACACTAAAATGTATACCCCTTTGATTTTTCAGGATAGCCAATGAAAAATCCACTGACAGTCCTAGAATCAAGTTTCTTTTTATGTGGGTTATATAGCCTTAATTCTGCTGGACAACCCCAGACATGAATGTGCCTTAAGCTAGGTTTCCTTCCCGTCTACAGTTCATAAGGGGTATTATGAACTGCCTTACTAGGAACCTGGTTCAGTACATACGTTGCAGTCTTTAATGCATATATCCACAATGAAAGGGGTAAAGAACAATTACTTAATATGCTCCTAACCATTTCCATTAAAGTACGATTCCGCCTCTCAACTACACCATTCTGCTGAGGTGTGCCAGGCATTGTGTATTGTGCACAAATGGCTCTACTTTCAAGTAACTTTGCAAATGGACCTTGAAATTTTCCACTTTCAGAGAATTTTCCATAAAACTCACCACCTCTATCAGATCTCACAACCTTTACTTTTCTATCTAACTACCTTTCCACCTCATCAATGAATACCTCTAGGACATTCACAGACTTAGACTTTTCATGCAGTAGATATGTATATCCATAACGTGAGTAATCATCAATAAAGGTGATAAAGTATTTTTCACCGCTGACGGAGCGTCAAAAGGGCCACATATATTGGTATGTATTAACTCAAGCAGTTGAGTGCTTCTTGTGGCTGGTTTCTTTACAACATGCTTAGTCTGCTTTCCTTTAATGCAGTCTATACACACATTTAGGTCACTAAAGTCCAATTGAGAAAGAATTTCATTCTTTACCAACCTCATTATCCTTTCTTTGGAAATATGACCTAATCTTTGATGCCACAAAAAAGCAGAACTTTCATCCGATGCACTACGTTTAATGCCTTTACTTACAATATTAAATAAGGATTCAGAAAACTTTGCATCAAGATTGAACTTATAAAGTGAATCAAACAAAGTATCACTACTATAAAAGTAATCGTTTCGGTACAATGAGAAAACACCATATCCAACCTTAAAATCAAAACCTAAATTATCCAACCTACTTACTGAAACAAGATTTCTAGCACATTCAGGTACATAGAGACACCCTTCTAGATCTACATGACAACCAGTGTCCAAGATCAATCTATAAGTCCCAATGCCTTCAATTCGTGCCTTCATCCTGTTTCCCATGAACAAGTACTGCTCAGGTCCTCTTATAGGCTGGGTCATACTGAATTCCTGTTTAATATGAGACACATGAGTAGTAGCACCAGAATCTAATCACCAAGTATTATTATGCACTTCAGTAAGATTCAATTCAGAGCAAACAAAACTAAAATGTTTAACTTTCTTATCGAACCATGCCTTCTTTCGAGGACAATCTTTCTTGAAGTATCCCATTTTATTGCAAAAGAAACACTTCCTTTCTTTCTGGATTTGACTTTCAGGTCCTTTCACAAAAGTCATATCCATCTTTTTGTCCCTTTTACTTGGTTTTCCTTTCATGCTGCTGGCACTTCCAAGACCTATGAGATTAGCAACTTGTTCCTTCATCTTCTTTAATCTCCCTTCCTCTTGAATCAGCATAGCCTTTAATTTCTTAAAGTTCCATTTCTCTTTAATGGTGTTGTAATTCACCTGGAACTGGCTAAACTCAATAGGTAGGGAGTTCATGATGAATTGGACCAAGAACTGCTTTATATATCTCCATTCCCAAGGTCGTTAAATTGGCTGCCAAGTTAGACATGTGCGTCACATGATCATGGATTGGCTGAGACCAGTCAAACTTTTTCGTAGTAAGCTCACTCATGAGACTTCCCACAATCGACTTGTCAGCCAAATCCGATTGTGCACACTCCTTAATATGTTCGGACGCCGGTGGTTAGTGAGAAGGTATGATTTTGATCAGTTATGTTTGTGGCAAATTTCTACTACATAAAATTCCATCACAAACTCCGTTCCATTTTTCTGTATGAATTCCCTTGCCTTCTCTGTCTTAGGCATAGATGGCTTAACACTTTCCACCATCGTCATCCTCATGAGGTTCAAACTCAGTCTGTTAGATCGCTCCCCAGCCTCATACTTAGACTTGTCACTTTCAGAGCTCTCTTCTGTAGGCTGAGGGTTTTTCATCCGTTAGGATTGCACGGTCCAATGCCATTGCACCCAGTGTAAACCGGATCTGTTCGGACCATTCTCCATAATTCAGCCCATTGAACTTCACGACAGAGTTAGCATATGCAAACAAATTTGATGAAGCTGCAAGCATTTATACATGCTTACCCATTAGTGTTTTGAAACTTTAATACATATTCATAAAAGGCTTTTAACTTTAAAACATGCATTTAAGTAACCTTTGGGCAATACTTAAACACAAGCACTTTCATCGATGCTAAAATTTTAAACTATTATAATTAATCATATCATACAAAATCAATAAGCATGTTACCTTTGGGTATACATACTATTGATTTTAGTAAGAAATGATTAATCCTTTTTATATTATTAGCTATATCTAATTATCCACCTTTGGGTGATCTCCAAAGATATAGATAATAACATAATTGATCAATAAACTTTTATGTCATTTATAGCATCTCTTTAGCATCTCTTTAATCATGATCAATTAATAAAATCTTTTTTTTTATGTTTATATATAATGTAACAAGGTCACTTTGGTGACTAACATGTTACATACAATATAAACATTAAATTTTAATCGGGTAAAGTCTTCTTTATATTGTATTAATATTTCATAACACAATTACCCAACTTTTAATTAAACAACGAAAGTATCTTAATTTCATTACTAGTATTATAAACTAATAAAATATCAAAGGTTTAAGTGTGCCATAAAACCATGCGAGACACTTAACCAAACTGGCGGTTAACTAATGCATTCATACAACACCAATTTCGATATGAAACCACTCTATTATGAATGCAATCATGATTCAAATTATTTATTATGCCATAAATGACAATCCTACGGCCTTTATTCAACGAATCGAAACTAACAGGAACATCACTAACCGTTAATGTTTTATCCTTTTAGCAACATTTCAATGGCATCTTAAGATGCCGTAACTTAATTATGATTTTCTAATCACCCGTTCGATCAATAATTGGTGAATTAAAAAAATCTAGATAGGCTCTGATACCACATGTAAATTATTCTTAATAATTTCAATTTATGAAATCTATCCCAAGATGATCTAGATTTTATTTAATCCAACCACAAACACTTTCTTATAGAAAAAGAAAAACTAACCTTGATCCATGGAAGATTAAGAAAATTGATCTTCTCCTCCCTTAACCTTTTCCTTAATGATTTCCTTTGATGGAGAAGAAATCCAAGTTTTTCCTTCTTTTCCTTCCTTGATCGATGATCTCTCTTACGGAAACGTACGGTTCTTTATTAAATTTAGAATTGTATATCTTCTATGAGAAAAGACACATGTAACCGTCTCCACACTTTCACAACTTTAACTACCATCGTGTATATATATATATATATATATATATATGTCTTATGTGGCGGTTAAGTCGTCAATCATCGCATACTTTAATATATATGTTACATATATAAACCATACAAAGAAGGACACTTATAAATATAATATAGTAAGGGATGAGGGTTATCAATACACCCAAATTCTAATATCTTTAATTGAAACCGATCCATCACGGTATCGTCTTTTTTATATTAAATTTTTTAACATTAATGTGAATTTGATCCGTATAATTAAACCGAGAGATACATAGATCACGTAGAAAGATAAATATTCTTACATATATCGTATGAGGATCTAATGAGCATTTGGTTCTAGGAACTAGTAAATTTTGCATTGCTGCTGTTAGAATAATATATCTTTGTAAAACAAGACTCCTTTGATTACTAGTAGATTAACATTAAAACCAAAAAAAAAAAAAAAAATTATATTCATCAACATTTAGCTACTTGACCAGTGAGATTATATAAGTGACCGTAATTCTATTTAGCTTACCAATAATCATCTGAGGTAATACAAAAATTTCGACCATTAACTCCTCGTCAGAAATACCTGACAAATTCCAGTGAGAAAACATGTTCTCTTGATTACAATATTTTAGAAGTAATATAACTTTAAAACTAATTAATATACGGAGTTAGTGCAATTAAAAATAAATTTTTTGAAAAATACCCTTCTTGTAATATTCTTTTTCAAAAATATCCATATTTGAAAATATTTTCAAAATACCTCTTTATACAGTTCTATAAAATATTTTATAAATCTTTTTTAAAAATTAAAAATATTTATAAACATTTATAAGTTATGTTTTAACATTAAAATAATTTAAATATTTATAAACATACTGATAAATGTTTATAAAATATTCTTTTATTACCATAACTATCTTATTAAGAATGTTTAAAAATTTCTACATTTTTATAAGATATCTTATAAAACTGTATAAAAAGTTTATAAAAGTGGTATTTTTGAAAATGGACAACAACAAGGGATATGTTTGAAAAAATGGCATCATAAAAGGGGTATTTTTGAAATTCTCTCCAATTAAAAAAAGAGTCAATTAGGTAGTAAACCATAGAGAAACACATAATTAGGTAACTAACAATAAGATCTTTGAAACTAAAATATCATATAGCATGGTTCGTGGTTAATTACATTATGAACCCCTCAGAAATCTAAGTCAATCTCTGTAGGTTACTGTAAGTGCATAAACTATTAAAATTTTGGTCACACATTATACCTATATTCTCTCTCATTCTCTCGCCATATCACTTCATCTTTCTCTCTCTTTTTCTCTCTCTCTCTATTATTTTTCTATTTTTTCCTCACCAAAAACACAAACAAAAATAGATCCAACAAGATTCTAGTGATAATCCGGTGAGAAATTGGCAAAATTCTGACAATTTGTTTTTCATCAGAGGTGGAATTGGTGTGGAGGTGGAAAAATAATACATAGAAACGGTGGTGGTGGCGATGAGATCGGAAAAATTATACATGGTACTTTTTTTCTTCACTCTCCTTTGTTTATGTATTTTTTTCACCGAAAAATAATTTTTAATAAGTTATAAGATCCAACAGAAATCGTATAAATCTCCGGTGAAGATTAGCGGAAGATCCCGTGAAGATTAGAGAAAACTCACCAAATGATATGTCTTTATGTTGTATTATTGAATTCGGAATTAGTCGTCTACATTCATTGTTATTTTGCTAATATATAAAATAGCGGATACCAATTTACTTATCCTATAATATATATTGATTTTTTATTTCTTATGTTATTGAGACATGTATCAAAAGCAATGTGTTTTCTCCTCCACCGAGTCATTGCTAGATCGACTCAGCTCACTAAACAAAGGAATGTAACGGCTAAAGGTATCAAAGAAGAAGGGAGGCCTGGGGCTAGGGAACTTCATACCTTTTTCTTGCTTTCTTGTTCTTAAGCCAGTTATATATATATATATGTATATAGATTTAAATGATATATATATATATATGTATGTTGTATTTTTGAAATGGATAGATTGTCCGGTTATTTAAAATTAGTATCCGACTAACAATTAAGATTACTCTCTAAATATGTTCTACTATCCGGATAATGACTCTATTATCCATATTATGATAATATTATCTAGCTTTCTAACAAAGTTTACTTGATGTATTTATATTTTATCCGGCTACTAAGCTTCTTTTCTGTAAGTTGTTAAAAAACATACAACCAACTTACTGAATGCCCTTGCGCTTCACATGTTTTGTACCTAGTTCTCTCTTTCATAGAAAAATATTTCATACCAACTACTAGATACCACAATGTCCCCATTAAGGAACTTATATTACTTCACGTATTTTTGTTACATAACCTAGTAAAAGACCAGTAGTCAAATATCCGACAAATTCAAAATATTTAGGCATATGACAATTATTATACATGAAAGATGTTTTACTTATGTTTACAATGAATGACAGTTTGAAGTAAAGATAGGTGCATAATGGTTAAACATCCGAATAACATATATAAATTAGGTGCATAACGGTTCACCATGAGATATATTATAGATTGTCTGGTTATTTAAAATTAGTATTCGGCTAACAATTAAGATTACTTTCTAAATATGTTATACTATCCGAATATTGACTCTATTATCCATATTATGATGATATTATCCAGCTTTCTAACAAAGCTTATTTGCTGTTTTTTTTTATCCGGCTACTGAGCTTCTTTTCTGTAAGTTGTTAAAAAAATACAGCCAACTTGATGAACATCTTCGCCGGTAGCTCTGGCTTCTCTCCAATCTCCTGAAACCTCTGCTATGAGAAAAGTGTGAGATCTATGACATGCATTGCTCTGAAACGATATTTGGGGAAAATTTCTACTACAAATCGGTAAAAATCTCATCGCTTTTACTTACCGGTAAAATGACGGCGTCTCACTCTGACAACCGTCGGAGATTGTGTCGAACCGTGAATAAATCTTGTCCCTAAACTCGCCTCGGAACTCTGCTCTAATCTCTGCAAAACCAAAAAATCACTCAGCCTTTCTCTCTCCTAATCTTTGCTCCTATTTTTTTTTGTGTTTTTTAATTTTTTGTATTTCCAATTAATCATAGATGATAGCAGATGTAGAGAGAGAACGGTATTATTAAAAAATGTACGGTAACCATAGTTATTTGGCCAATTACCATATAATCTGTTGCTATCAGCTGCAAATACTCTTAAAAAAAACATAAAAATAATAGCAACAATAATTTTGATTTAATTAATAAGCTGAAGCTTGTGTCCAAAAAATCGGATCTGACCTTGAGTACTTGTTGTAAATTCGAACACGATGAAGAACGTAGCAAAATTAAGAAAAAATCGAAATTGAAGGGAATACTCTTTGTATAGGATTTCTTTTATTAAATTTGTGAATGCATAATACAAATCCTTAGATCTCTTTATATAAACTTCAAAAACTCGATACTAATAGAAAAACTTAAACATAAAATTTTATTTTTTCTAATTGCACCGTACCATACATATACTAATGTTAGTAGAGTCCCTTTAAAATCACTAAGATTTTTCAGTCAATTTGACAACAGTTACTTGACCCGAGGGAGACCCAGAAGAAGAACTATTTATGTTTTTGATGTTGTTTTGTTGAGTTTGGTTTGGGAGTTTCGGGTTCTTGAATTATGCTTAAAAGCTTGTCTTCCTTTCTTGGGTGCTTCTGACTCAACCAACTCCTTCAGCTTCTCCAGAGCTAAAATTAGAAACGGCTAATTTTATCAAAACCAGAATCCAAATATGGTAATCAATGGCCTTGAATGTTTTCTATGCATTGACAAACTTCCATTAAACTCAAAATCTATCGGAGAATAATGTGCGCTAAATCTAATTCACATGTAAGAAAACCATGAGAATATTTAAAATATAATACGCAGTGCATAATCTCAATTCAATTCCACATAAGTCCTTTATTTTTCATGTCTATATAGTTCATCAGATATATGTGCACTGAGTTTTGGCAGCATCAGACCATAAAACGCGGTTTCATAATTAGCAATTAAATCCGAACTCGCTAAAACTCCCTTGTCTCAAAGTTTAATTTCCACAGTGATTAGTGAATCAAACCAAGTGATGAATCAGTTTAAATTAATTGGTATTCCGCGGACGTTAATCTTATCAATTAAAAAACTAAGATTCACAACGATTTATTTTAAGGCTAGTAATTTGGTCAAGTGTGTCTCCCTTTTGGTTTATGTTAACATTTTAAACTTAAAATGACGTCAACGATCAAACAAATAAAATAACTACAAAAATTATCTCAATTAAAAAGAAAAAACAAAACTAAGAATAATATGTTTTTTTTATATAGTTTGTTTACACATGATAGTTATTTTCTAACATGTTTATAGGTTTAAAGACAACTTTATATTATTGAAGACTAGCAATCTTGAGTTAAGTGGGTCGTTTCTTGCCTTCTCAGTCACGCTTGTAATAAGGTTTGATAAAATGGAGGCAAGAATAGTTGAAGATGGAGATGATAACTTCAGGGCACAATGTCTTCACTAAGAAGAACCATTTTATCCAACTTGGTTCTTCTATATATGATTCTCCTCTACAAACACCTTGGAAAATTGCTTTTGCGCATCTACTCACTGATTCTGATAGTATCGAATCTGAGCCATACTATTATAAAAAAATTAAAGAACACAAAACACATAATTAGCTAATTTCATATGAGGGTTATAATAATTTTGTAGAATAATTTCACATGATATTACTTACTCTTTTTATAAACTCAGGAGTTGTCATATCCGTAGAGATTAGTCCCGGAAGAACAAGTGTTACTTTTATTTCCGGATTGAGTTCAGCTCTTAGTGCCTCATAAAATCCTAACAATGCTGATTTGCTTGCCTATAAACAATAACCAAGTAATATCAACATTAAAAAAATATAAACTCAACAATGAATAAATAAGAGTAATCAATGAGCGGTGTGGTTTAATAAAATAAGAGTTTCAGTGGTGAAAATTCTTTCTATGAATCTGAGACAAAATTTGGTTTTATTTCCTAGTCAGTTTAGCAACATTTTTTTTTTTTTTTTTGCTAACATGTTATAGGATTAATCTGAATTTTGACATTTTATTTATCTAGTTGTTAGAAAACAAAAATAAGTAACAAAAAAATTTAATATTTCATACTTACAGAGTAGATGGTTGCCAATGGGATAGCGATCTTTGCTGCTGCAGAAGTAATCACAATTATTTTTCCTTTGCTTTTTCGTAGATGAGGAATTGCATAATAAGTGATGTACGTTGAGCCCCAGAAGTTAGTATCCTTCAAATACACATAATTTAAGTGAAAGAGTGTCAATATATTGGGAAATAGAGAGCTCTAATATGCTAGTCAATATATATATATATATATTTTTTTTTTTTACATACTAGTCAAGATATATACTATTGTAACATACATGTTTTTGACAAAAACAAGGTTCCATATGATATGTGTATATCTAGCACATATCTAGTCAAAACTTTCTCATGTATATAAATGATGAACTAGAATAAATTTATATCACGCAATTTTTCTCTTATATTTTATAATTAACGTAAACATTTCACTCACTTTATAACTGTATTTTAAAAATTAGAAAATTGTAACTGGGTTTATCAAAAACTTACCATTATAGGATGGGCGTCTTGAATTTGAGAGAAATCTTCAAACAAAACAGTTTGAGTTACACCAGCATTATTAATTAAATGGTCCACTGTAAAAATATAATAACTCGATTAGAATAATACCAAATGTTGAAAAAAAAAACAATAAGACCAATATAAATAATGTTATCATAACTTACGTAAACTTTATATTTCAGTATCTTTGGTCAAATATTTCTTTTGTTAAATGTTATCTAATATAATTATAATGACTCAACTGAAACAATATTTAGCTTTAACTTTGATGCATCATCCATTCCAGATTTTGATTCTGATCGTTTAAAAATATGTTTATAATTTAGACGTAAACAATTTATAACTTTGTGTGTACGTATTTGAGTACTTACATTTTCCAAAATGACTTATAGTCTCATCGATGAATTTCATGCAATCGTTAACTTTAGTAACATCACCAGGTATGATAATGACATCACGTGAGCCTAATTGTCTTGATGTCTCTGCTACAATCTCTAGACGATCCTCTCTTCGAGCAACCAAAGCTAGATTGGCTCCTTTCTTCGCATACTCGTATGCGACATGCTTTTTTTTCAAAAAACATATAAATCGAAAACATGTCAGTTCAAAAATATTAAAGGAAAAACTTCTGCTTTTGGAATATATGTATATATTAACCGTTTATTATCCCCATATAGTAAGTTTTATTTTGTGTAGGTCCAGTGCCATCCCTGAGTCCAAACAGACCAAATGTCAATTTTTTACAAAACAGTCAATTTTTTAATAAAATATGCAAAACAACCATTTTTGTTCCAACTAGCTTGTGGTTGTGTAGATCTCAAAGTCAAAACCAAACTTGTGTGTATATAGATATATGAAAGAATTTGTTCAATAGCCTTTATTTGTAGTAGTTATTTCCTGTGGAAATACATATAACAAGAAAATTTTATGTAATAAACCAACTATCATTTTTTGGCAAATATATCAAATAAGAAAATTTTAAATTTTTTTAACAAGAGAGATAAGAGTATATTGATTTGAAGAAGAAAGCTATTGATCATCTGAAGAGAGCTGATATATTGATTTGAAGAAGAAACAAAGCTAACCTCTCCAATGCCGGAGGAAGCTCCGGTGACGAGAACTACTTTTCCGGCGACATTTTCAATGCAAAGATGCTTACGAACACAATTCAGAAGTTTGATCAAAAGATAAAATGGGTAGAAGAGGAAGAGGAAGATAAGGGTAAGAGGAGGAATAACAATATTGAGAATATCGTTAATCATATCCATGATTGCTTCTTCTTTTTTTGCAGGAAAACACCATTAACTCATTATATAGCCTTCTATTTATCCTTTCTTTTGAATGATAAAAAATTAAAAAAAATGTTCAGTGATATCTTAAATTACTTGCTGTCACGTGAAAAGTCCATACATTTGGCTAACTAATATAAATACAAAATACCATGTCAGAGAACATGTGAGTTAGTTTTGGTCGTTTCTAATTAATTCTCAAACTCAATTTGTTTTAATTTAATGAATTTTCATTATTTAATAATCTTCATGACCTACAAATACATATAGAACTAAAAATCACAAGAGTACGAAACTCGCCCGCAACCGAAGCAATACAAAAATCGTTTTAAAACCGAAAGTAAGCCCAAACACCAAAATTTACAAGCCTTCTAAGCTTTTTAGAAACCCTTGGACAAAGACATACCAAGAAAGCCAAATACATTTGACAAAACATCGATGCTAGCAACCTCCTATAGAAAAGAAGTTCTACTTCTCAAAACCTATTTTCTTAAGCTTCATACTCCGACAAAACAATCGCACAAACCGTAGCATAATCCAGAGGTTTTTGTATTACCTCGGTTGCAGACTTTGTGCTCTTGTGGATTTTAGTTCTATATGTATTTGTAGGTCGTAAGTTTTCCTTCCGTATAAATTTGTCTTCTGCAAACATTAATGCTGCTAGTTTTGTTTCAGGGATGTTAATTAGTTTCACCGGCTCTGTATTTTCTAAGTTTAAATAAAAAATAAAAGAAAAATAATCTTCATGAACAAAATCA
Source organism: Pseudoturritis turrita (assembly GCA_900406555.1). Lineage (NCBI taxonomy): Eukaryota > Viridiplantae > Streptophyta > Magnoliopsida > Brassicales > Brassicaceae > Pseudoturritis > Pseudoturritis turrita. The sequence goes on along the minus strand of OVBL01000143.1, from coordinate 26,405 downwards.
ATCTGACATATCTCAAAGATCGTTCTCTCTTTAACCAAGGCGGCCATGAACTCCTCGTTAGCAGCAATACCTGTTAATAGGCGTTGACTAAAAGCAAACTAATAACACGAAGCGCAATTAAAAAAAAATTAATAGCAACAATAATTTAATTTTTTAATAATACAATGGTTGAAGCTTGTGTCCAAAAACAGATACGGATCCGACCCGTTTGAGTACTTGACCCGAGGGAGACCCAGAAGAAGAAGAAGTATTTATGTTTCTGATGTGGTGGTTTTGTTGAGTTTGGTTTGGGAGTTTCGGGTTCTTGAATTATGCTTAAAAGCTTGTCTTCCTTTCTTGGGTGCTTCTGACTCAACCAACTCCTTCAGCTTCTCCAGAGCTGAAATCAAAACCGATTAATATTTATCGAAAACCAGAATCCAATTCAAGATAATCTATGCCCTTGACTTGAATGTTTCCTATCCATTGACATACTTCCATAAAAACTCGAACTCTATCAAAGAATAGCGTGCGCGCTAAAATTTAAACTTCACATGTAAGAAAACCATGAGAAGGTTTAAAATCTGATCCGCAGTGCAGAATCTCATTTTAATTACACATAACTCGGTTATTTTTCATGTCTATTTGTAGAAGGCTATGAAATTACCAGGTTCGTAATCGGCACGAATGGAATCAAATGAAGTGGGCGGGATCTTATATGTAGGACATGAATCACTCCCAACTTTCTTTAGGATCTTCGAGAATCGCCTTACCTGAAATTTTTTATATATCCAAATGAACAAACAGAGCTCGAGTCAAGAGCCTGAGAATGATAAAAGTTGCAGAGAATCAGAAAAGAGTCTTGTACAATTATCCTAAGAGATTCATGATTCAGTGAGATGAGCTAAAGATACTGAAACAGTAACTTCTTTCCCTGTTTTGGACACACTTTTTTACCTATTATCCATCATCTAAGGTACCTCTAGCTTGTGTTAACACATAAGTGGATAAGCATATAGAGAAAGATTGTTTGTCAGTTTGTGGAGAATATAGTTTCAGTTTACCTCATGATTACTCAGCAATGTGAAGCACCGGCCAGCCTGGCCTGCTCTAGCTGTCCGTCCAGCACGATGGATGAAGGTTTTTGCAAATGGAGGCATATCATAATTAATGACATTTGTTACCCCTTTAACATCCATTCCACGAGTTAGAGCATCAGATGCAACAAGAACTTGTATATCGCCTTTCCTAAAGGCATTTAGTTCTTTGCTGCATGCAAAAGTTGTTCAACAAATGAGCAAAGTTCCTATTTATTGGGTGTCAAAGACAGTACACGTGCTCTACTAGTAATGTAAGATTCGAATATTACCTCCGAACTGATTGGTTAAGACCACCTGAATACTCTTTTGCTTTTATCTTTGGGTCACCGAAAAAGTTGAGTAACTTGCATAGGCGGCGAGTTGTCTCTACAGAGGATGTGAAAATGATACACTTCTCACCTTCCCATGATTTTAGGAGAGCAACTAAATATACAGGCTTCATCCCGGATTCACAAATCTGTTAAAAGACATGGGAAGCAAAATCTAGAGATATAAGCTTTTGCAGGTAAATGATATGTTCAAGCACAAACTTGAAGGAAAAGGACATATTAAACACGAATACATACCAGTCTAAGACATTCCAACTTCTCCGGTAGTTTGTATCGTTTTTTTCCAGTTGTCATGAATAACGGGTGATGCAGGTCAAGTTGAATAAGCTTGCTTGGATCCTGCGTCAATGTAGCTGATAACACCATCTTCACCAGCCTTGGGTATGGTTTACCCTTGAAACCTCTCTCCACGCTTCTGAGAATTTCAAGTAAGCATCACATTTTTGACTGCAACTTTTAACTTGCTCGGGTTATTATGTGACTAGTAGTAACAAAAGAAATATCCTAGTGAGATGGAACTCACTGTCTACGAACAGTCTGCAGAGACCCAAAAGCGGAAGGAACAAATGGTGTAGATGAAGGAAATAGGCCATCATCAGATGCCTGAGTCAGTTTCAGAACAGTTGGTAGCCAAGATTGATATGCCTCCCTAAGCAATCTGTCAGTTTCATCAACAACCTGGAACAATAAGCTTCATAAAAAAAAATTGGAAACTAAGATCGAGGTAAACTAAGAACGGAAATCTGGATTTTCTTCATACAAGGTAACGTAAATGCTCAAGCGTAAATCCCTTGGTGTTGTTAATATGGTCCATCAGCCTTCCTGGCGTTGCTACTAATATGTCCACAGCACTTTCAAGGTTTTGTGATAGATCTTCGGGATCATAGCATATTCCCGCATCAAGTTTAGGTGTCTTGATGAGCTGTGAGATTTCACCAGCTATAGAAGATTGACCCACAGCCGAACCAACAGATAATCCAACGGCTGGCGCAATAGCATCAAACACATCCTTAACCTAAACTTAGGAATGTACAAAAAAGAAGACTTCATTACACTATATGTTTACAAATCAAGAGTGGGAAATTATAGTCATGTTTGACTGAGGAGTAACCTACCTGCAAGACTAAATCACGAGTGGGCAATACAACTAAAGCACGGAGGCATCTCACTGCAGGAGATGCAAGGATCTGCACAATTGGTAAAGCATAAGACAGAGTCTTTCCACTTCCTGTTGGAGAGTTAACGCAAAGGTCTCTTTCGAAACCACCTGGCCCTATTGTCTCATGCCAAACTGAAACTTGCACTGGAAAAAGTGAAGATATACCCATCTTCTCCAATGCCTTCTTCAACCTATCACACACAAGATTTTTAAAAAACCACGATTGAAGCATTCGACAAGCACCAAGTGATGTAAAAACTGTTCTTACTCATCTGAATATTGCAAAGGATGATGAAATCCAGACAAAAACAAAAATGACATAGCAAAAGCTTCAATCTAAACGAAAATTTGAACATGTTGTGATGTTACCTGGGATTAAGGCAAGGGAGGGTTTCGAGAGGGCAGTTTTCGACATGGCTGACGTCAATCGGAGTTCTCATCCATGGAACAACCGAATGGGTCTCTCTCTCCGCCGGATTATCTTCCTCTCTCGCCATGGAGAAACGACGGCGACGATTTCCAGAAAGACGCACAAGTTGGGACGGTCACAGACAAAAGGGTAAAACCCATCTTTGGAAGATTAAAAGCAAGGGTTTAACCATGAACCGGGATATCCGGTTTGTGATTTTTTCCGGGTTTTTCCGGTTTATAAACATACTGGATTTTAAACGCAAAGATGAAGAAGACCATTGAAGAGTGGCCAAAAACCATGTCGTTTGAGCAAAAACAAAAACCCTAAGTAAAAACAGCATCGCTTTGAATTAACCGAGGCTTTTACCAACTTGTACCGACACTACAATTTCCTTTGATCGATCCACAATTCCACCGGAAATTTCATGTCTTATTCCAACCATATAAAATTTGAATCGTAAAAACTTTCAATTCAAAACCACACAAAATTTAAAATTTGGTTTTTTGTTCAACTTGGTAAAAAATTACTATCTAAAATCAAATTAAACCAATTTCATAACTAAACCGATGAAATCGAAATTCAAAAATATTGGATGAGAAGGTTTAAAGTTCAAATTAAATTGACTTCTTCGAATATTTTGATTACAAAATCAGACTAATTTTGATTTTTAATTGTATTTATTTTACTAATTTTTTTTATAAAAAAAAGTATCATCTAAATGCAAGTGATTTTGGATCGATTTTAAAATTTTGTGTGGTTTTGTATCGATTTTCAAAATTTGTATGGTTTTGGATTGAAAAGATTTATTGTGTAATAATTCTTTAAAAAGACTTAAATTTTGTATGAATGGAGCAAGACAAAACATGAAAATTTCAATGGGACCGTAGATCGATCAACTTTTTTTCCTTTAAACTATTTTTGGCTCACCACAAACGCGGTCAAAAAAAAAAACTGAAAAATAGATATATACATGTAATATTGTGAAAACTTTGATATATTCCTCAAATCATTTCTGACTCATATAAACAAGGAGGACACAACCATAGAATATATTTTTATTAAGAGGGTAACTTCCAAATATGGATTTTGTTCTATCCCCTTATAAAATGAAAAACCATATTTTTTTTTACATACAAATTGTCTAGAGTTTTAAGAGATCTCTAGACGAGCTGAACCACGGCAGCGACTCTGAGAGCACCGTTCTGGAGAAGGTCAGAGAGCTCATCGAAGAGCAGTGCGGTGCGCCAACCCCACCCTTTGGGAGCTTTAGGCAGAAGTGTTCCCCTCTGTTTAAAGCTCCCAAACAACATCACTTCTCTTTTCGACGGGCAGATCAGCTACATGAACAATTAAAAGAATAATAACGTTGTAAGTAAACTATGATTAGATGCATCAAAAAACAGACCTGAGATTTTGTCATCCCCCGTAGAAATGGAATCATAGATATTTGTAACAACATACCTGGTAACGTGCAGTCACTTTGTCACGAGGATCTATGAAAACATGGACCTGAATGAGGGGAGAAGAGATTGTTATTACACAAGACATGACTGTTGAAGTAGCTCTTATAGCTTCTATTATAACAAATATTACTATAGAAGACTGACCTTTCTTAGTGAATCCACTATCTCTGCTTTACGACGGTGAAGAAACAATCCTGTAGAAATGGATTATCAAGTTTAAGTATTATGACACCACCAATTTAATGCGGAGGAAAACATGTGATCTTGTCCTTGTGTTGGCTCGGCTTACCAATAGTTCGGCGTCCTTGAGGGTCTTCATCATTGAACGCCTGAATGCTAATCTGGATATGGTATTAAAACGTCTCATCAAACCCAAATTTCATCGTCGGAAGGCCATAACAGCTCCAAAGAGAAAGCTTGCTGACTGAGTTATGAGTTTGTTATACCTTCCACAGTGAACCAGCATAGAAGAATTCAGGAGAATGCTCTACATGACCGTTAGCGAGTCTATGGACATCCTCAAATTCAACTCTGTACACAACGAAAAAGACGTAGCTAAGAGGAACCATTTACCAAATAGGACAAGGAAGGAGTCACAGTAAAGTGCGAATAAAACTATGGAGTTAGTTACAAGACGGAAACATTACCCAAAACGAAAGGGAGGAAAGTGACATAAAGGTGTCCTTGTATCGAGTGATATGGTACAACTTGCGTTCTCCCACTCAGTCCCTACTGAAGGTTCCTTTGGTTCTGACATTCCAATAGTAGCTCCACTGATGCGCCCTCCCTCCTTTTGATCTCCACGAGTATTATTACCGGCACCACTTGTCCCTTGGCTCAGCCCAACTAGAGCTGTCAAGCCGTCTTTTGAAATTTCTCCACTTTGATCAATTCTACCTTCAGAACCATCACTAGCAATAGATTGCTGGCCATTTCTGTTAATGGGGACACGAGAGTACACAAAAGGTGTCGGAGGCCAAGCAGGCGGTGGTACGAATGTAGCTTCACATCCAATGCCGGCAAGTCCGTCAATGTGCTGTCCTCTGACATTGATCCTGACAGGCTTAAAGATGCCAATTCCTTCGCCTTGAGAAGATTCCGTCACATACATGTTTTCCATGTCTCCCATCATATTGTTCTGCACGTTGTCTTGGCAATAATAATTGTTGAAGTTTGCACCATGTGAAACCCCAAATCCTTGTCTACACGCGCATGCAATGCTGATAAGGCAACACCTTTTGCATGTGTTGGCAGCAACTTCCTGCACCCTCTGACTGAGAAGCATCTGGATAGTAGTTAAACAGAAAGAGATTAACGCATTTTACGAAAGCAAACATATAACACTAGAATAGGATTGCTCACGATAAATGCCTTCATTTTGATTCAAAATACCCTACGCCGCATAAAGTGCAAATGCATCAAAGCATGAGGGAATCCACCATCCCTACATTTCTAAGGCTGGATGAATGAGAAAGCAAGCAAGTTTAAGGAAAAAGAACCTGCAACCAGAGGCCATCATTCACGGCTTTACAAGGGAAACCCAACTCTTCAAGTTGTCTTCTTGCGTTCAGAAGTACTTCAAAAGACATATTGCAATAGAGAAGCAAACCACCTTCAAAAGTGTTCACGAATGCACTGTATTCTTCCTCAGTAAATCCACATTTTCCTTCAAGACCTGTAACCTGCCTTGTCCCCACAACCCGTCCACCCCAGGTAAGAGCAGAAACACCACAGTTTCCCCAGTCATTGGCCACAAAACCATCAGAGGAAGAACCTAAAGCAGGAGAAGTTCTAGAGTCTGCTCCTGTTAACCAACTATCATTACTCAAATGGTATGCTTCTTCAGAAGGTCCTTCAATTGCCACCCCACTGCCTTCTGTCTTATCAACAACACTGGTGCAAGTACGACCAAAACTTGTCTGTGAGTTAGCAGATTGCTGAAACACGAGGTTTGAACCAGAAACCCTTCTTTGTAAATCAATAACACCTTCTGCGAGTGGAACAATCACGTCATCACTAGCATCCCTTAGGCCACCTTCTAAATCTAAACGACCTAACTTACAATCCAAACTCTTGAAGGAGAAATCATCCATCACATTTTTCCCCTTCGACATACCAGAATCTAAAGGAAAGCTTGTCCCTCTCTCAAAACTGGAATCTTGATTGGAATGTTCTGAGTTGGAAAGAGCACCATTTGCTATGAAGGCGTACAATGCCAGTTCAAACCTTATTAACATGGAAAGAATCGCGGTTTAAGTAAACTTAATAAGTGAATATACAGTATGAAACCATAATCCACTAATCTATGCAATTCTCCATACCGTTTTTCTTCACTAGGGACCCATAGTTCATCAGACGTCAACAATGCACATAGAGTCTGTGCAGAGAGTTTTGGCAGCATCTGATCATAAAACGCGATTTCATAATTAGCAAGTCACAAAAACTAGGATACTATGTTCTAGCTGAAGAACAGGTTGAACACTGTTCATATTCAATTTCGGGTGCTTTCTAGATAGAATGGCATATAAGCATGGAAAAAGGTGAAGGCAGATACGCCATGTCAATAGTTAGGACAAACATTTTAGCAGCGGATGGGCAGAACAGGATATTGCTAGAGAGGGTACTTTTGCTTCTGACAGATACCCAAAAGAGACAAGACCATCAGCAACTACACAAAAATCATAATGTCTATAGCATAAACATTACAATACCTCTCTCAGCTCCATGGCACCACTTTGACAGAGATAACCCCAGCAAGCATTCCTTACACGTTCTCCATGTATGCCATAGTCTTGGCTCTCTGCAAACACCTGAGTCACAAGTGGGAGAAACTCTGTGTACTCAAGATTCACAGAGACCAAGGAGGCGGAAAAATATACATGACTGAGATTTCTCAAACCTGATATGCCAGGAAGTTTGAAGTCCTCAGCTCGGAAATAATAAAATCAGTGCATATTGCACACAAATCCTGTAGAAAAAAGCCCCTATCTTTTAGATCAATCGATCCAAAAGAAAATAATCTTTTGATGAAGAAAAAAACCACCATACACATCTACGAAACCGACAGAAAAAAAAAAAATCTTTTAAAAATTAAGAATACCTGAAGGTCCAGAAACGAAGCTGCAGCTAAAACGCGAAAAGCATTATCATCATCAAGCTTGGGATGATGCCCATAGAGATAAGCCAAAGCAACAGAAATCGCATCTCCATTGACGTTTTTATCATCCACAAGTAAGTTTACAACCGGAGAGCTTGCTTCTTTCCATGGACCTTGGAGCATGTTCCTACCAAAATTGCATACTTTGTAATCAAAACCTCAATATCAAAAGCAAACCCATCCCCTCTTTACTGCACATAACACCATTGAATTGGGACATTCCATAACAAAATTCAACAATTTAACCATTCCCTCGTAACAAAATCCTATACAGATCATATACCTGAAGTAAGAGCTGCGAGATAGAATCAGTCGGTGGAGGTGGTAACTGGATCCCATGGCTTTGACAACGACATCGGAAAAGGAACCAGAGCCGAAACCCTCAGATTGAATATGATCGCATAAAGAAGTGAGATTACAATCCAGAGCACCACGAAGCTCCGATGTACTCTGATCACTTTCAGCATGAGAAGGAACAGGAGGCGAAGGCTGAGGAGACGGTGGTGGAGGAACCGTCATCCTCATTTGATGATTATGCTGGTGGTGGTGAGACACCGACGTTCTAGGGTTCCGATACTCTTGGTCCATGAACGGAGTTTTCAAATCAGTAAAACCTCTAAGGATTTCAATTTCAAAACGGAGAAATTAGGGACGAGAAAAAGGAACAAGGAATCAAAGCTCTGTCGCGTGTGGCGTAGAAAGTGAGAGCCTAAAAACGACGTCGTTAGGTAGACTGGTGGAAACGCCGTCGTTTAGAGTACCAAGATTATTAAACCGGAGAATACCAATTTCGATACCCGAATCTGATTTATCTAAACCGAACCAACTCTTATGACCGTTGGAGCCAAAACCGTCCCAACGGCTAGCTTTATCTTCTTCCTTTAAAAATTTTTAAATTAAAAAAGCAACTAAAATGTTCTCTCTATAACTTTTCAACCCCACCATTGATTATTATTCCCCAAAACAAATTTCAAATCAAACTCTCTCTCTCTATCTCTTTGATTTCTCAAAACTTCCATCAATGGCGCTAAGGAACATCGAAAACGCTCTTCCGATGATCTCACAAGAACGACCTAAGAAGCTGCCTAAACTCTCAAAGCAACCGGAGATTGGTCTGAACGACGAAAACAACCCCGTGGCTCTGCCTGAATCAGCCATTGACTACGTTGCTTCTGAAAATCTCAAACCATTTCCAGATCCAGAATCGTCTGTCCAGGTTTCAGATTCTCACATGATTCTTAACAAATTTGTTTTTGGATGATCATATTTTTTCAATCGAGTTTTTGTTTAATTTAATCTTTTGAAGAGATTACTAGAAGAATTGGCATCAAAGGATTGGATCAAAGTATGTGAATCACTGAATAACACAAGGAGATTTGCAGTTTATCACTCTTCTATGTTGCTACCGATCCTGTGAGTATCATTTTCATCTTTAATTGTTCATTTCGGTTTTTTCGTTCACCATAATCTGAAGCTTTATAGAGTTGGTGATGATTTTGCTTTTGCCAATTTGAAAACGTGTAGAGAAAAGCTTATAGTTGTGATGGTGAAGGCGATGAAGAACCCTAGAAGCGCATTGTGCAAGACTTCGATTATGACTTGTTCGGATATCTTCAACGCCTTTGGTGAAAAGCTAGTTGAAGAATCTCATTTGAAATCAATGGATGATCTGGTATACAAAATCTTTCTTCTTTCGTTTTAGCTTTGATTGGCTATAGGAATAGGTTTTAACATTTGCTATCTTGATGGTGAAAAACAGCTTCTGCAGCTGCTAATGAAAGCTTCACAAGATAAGAAGTTTGTGTGTGAAGAAGCAGAGAAAGCGCTGAACATGATGGTCAACTCGCTGGCTCGTTTGCCTCTCCTGCGTAAGCTCCAAACTTATGTCCGCCACAGTAACCCTCGTGTCAGGGCCAAAGCCGCTGTGTCTACTTCTAACTGCGTTTCGAAAATGGTATGTCCAATTCTTCAAAATGCTTTAAAATGGTGGGAGAAAATGTGTATGTTCTTGGATTGTGACTGGATTTTTTGCTCTATATGTTTGTTATCAGGAGCTAAGTGAAATGGAAGAATTTGGGATGGTTCTGATCGCGCAAATGGCTGCAGATTTGTTGAGTGACAAGTTGCCGGAGGCAAGGGAAGCCGCAAGGAGAATGGTGAACTCGGTTTACGATAAATTTACATGGAAGGAAGAAGAAGGCGAAGAAGAAAACAAACAAGAAGCTTGGCAGAAGTTTTGTGAGAAGAATGTTACAGGGCTCAATTCACAAGCCATGATCAAGATCGTATCATCTCAATAAATTTCTAAAGAAGAAATATTGTTGTCTCTCTTGACTCTCTGATTCATGTAAAATACGTTTTTACATGATATAACAATATTTCTATTTCTCCCATTCCTGTTGGATCTGTCCTCTCAATTGTAGAGGCTCATTGATTCATCAAGATCCATGAACTATCGTCGCTGTGGTCTGATTGTTCTTACTGCCTCTGTCATCCACATCAATTATCTTTATGGATTCTAGTTTTCCATTCTCAAAGCAATTTCATTACTGTTTTCATCATTGTTCTTCGATTAGAGTCTGCAGAGCTCTTTCAACATCTTCAAATGGTTGTCCAGCATACAACGTTAGCTGCCTCTTCTTAACGACAATCACATTCTTGCCACCAGAACTCACTTCGTCGTGAAGATCCTACAATAAAATAAAAAATTAAAACTCGCTCTGAAATCAGTTCTTTACAATCTGGTTTGCTTTACTCTCTGATCATGAAGAGAAATCCAGGATTCTAAGAAATGTTATTCTCTTTAAATAAGTAAATTTCACAGATTCAGAGAGAAGATTCAAGTTAATAAAACAATGAGCTTATTTACCTTGGTTGATATGGGAACCACATCGGCGCTGAAATCATCCAAGTCTTCAAAAACAGATTCGAGCAGATATGAGAAGTTTCTAGCATCATTTTGATCCTCAAATGCAATTATGTGTGAAACCTGGTCCTCGTTTTGTTCCATAGATACTGTCCTCAAAGTAAAATATCCCTCAGATATTTCTTGGTCGATATTACTCCGCATAAGAATTCTCTGAAGAGAAGAGATAACAGCGAGTGCTGGCTCATAAGATTTTGTGATAATTTGTTCTTAGTTGTGAACTTGGGATTGGGTCGGGATATAAAGAGCTTTTAAAACTTACCAGCACATACGGAAGTTTCAGCCACCACATTTTATTCTCTTTCTCAGATTCTTTCTCCCTCGCTCTTCTCATTGCTTTTCCTTTCCTGATTTCTCCATGTTGGCCTGACAACGAAGTCTTACCAAATCCAGAACCAGCTTCCACATTTGGTTTTCCGCCTACTTGACTTCCAGATTTTCTTGACTTCTTAACTTCGTTTGATGGGCGCCTTTGCTCAGATTCCTGAGCAGCAGCACCTACAATATTAAGATCAGCGATTGCAAGATATTTCATCTTCACGGCTAGTTAGCATATTTTGTATAGTTAACCAGCTCATAAGATATTACGCATGATCAACTTCGCATGTATTGAAACCATAATGTCAGAATACCTACAAAATTTCAAGTCAAAAATCAATAACTACCCGTTCTACCTATTCCATTAATCTCAAATTCATTGCTAGTCGAATCTAAGGCCTGAGTTGATAAATCTAATTCGATAAATCCCTAACAGCACCATTATTTTCCAGCAAACCAACACAAATCATCAATGTAACTTAACAAGATGTTGCAGAATTATGCACTCATGCTAGAATTTACCAGAAATCATCTTGGAATCTGCATTTCCAGCCTCCTTTTGCTGTTCTTCAGGAATTTTCTCGCCATCTCGTGAGTCACTAACATTCCCATTTTGCCCAAACTTCCCAGTCCCCGACATAAGCTCATTGTTTCCCTTACTTCCACCAAAGCCTTTCACCTTACCAGTCGAAGGTTTCTCGCCTTTAAACTTATACTTCTTCTCAAACATCAAACTCTTCTCATCCTTCAAATCGTCATTTCTAGATTCATCCAACGGGTCAACACGCAATCCCGCCAATCCTTTTCTCTGCGAATTCAACCGTTTCTCCATGTTAGATAATCTTGCTTCTATCTCCTTCTCAATGTCAATCCCTCCACCAGGATTCAAGGTTTCATCTTCTTCTTTCTTACCACTCTTTTCCTCGCTTTTACGTGCTTCCCGTGCCATCACTCTAATCTCTGCAATTTTCTCATTCATCTCAAGCTCATCTAGCAAACCCACATTGCTCAATCTTCCCCCATTTTTCCCGTTTAGATTCAATGAAAGACTCCTACTCGAATTTCCACTATCACTTGAAATCTCCGGCGTTTCCCCGGAATTTGTCGAGTTTCCCAGAAACAAAACAGCACACACAGTTTGAAAAGCGAATATTCCGATCAAATACAATCCATACTTCGCTACTAGCTTGGGAGAGAGCTTACTTAATATGCCATTCACCTCGTTCGACACAACCGAGCTACTGGAAACCTGAAGCTCCTCTACACCATCGGCCTCGTTGGAGATTACGTCGCTTGGAGGAAAAATTTCCGGCGTTTCGATTCCGATTGAGACGGTTTCCTGAGGCTTCGGATTTAGGGTTCTTAGGATTTTGGGCCGCAGGTAATTTTTCCTTGTCGATGACTTCGAAGAGAGCGGAATTGAAACAGAAGAACACCGGATAACTTTGAAAGAGACTCTCTTTCCGGTGGAGTACGACGGGAGAAAAGTCGACGGAGATATGAGAACGGCGCATCGGAAAGCCGCCATGGCTACGGCGGAGATATCTTCGAAGCCCAAAGTATTATTAGGCAACAGTGAAAAAAAATTAATAACAAATAAACCCCAAAGTTTTAAAAATATTCCGTATATTCCTTTTTCAAAATTAAAATTTCCAAAATTGACCCCAATTTGCTCTCTAATTAGGCAAAATCTTATTTTTGTCTCGAGTCACTCTGTCTCTCTCTGGTTCTCTCGTCTTCCACAACATCACTTCCACAGCCACAAGCTTCAGATAAATCCTAACAAAACCCTAAAAAATCTTCTCATACAAACAGAAAATCACAAAAGACCTCTTTTGTCGTTCTTCCTTGTCGAATCTGATTTTCATTTCTTCCCTTTTTGTGTTTTGTTTTGTCTCCTTTGGATGCTTTGGGTATAAAGTATAAAGGGTGATATGGAGTCGGAGAAGCTTCGTGTTGTTTCAATTCCTGCGACAACAACAACGGTCAATTCGGAAAAACCTCGCGTTCCTATGTCCGCGGCAAGAGCGGTTGCGGCGGCTGATGCGTTTCTTCTCTCGCGTACTCTCTCTGGCTCGTTTTCCTCCGCAGGTTCTGTTCCAATCCGTGCACCTCTTACAATCGATGACGATGATGATTCTGTAACCGACGAATATAACTCAGCCAGTAGCGACGCTAGTAATTACAGTAGGGAACTCGATTTTGAGTCTGTTTCGGGGGATGCAGACGACGAGACTGCGTTAGAGGATGTGATTATGGGTGGGATTAGGGTTCTAGGGGAAGAGGTTGGTGGAGAAACTGGAGATGGAAGTGGTTTTTCAGGCGGGAGTGTGGTTTATAGACCATTTGCAGGTGATATGGATGAGGAAACGTCGGTAAACTACTCGTCTTTGGAGGAAGAGAGTGAGAGCAGTGATGAGGTTGAAGCAATTAGCGATAGTGAAGTTAGTGAAGCTGATAGAGTTAGCCTCAAAGCAAAAGTAATCATTCCCAGGGCCATTTTGTCTTTGGATGATGATGAATTTGATGAAATTTTGGCTAGTGATGATGAAGAGGCTACGTTGGTGCGTGTGATAAAGGCTCCAGGTGACGAAGAAACCCAAGTCGAAGATAGGGGGTTCCAGGTTGGAGATAAGGGAGTGGTTGATGAACCAGAGTGCTCGGATTCTGTTATAGGTGAATTCGTTTCCACAGAAGAAGCGGTGAGAATGAACTGTTCAGATAAAGTAGAAGATGGTTTGATTTCCTTTGGGAATATTGAAGAACTAAGTCTCGGTGTTTTATCAGGAGGTTCTTATGATTTTATGGTGGAAAATGAAGGGAAATTTATTGAGTCGACTACGGGATTAGGTGAGAGTTCCAAGCAACTCATCGAGAAAGAGGCTGTTCAAAGAAGTATCATCAAGGATGATGATGGTGGTAGCATTCATGAAGTTGACGCATTGATGAAGCCATGTGTTGCGGAAGGAGTAGAAGATAGTGCAGTTGAAATGGGAATGACTGATACACCAGAGTGCTCGGGTTCTGTTACAGGTGAACTCGGGTCCACAGAGGAAGATATGCAAGTGAACGACGGGTTGGTATCCTTTGAGACAATTGAAGGAAATAGTCTAGGTGTTGCGCCGGGAGATAGCAATGAGTATATGGTGGAAAGTGAAGGAAACGCTGTTGATGCGGAGAGAGGAATAGATGAAACTTTCAGCCAGCTTGTCGAACAAGGGCTAGGTCAAGGATGTATCAGCAAGGAGAATGATAATAGAATCGATTGTGTTAGTTCTTGTGACGCAGATGAATCGATGATTCCAGGTGAGGGGTCTATTGGATTAGGAAGGAGAGAATCAGGGGATGAAGACACTGGAAATATGCTCAAAGCAAAACAGAGCTTGGAAAATATTAGCGTTGCTGTTAATGAATTAGAAAAACATGAATCCGAAGGCCTAACTGAAATTGGTATGAGTTCTGAAACTTTTCAGTTGACTCCAACTCTGGATTCTGTAACAACGAGGAACCTTGAGGTCGCTGGAGGAATAGATGTTGTAAGTGTGTGTGGCTCTTCCGACCAAAAATCTGAACAAGTGGCTGAAATTGAAGGAAAACAAGAATCAGAGGATATTGATAGGCAGTTATCACTTCCTGATGAAGATAGAGCATCAAGTTTAAGAAGCTCCTTTGAGATGGCGAATGAGAGTGTGGAAAATGGGGAGCAGATTCCAGAACAGATTAATAAGCAAGTCAATTTTCAGTTTGATAGTGAACCGAATCAAATCTCAGTGGGCATAGAAGAAACCAGCTTGCTTTCGGTTAAAGATTTTGAGAGAACCATGCCTGGAGATTCTTGTGTAATTGCTGATGAGGATATATTGGAAAATGAGACGCAGATGGCACGGCTGATTCACAATCACACTTACATGGAGCTTGACGAGTACGAAGGAATAGATGATACAAGGGAGCAACGCTCTGAATCCACTTTCCAATATTATTCTGAAGAATTAACCTCTGATCATTCTGTGCAGCTGATAAGTAAGAAAGTGAAGGAAAGAGTTGAGAAGTCGCAGCTCTTGAAAGAAAAGCTCCAGAGGATTATAAGAGGAATAGATCTTTGCAGTGAAAATTCAGCTGTTACTGGAGTTGTGTCTAAACTGAGCCTAGCTAGTGGAGAACATCAGACGTCCTCCGTGTCTGACGGAACAAAGATAATGCTGCCAGGACAAGAGTTTAGAGATGATCTAGAGTTCTCCATTAATGTCCTTGTTATTGGGAAAACGGGGGTGGGAAAAAGTGCAACGGTTAATTCTATATTTGGGGAGACGAAGTCTCCTGTTGGTGCATTTGGAGTTACCACAAAGTCTGCAAATTGCGTAGTTGGGAATGTAGGAGGAATCCTGATAAGAATACTTGACACGCCAGGTCTCATGTCGTCTGCAACCGAGGAACGATTTAATCAGGAAGTCCTCATGTCGATAAAGAAGAGCATGAGAACGTTCCCAGTTGATGTCATCCTCTATATTGACCGTCTAGACGAGAATCCAGACATCCATTTAATTAGAACCATCACCAGTTCTCTGGGGTCATCAATTTGGGAAAACACTATCGTGGTTCTAACTCACGCGGCTTCCGATGTCCTGGATTCTTCAAGCTCCAAAGACTATATTGCTCAGAGATCTGCTCTTATGCATCAATCAATCAGACAAGCAGTTCCAGAGTTCAGGTGTGTAGACCGGAGCAAGATGCCTGGAATTGTTCTGGCAGAGAACAAGATGATCTCTTTTTGTGGAAACAAAACCAGCGAATCTACTTGTCCAGACTGGTGTTTGAACCTACTGATCTCATGTTGCTCGGTTAAGATCGGGTCAAAAGCGGATTCTTTGCGAAAGCGCAATACCCTAGAAGAAAAGCCTGATGTTTTTGGCTCCCCGCTTCGATCTTTCACTCTATTTTGTTCCTTGTGGAATGTGTTGCTTCTTGGAGCTAACGCAGGACACGCTTCTCATTTACATGAAAATTTAGAGGCGAAGAAAAGGCATTTACTGGATTCTCACCCTGAAATCCTCTGTGACGAACAGAGTAAAGAACAATATCTCGAGCAAGAAAGCGGGCTTTCCGTGAAGAATCAAGAACCAGAAGACGAGGAGAGAAGACCTGAAACAGGAAAAATAAAGAGGGGTTTGGAAAAACCAAGTGTTCTTGGTCGTGTGAGAACAACAAGAAGAGGAAGACTTGGGTTCCGAGCAACAAAAAGGTTCGGTATCTATCTCGATACATCTGATTTGCACACAGGGTTTTCCATTGGAGACTATAGAAAGCACAAAGAAGAAGAAGAACAAAAAGGGAGGATCTTGTTGAGGATGAGAGGCTCGATGGCTGTTTTAGGTGTGGTTCCAATGTTAATGTCTGTATTCACTTCTGTCTATGGTCGAAAAAATAATTAAGCTGCGGAGCGACAACGAAGAATACATATATAAAAAATAGATATGATGTTTGAAAGGTTTAAGAGACTCAATTCCAAACTTACTAGTCTGTATTTTGAGGTGGAATAAGGTAAGGGAGCTTGAAGATAGTATTACCACTTCTTGTGATGGAGCATTTAGCGAGATCGGAAATTGCGAATGCAAAAGCTGAAGAAGAAAACACGCGAGCATTTGCAATTCCTAACCGCGTCAGATTCTTTGATGTAGACGAAGTCGCAGTTGCCGAGCTCTAGATCATCTCGAAATCAAAGAATCTGACGCGGTTAGGATTTGCGAAGATTCTATTTGAGACCAAGAAGAGGAAGACTTGGATTCCAAGCAACAAAAAGGTTCGGTATCTATCTCGATACATGTGACTTGCACGCAAGATTATTCATTGGAGACTATAGAAAGCACGAAGAAGAACAAGAACAATTTAGGTGTGGTTCATGAGGATGAGAGTCTCGGTGTCTGTTTTAGGTGTTGTTCCAAATGTTGATGTCTCGTATCTGTATTCACTTCTGTCTATGGTCAAAAAAATATTTAAATTGCTCATCTTGTAGATTTTTTTTTTTTCCGTAACATATAACATATCATATATGATCTTTTTCTTTTAAGGATTCTGGGTTTTATATTATTGACAATACAAGAAGCTTAACTAATCCAAATACTAATGTTGCCGGAGACAAGAAGACCAACATTGGGGTCTTGTTAATGGTGTAACAAATAGATGCATGTGCTTGCATCCTAATTGATAGAATAGGAAACATGTAAATATTTCCTTTTCATATATACATCCCAATTACTTGTAGAGGATTCATATAACCGTGTATATATTCTATTGAAATCAATAGAAAATGCAACTGTGATTACCAATCAACATGGTATTAGAACCATCTTTCTAAACCTAAAATCAACCGCCTCTCTATTGTTCTTTTCATCTTCTTCACTACTCTTCTTTTTTCCCTCTTCGTAATCTTCATCTCTTTCTTTAACCTCCTGAATCATGGCTCAAACAACACACAAAGCATTTGGTGTGACACATAGCAGATCTTACATTCCAATTACTCTTGACATGACACAGGAGAACTATGACTCTTGGCGTGAACTCTTTGAGATTCATTGTCTCAGTTTTAGCGTCTCTGTCCATCTTGATGGCACATCCATACCAAGATGGCACATCCATACCCGACACTCCCGACGACACACCCTGAAAGAAACGAGATGGCCTTGTCAAGATGTGGATCTACGACACGATCTCTCCATCTCTCCTCGACACCGTTCTGAAAACGAGCTGCATACCCTGTGAATTATGGGTCACAATCGAAAATCTGTTTCGAGATAACAAGGAAGCCAGAGCAATTCACCTCGAAAACGAATTGCGCTCACTCACAATCGGCGACCTCTCTGTCCATGATTACTATCAGAAACTTAAAACCTTGTACGACAACCTTGCCAACGTCAACTCACCAACCTCTGAGCGTTCTCTTGTCATGCATATGCTCAATGGCTTAAACCAAAAATATGATAACATTAACAATGTTATTATGCACAAGTCTCCCTTTCTGTCCTTCTCTGTTTCACGATCAATGCTCCATATGGAAGAAGATTGTATCAAAAAGCATCCCAGAAACATGGTGTCTCATCCGGACAATTCATCTTCTCTGAATGTGTTGTATGTTGCTGACAATCGAGTATCTCATTCCAACATTCATGACAATAACAATTACCGCGACAACAACAACAACAACTCATCCCGATGAAACAATTATGGTAAAGGTCGAGGTTGTGGCAGAAACAACAACAATAGCAGAGGACGTGGCAGAAAAAATTGGTAGTGGGATCAACCGTTTGGCAATCGCAGCAGTGGCGTCAAAACCAGCCGTGGTATCCACCAAACCATCCCTGGACACAAAACAGTTGGAACTCTCCACGTACAGTAGCACATCTTGCCTACTCTAATCTAGCATCCGGTCTCCTGGGCCCAAATCCTCGTACCTCTCTTGCTGCATCGACATCCACCGATGCCTCTTTTTCCCAACAAACTCATATTCTAACAAGCCTTGCAGCTGCGTTTGGTACCATAACAGTACAAGATCTTAATGATGCTAACTGGTATATGGACACGGGCACCACAAACCATCTCACATCCCAACCAGGTATCCTTCGTTCCCTTTTTAATTCAAGCTCTTCTCCATCGGTCACGGTCGGTAATGGATCCTCTATTCCTACTTCTGCTATTGGTTCAGATTGTATTTCCTCTAAAAAGTCGTGTTTTTTTTCTCAATTATGTCCTTGTTTGTCCTTATATTATCAAGAATTTTATCTCAATTCGTCAATTTACAAATGTCAATTGGATATCCGTTGAATTTGACATGTTTGGCTTTTGTGTAAAAGATTACAATACTCGGATTTCTTTTCTCCGATGTAACAGTGGTGGTCCTCTGTATTCTATCTCATCACCACCATCAACCACCAAATCCACTTCTCTTCAAGCCATGATGCCTACGGTTGCCAACTCCACGTTATGGCACCGCCGTCTTTGACACTTGGGAAACACTGCTCTAAACTCTCTAATTTCGTTTGGTTTAATTCATTGTTCTAAAGACAGCATGCCTCTTTGTCAAGCATGTCAACTTGGAAAACACACTCATCTTCCTTTTGTTTTTGTTAGTTCTACAGTCCCTGAACCGTTTGAAATAATTCACTATGATGTATGGACCTCCCTGGTTCCAGCATAAGTGGAATGTTATATTATGTCATTTTCTTGATCAATTCACTCAATTTGTTTGGACATATCCTCTTCGACAAAAATTAGATGTCTGTTTAGGGGAAAAATATTCGAGTTGCTCAAGAGCCTACGGTGAACACGGAATCAAGAATATAAGAGAAGTTTTATTGATATTCAATCGTTGCGAAAGACAAAGAACAAGAAAATATAGATTCGCAAGGTGCAGAGAGGTTTCTCAAGGATAAGAATCTCTAGGCAACAAGATGGATGTGCTCCTTCTTGCGTATTCTTGCTCTTTGATTTTCGATACCCCTTCTAAAGATCTTGCCTCCTCTTTATAAGGGGCTGCCTCCTTGACCCTAGTTTCCTTGGAAATAGAATTTTAGTCTTTAAACCCTAATCTGCATAGGATTGGGTTTTTTGCCGTTTATCCTTGGTTTTATGCACCTTGCGCACATTCACCTGACGTGGACTTTATTGGGCTTGACCCAATGTGAAAATTATTACTAACAACTTGCCCCCACTCTTCAACTTTGTTATATAATTTTGAAGAGTAGTAAAACCAGACCATTGTTTTCTATTATAAATTCTACCAACTTTTACCATACTTACCAATAGAATTTTGTTCATGAGACCACATGGGTCTTCTTTCTTTTCTCCTTATCGGCATTTTCAAGAAAGGAGGTAAGCCTACGAAGACTTTTCTCTCATGTCACCCATTTGACTTTTGTCTACAAAGGGAACATGTTTCTATTTATCTCTCGTGCACATATGGGCCATTCTTAAAAATCTGGCCCACCTATTTTAGGTGGAAATAGGCCCAGTAGGGTTTGATGTCGATGTCATCTTATCGGTGCTGGTTTTTGTCTTCCCTCGAAGACACTTTTCCCTTCAGCGGCGTCTTCATCTTTTTCATGGGTGAGCCGACCATTTCTGGCCAGTGTTAGCTTGTATTCTTTAAATATATACATGTATTTTTGCCTCCCCGCTTCACTCACCTGTATCTGATAACGAATCCTCTCTCTACACATTTTTATGCCTTTAGCATTAGCTTCTTGCTACTGAGGTTTCGGTTACCGACATTGTGAGCCACGTCTTTTCTTTGCTGTAGTGGCGAATTGCTTTTGGAACCTAGGTAGGTTTGATATTTACTTCAGTCAGTTGTTCATTTAGGCCTTCTATTTTCATTTTTGTTCACATTCGGCGAATTTCTCTTGTACTTCTTCTTGATACTTTGTTGGAGATCCTTGATTTCGGGATTTCCTTCGCCCTACCCATACTGATTTTTTTTCTTTTTCTTGGTACCGTCTGTCTTTCACGTTGACCCAGCCATGTGTTACAGCCCGCTCTGCTACCAGCGACTGTTGCCTAATTATAGGTGAGCTTGTTCATCCATCTCTTTCGCTCGCTCTCCATTGGTTGCATTTTTCATACCTTATACTTTAGGAACCATTGTTTAGGTTTGATTGGTATGATGTTTACCCACATCTCCTGCCCAAATGACTTGAATCTGGTGGAGGTATTGGACTCTGATAGTAAAAGCGAATTGATCGGTGAGCCGCCAAACCTACGTGCCACACATGGCAGACTGAGACCTCTTTTTCTACCGACTTCGAGTTCTTTGCTTCCTTTTTGCGAGACAGAGTGCTCTGTTTCAGTTGTGGCGACAGACACTACCACACCCGCGTCCCATTTCCTTGAGCGTAATCCTCCCTCGGTGTTCTTAAAAGACGAAGACCTTCTTAAGTTAAAGCAAGCTTATAGACTGCCGCGATCAGTTTTACTTAGGTTACCTCTAGTGGATGAAAGGGCTGACAATGCTGGACCCGATGAAATTGCTGTTTATGAGGGTTACTTTGCCTCAGGCTTTCGTGGAGTGGTTCCTTCTCTAGTTGTTGAGATGGTAGCCTTCTTTGAAGTTTGCCCTAGCCAATTTTCTCCATCGGTTTGGGAAACATTGATGGCAAATCAGGTTTGCGGAGAAATATTTGGTGTTGGTATAGGAGTAAATGAGGTCCTATATGGTTACTTCTTTAGACCGATCCCAAGAGATGAGATTAGATACATGATACATTCACGTTCCAAAGTAATCGACGACGTTAGGGGGCTTGAACGGGAATGGCGTACCAAATTCATTTTCATGAGAGTTGGCCTAAACCCTGAATTCCTAGTCACTTGGTCTAAACGAGGTGGGTGTATCCCCTGGCGCTGGGTATTCTTGCCAGATTTTATACTTACTAAACATTACTCTTGTTTCTTCGTTATTTCACGACACAGGTATTTCTATTTCCCGTGTAAAGGAAGGAAAACTGGGGATCACTAGAGTGACTGAAGAGGAAGCCAAATATCGCTCCTCCAAGTTCTTGACAAGCAAAATAGTCTTAAAACGAAGTACTATCCGTGGTTAGTTGACTTCTTGCCATTGAGTTCACATTACTATGTTGTAGTTCCACTTTACGTGCATCATAATCATTCATCTTCTTCTTTTCCTTTTTATAGGAGCTCACATGTAAGGCATTCGATGAGAAACTATGGATTTGTTTGCTTCGTGGTTAGCGGTTAGTGAGGCAAAAATCGCGAAAATGACCCCGCCATCAACTCTCACTGGAAAACATGCCACAAGCGAGGCTTCGCGTGTTGAGGTTCCTTCAAATGGCAAGCGTAAGGCATTAGATGGTTCGTCGATGACCTCCGCTTCTAGGCATCCCAAGGCTGTTAAAGGAGACCCCATGGTAGCGGTTCTACCTTCCCGGAGAGAATCGTTGACGCCCCTGACCATTCTCTGATTGTTGATAAACTGAATTCCGAGACGTTTTCCCATGATTTCGATTCTCTAGACATTGTTGGAGTTGATGATGTGCTTGACCAGCTACAAACTACTCTTTTTAAGGTAATTATCACTTAGTCTTAATCCATAAGAGATGCTGTTTTTTCTTCACATTTGACCACCACCTTTTTGTAGGGCATGTCTATGTGCAACTACCTCAAGGAGAAGTCCTCATCCTCGGCTGAGCAAGTAAAACGCGAACGTGAAATTGCAAACAGGCTCAAACGACAGCTCAACCTTGAGAAAACACGGACGTCCACCGCTGATTTGGCTATTGCAACCAAAGACAAGGAGATCGCCTCTCTGAAAGAGAAACTCTCTGACCTCAACTTGGTAAACTCCGACTTGCAGACTAAATCCACAATATTGGAGAAAGAGAATGCATTTCTCAAACGTGAGAAGATCTCGTTGGAGGCAGATGTGACATATGTTGCGGGCGGAGCAGCAATAGTTACACGTTGGGAGGTCATGCAAGAATACTATGAGGGTAAATCTCCCCACTGGAGACGAGATATCGCGGAGGAGCAATATAGGACGGTGAAGGAGACAGAGGCTAGGATCAAGGGCTTGCCTCCACCTGTTTTTGATACTCGAGGAGAAGTCGCAACTACACTTGGAGGTGCTGCAGCTGATGGATGTACCACTAGCGATTATCTCGTTGATAACCCTGACACCGATATGACCACAGCTTACCCAGCTGTTGTTATACCATGAGCCACATACTACTCTTGACTTTTGTAGTTGCTGAGACTTTAATTCTATAATAGCCAACGATGATCCGTTGTGCATTTTTCGTAGCGGTTAGTCTTCTGATGAACGTTTGACACTCTTTCGGTTGGCATTATTTCTCTTATTAGAAATTAATGCCTTATCATTACCGCATCTTCCAGGATTATATTCTAGCTTTTGACCATATTAGCACACCGTATCACTGGTCAACAATTACCTGTATCATTCTGACACACTGAGGTTAGTGAGATGAGGTCACTGTTGATGACCCCACATGCGACCGTTATCGTCACGCCACATGTGACATCCTTAGTTTCATATCAAATGTGTAGCGATGCTAACTCCTTTTAGGGCCACGTTTGCCTTTGATAAAATGACATTGACCTTCATTATGTTACATTGGCTTCTGGTGGGATCACGTTAACCCTTTATGGAGTTATGATTGTTTACCCAATGATGAAACCACGACCCTTTATGAAGTTACATTGACTATCGACAGGGCTACGCTGACTTTCGATGAAAACACATTGACCCTTTATAAAATCACTTTGACCATTGGCAGAGTTATGTTAACCCTGGAAAAACTACGTTGACCCCTTTTTGGTTATGTCGACCTCTCTTTGGGTCAGTAGTCAAACATCTTTTGTTCACTCCAATCGAAATGGCTATTGCTCCTATCTCCAACCAGAAACTTGGGATTTTTCAACCTGTTAAGGTCCATTTCCTTGATGTGTACATATTTACAGAAACGTTTGGAATTTGATTTCACGACTGGTAAGCAACTACCAATACGTTTTGATTTGTTTCCACATTGGGTAAACAATCATAAATTCATTGGGACTTGTCTCCACGATGGGTAAGTAGTTACCAATGCGTTTTGATTGGTTTCCACATTGGGTAAACAATCATCAATTCATTGGGACTTGCTTCCACGATGGGTAAGCAGTTACCAATGCGTTTTGATTTGTTTCCACATCGGGTAAACAATCATCAATTCATTGGGACTTGCCTCCATGATGGGTAAGTAGTTACCAATGCATTTTGATTTGTTTCCACATCGTGTAAACAATCATCAATTCATTGGGACTTGCCTCCACGATGGGTAAGCAGTTACCAATGCGTTTTGATTTGTTTCCACATTGGGTAAACAATCATCAATTCATTGGGACTTGCCTCCATGATGGGTAAGCAGTTACCAATGCATTTTGATTTATTTCCACATTGGGTAAATAATCATCAATTCATTGGGACTTGCCTCCACGATGGGTAAGCAGTTATCAATGCGTTTTAATTTGTTTCCACATTGGGTAAACAATCATCAATTCATTGTTACTTGCTTCCATGATGGGTAAGCAGTTACCAAGGCGTTTTGATTTGTTTCCACATTGGGTAAATAATCATCAATTCATTGGGACTTGCCTCCACAATGGGTAAGCATTTGCCAATGCCTTTTGATTTGTTTCCACATTGGGTAAACAATCATCGATTCATTAGGACTTGCCTCCACGATGGGTAAGCAGCTTTCGAATTGTCTGGGCTACTCCCCCATGGGTAAATGGCCAGAAATACAGTGAATTTTTTCTAAAATCAAAGAATCTTCCGTTCTATTGAAGCCTCAACCGTGTGTTGGTGAGAGTCAAAAACTTAACCAAAACTAAACTTAAACCAGGTAAATCCATTAAAAACCATGCTTTAAAACCATAAATAAAATAGAGATCAGAAGTAATAAGTTTTCAGGTGCAATGCATTTCAGCTGTTAGGCAGACTTTTCCCTTCCCTGTCTTGTAGCTTGTACGCTCCAGCACCAAGTACCTTTTTAACTTGGTAGGGGCCTTCCCAATTGGTTCCGAGTTTTCCGGCGCCGTGCTCCATTGTATTTTGGAATGTTCGTCTGAGTACCCATTCTCCTAGTTGAAATGTCCTGGTTCGCACTCTCTTGTTGTAATTTCTTGCAACTTCTTGTTAGTAGCACCAATTTTGGATTCTTGCTGCCTCTTATTTTCCTTCTAACAAGTCAAGCTCAAGACTCATCAGCTCTTCATTATCTTGGCATTGCAAGAACTCCGTTCGTGCAGTTTTGACGCTAATCTCAGCGGGTACCACTGCTTCCATTCCGTACACTAAAGAGAATGGTGTTTCTCCTGTTGCAGATTTAGGCGTAGTGCGATAGGCCCATAGCACATCTGGGAGTTCCTCTACCCACTTACCTTTGGCGCTTTCAAGGCATTTTCAGAATGTTTATCACGGTCTTATTGGAAGACTCTGCCTGTCCATTGGACTGTGGATGTCTGGGTGTTGCGAAACTCAGTTTTATTCCCCAATCATCGCAGAAATTCTTGAAATTATGACTTGTAAACTGGGGGACCATTGTCAGTGACTGTTGGGGTCAGTTTTCACCCCATCGAGATGAACTGCTAAAAATACTAAGTATGGAGGAAAGTAAGCGACGAGCCAAAACTTGGCTAGGCAATGGAAAAAGCAGGAGACGAGCCAACACCCCTGTTGGCTCGGAAGCAGGGAGAATTGGTGACGAGCCAAACTTGGCTCGGCATCATGGAGAAACGGTGACGAGGCAAACTTGGCTCGGCAGCATGAAGCAGAAGGAGACGAGCCAAACTTGGCTCGGCAGCATGAAGCAGAAGGAGACGAGCCAAACTTGGCTCGGCAGCATGAAGCAGAAGGAGACGAGGCAAACTTGGCTCGGCAGCATGAAGCAGAAGGAGACGAGCCAAACTTGGCTCGGCAGCATGAAGCAGAAGGAGACGAGGCAAACTTGGCTCGGCAGCATGAAGCAGAAGGAGACGAGCCAAACTTGGCTCGGCAGGCGTGAAGAAGCGAGTGACGAGCCAACACCCCTGTTGGCTAGGCAGCAGGAAGAAGTGTGCGACGAGCCAACATCTTGGCTAGGCAGCAGGGTGAAATGGTGACTAGCCAACATCTTGGCTAGGCAGCAGGGTGAAATGGTGACGAGCTGACATCTTGGCTAGGCAGCAGGGTGAAATGGTGACGAGCCAACATCTTGGTTCGGCAGCAAGGAGAAAGAAGTGACGAGCCAACATCTTGGCTCGGCAGCAAGGAGAAAGGAGTGACGAGCCAACATCTTGGCTCGGCAGCATGGAGAAACAATGACGAGCCAACATCTTGGCTAGGCAATGGAAGAAGTAGGAGACGAGCCGAACCTGGCTCAGCAACATGTTGGCAAACCAACAAACGATGACGAGCCAACATGTTGGCAAACCAACGAACGGTGACGAGCCAACATGTTGGCAAACCAACGAACGGTGACGAGCCAACATGTTGGCAGACCAACTTCCTGGCTCGGTATCAAGGGAAGTCAGGCGACGAGCCAACTACCTGGCTCGGAATTGGGATAAGCAGGCGAGACAAACGACGAGCCAGCTCGCCAATGACCCAGCGAAGCAAAGAGCCCAATATTTTATTGGGTCGAGGCAACGAGCCCTAAGAGATTGGTGGGCCAAGATGACGAGCCTAAGAAAGAAGCCCACATCCGAGCCAGAGAAAAGAAGTTTTCCAAATACCTTTAGGAAACAGGCCTAGCCGACTTATTTGCGTATAAATAGACAATGTACCTCTTTGAAAAGGGGATCCGAAAATTGACCTAGCTAAACGCTTATTACCTTACAAACAGCTTTCGAAACAGCTTGAATAAAATCTCCATCTTTGGATCTTAGTTTCTTGGTTTCTTTACATAGAAGTTTGTCGAATCCCTAAATCTCTTTACAAGTTTTGGTTGTGCGAGTTTCGACTCCCACAATTTGGCGCCGTCTGTGGGGACTTCTCAAACTTTCTGACACCTAAGAATCACCG